>PJEM01003128.1:67163-162138 GCA_004023845.1 Helogale parvula | reverse complement strand
GTTCATGATGTCCTCCTGACCCACATGTGCGAACCGTCCTCCATTTCTGCTTCTGTACTTGACGTTATTTCAGACCCATTTTTTAAATGTTTATTTACTTTTTGAGAAAGAGAAAGAGAGTGTGGGCGGGGGAGGGGCAGAGAGAGAGGAGGAGACACAGAATACAAAGCAGGCTCCAGGTTCTGAGCTCTCAGCATAGAGCCCAATGTGGGGCTCGAACCCATGAACTGTGAGATCATGACCTGAGCCAAAGTCAGATGCTTAACCCACTAAGCCACCCAGGCGCCCCCCAGACCCATTTTTTAATGTCTGGGCATCACCCACATCGTCATTTCATTTGCGTTTCTTTCCTTCCCAGCAGGGCTCTGCATTTTACAAGTGGCATGTGGAACACTTCCCATTTGTTTTGTACAAATACTGTTCGTTTTTAGAATAATCGGTCTTTTATTAGCTGTGTGTGGCTCCTATTTCTCCCCTACACTGTTCTTTTTCTTACATGTGGTGTATAACATTTTATTTTGCAGATTAAAAATCAAAAAAGTTTTGTGAGTCAGTCAAAAGCTCTCCATCTGGCTTCCCTCTTACACAATCTGAATGAATCAATGTGTGCACACATTGATTTATACTATTTCTAGTTTTGAAGTTTTATTTTTCTGATCCATGTGAATGTGTTTCCATAATGGTTCAACGTATAGGTATAAAGCAATTTTTGATTAAGTAGGCTCCGTGTCCAGTGCCCAGGGCAGGGCTTGAACTCATTACCCTGAGATCAAGACCTGAGCTGAGATCAAGAGTTGGAGGCTTAATAGACTGAGCACCCAGGCATCCTATAAAGCAATTTTTCCTACTCATAGTCAACTATTATTTATTAAGTAAGGATGTCTTATCCAACTAGCAATACAATTTTTAATTTATTTTTTAATGTTTATTTATTTTTGAGAGAGTGACAGAGCATGAGCAAGGAAGCGGCGGAGAGAGAGGGAGACACAGAATCCAAAGCAGGCTCCTGGCTCTGAGCTGTCAGCACAGAGCCTGACGCGGGGCCCAGATCCTCAAACCAAGAGATCGTGACCTGAGCCAAAGTCAGATGCTTAACCTATTGAGCCAGCCAGACACCAAATTACATTTTTAAACATAGATTTTATAGAAACCATCTGCATATCCTGGAAATCAGATTGGGGGGTGAGCCTCAGTTTATATTCAAGTATTTTTTCAGAATTAAAATTGATGTTTGTCTTCCACTTCAAAGGGCCATGAACCCTGAGCCCTTTCAGAACAAACCCTCTACCTTTCATGCAATTTTTAATGTTACTTAATGTAAATGTTATTATTTGGTTCTCCATGAGAACCTAAAAGAATTCCTGTTGCCCATTTTCTATGTGACATTCGTGTGTAAAAAAACAAAACAAAACCAAAAAAAACCCAGCTTCAGTTAAGCTTTGAGAAAATTTCATTGCTCAGAAGGTGTCAGTCACCCCAAAACCAGAGAGTATTCCTAAAGCAAAACGATTGAGAAAAATCAAAACAAATAAACCCTTAAATGTCATCACAGAGGTGACATCCAGTTGTCAGTGGAAGCAATCCCTGGACAGACCAAAACAAAACATTTTTTAATGCATCTTTGGAGCCAGTCGTCTGGAAGATAACTTTTCCGTAAATCATACTTTCAGAACTTAAAGAAAAATTCCACGTGAGACCAAATCCTTTTGAAATACATGGGTCCTGCGTTCTGAACACGGGTCTTCTGTCGCCTTTCAACCCTTCCTTTTTCTGCGTCTGCTTCTCACTTTGCTTCTGACTTTGCAGTCTTGCTCCTTTTTCCACCTCTGTTACTGGCTCCTCCCTGAGCCTGCGTTTCTACATTTCTTCGTCTGTGTTATCTGTGTTCTCCTCTGCACTTGGCTCAGTACCTGGCTTATGGGAGGGGAGGCAGGGCGGGCTGTGGTAAAGCTCCGGGGTGAGGGGGGCGGCACAGATGGGGCAGGAGTTTCTAAATGTACCATAAGGAGCTGAAAGCAAACATCTGCCTTACAAGGTTGGGCTGAGCGTTTGCGGTTTCCGGTTCTGCTGCGTGTTGTTAATTACAGGGTCTCGACAGATGTTTGTTGATGAAATGAATTCATTCACTGACACCTCTCCCTTCACTCTCCTTGATTTGGCAGTTGATCCGACTCTACCAGCGTTTTCCTTTCTTAGGTCTTATAAGGGGAAGAGGAGAATACGCTGGTACAGTTTCCATGGCCAGTTCTGTACCTCAGATCCGTGGCCTTCTGTGTCTCATCATTCGAGACGTCTGACCTTGACTTGCACTCATGTCTGCATCATGCTCTCTGCCACTTCTGTGACGTGATTTTCCTTTGTTAAATATGTTTGCATCTGGCTCCCATTTTAATTTGCCACTCCCAGTCCCATGTTCCTTTGTGACAAGTTCATAGTCATGATGCGTGGGTAGACCGTGCAACCTCCTGCTTTTGTGTCATCCGTCCTCTTCAAGGTTTACACCAACAATCTCTGTTCCCCACTCGCCACCTACACAAGGTGCTTTTGTCCTTCCAGGCTCCTTTGCCTCTCTGATTCCTACTCTCCAATGCGGTGGGTCTCGAAGAGTGGAACCCTGATCAACAAAAGCAGCTCCAACATCCCCCAGGAACTTGCTAGACATGCATATCCTCTGTCCTGCCCCAAACCTTCCAGCTCAGAAACTCTGGGGGTGGAGCCCAGCCCCCCACTTGAACTTGTTTCCAGGAAGCCCTGTTATCCACTGCTGCCGCCGAGGCACTGCCTCGGCTTCTCTGGTCTCATGTGCCTTCGCCTTTTCCCTGCTCACACTGCCATTCTGGTAGGAAACTGCTGGGCAGTTGTTATGGGCCATTTTGAAAACCATTATTACAGATAATTTTAGAAGATCATGTAAAACATCAAAATAACTTCTAATATTATATAGAGTAATGTAATTATTCATATTATTTCTAATATTAGGATAAAGAGCAAACTCTCATCCATGAAAACAAGAGACAGTGATGTTCTGAATAGACAGAGGTACAGAGGTACCTGGATGACTCTGTCAGTTAAGAGTCTCTCTTGGTTTCCACTCAGGTCTCGGTCTCATGGTTAGTGAGTTTGAGCCCCACGTTGGGCTTTGTGCTGACAGCGCAGAGCCTGCTTGAGATTTTCTCCCTCCATCTCTCTCTGCCCCTCCCCAGCTCACTCTCTCACTCGTTCTCTCCCTCAAAGTAAACAAACGTGAAAAAGATTTAAATAGATGAAGGTACAAGCAATCCACGAGACTCCTCTTGCTCGGGAGGGTTAAGTTCTTTCTAAAAGAGAAAAACACTTTTTCTAATAATGCTAATTAAAAGGACCAGTAAAGAGGCCAATAAATAGTGTTGGTTAATAGAAAGGGCATGGTGAGTTACATATTCTTCAAATTAATCAAATTTGGAATTACCAAACATTAGGAATTCCCAGCTAGATATTGAAATATTAATACACATAAATTTCATCTATTAGAATCTCTCAAAGGGGAGACTTTCGTTTTCCTTTTATTTTTTCTTTTGAGGTTAATATTGTTTTATTTATAAATGCTTCATACAATGTAACCTTTTTAAAACCATGATTTGTATCCCTTTATGAAAAACAATGTTTTTAATTTAAATTCAAGTTAGTTAACATACAGTGTCGTCTTGACTATTGGAGTAGAACCCAGTGACTCAGGGGCGCCTGGGTGGCTCAGTCGGTTGAGTGTCCAACTTCAGCTCAGGTCATGATCTTGTGGTTTGTGAGTTTGAGCCCCGCGTTGCACTCTGTGCTGACAGCTTGGAGCCTGGGACCTGGTTCAGATTCTTTGTTTTCCTCTCTCTCTGCCCGTCCTCCACTTGCGTGTGGTCACTTGCATGCACACTTACTCGCTCTCACAAAAATTAAAAAAAAAAAAGCATTAAACAAAAAGCCCAGTAATTCATCTCTTACATAGGACACCCAGTGCTCAGCAACTCCTTACTAGACATGGCTCCAGAGGCAAGGGAAATAAAAGCAAAAGTGAACTACTGGGATCTCATCAAGACCAAAAGCTTCTGCACAACGAAAGAAATAATCTTTTTCTTTTTTTTTTTTTTAAGTAGGCTCCACACCCGACATGGAGCCCAACGTGGGGCTTGAACTCATGACCCTGAGATCAGCACCTGAGCTGAGACCAAAAGTCAGACATTCAACCCACTGAGCCACCCAGGCGCCCCTAAAGTAGGAGAATTCTAATTGCAGAAAAGACTTTATGCAGGGAAGTAATCAACAGAGCCTCCTTTCTTCTTATCATAAAACACTAGAAATCCCTTTATGAACAGCCATAGGGAGATAGCTAAGTAAATGCCAGTTTATTCATCCAATATTATCAGCAAGATGATAATTATGCAAATTATAGTGTTTATAATAGTTAAAAAAAAAGAAAAAGAAAGAAAGAAAAAAGTAAAAAGACCAAATCTGATGCATACTAAGACTACAGCTATGAAAAATATGTACAGAAAAATAAACTGTGTCTGTTGGGGTGGTGATATGATCAATGTCTTATTTCTTTTTCCTCCATTTTTAACTTTTTAGTGGAAATGTTTATTTGGACATTGTGGCAGTGGAATTCTCCAAAGTGGTTTGGGCCTTTGTGACAGCAAAGGCACCTTTACTCTCCGGGGAGCTACATTTTTGGACAGTTGCTATGTCCAAGGAGTGCTTCTCCGCTAACTAGCCGAGCCTCCAGCCCGAAGCCAGCTGTTCTGATGAAACTGAGATTCAGAGGGTCTGGGGAATCCAGTGACGTTGTATCTTTTCCCCACTTCTGCTTCTATGGTTCTCTTTAAGTGTTAAAAAGGACAGCAGGCATTTGATTCCACTGTTGCCCCCAAAGAAGCAGAACTTGGCAATAGTGCTGAAACCCTTCCCCCTCTGGTTGTCTTACCCAGGACTTTGATTACACTGGGAACATCAGAAATCCGAGTGATTTCCTAGAGGTGTGTTCAGCTGCGTCGTTCATTATTCCACCAACTGGGAACCCAAAGTGATGCTGCTTCCCACGGCATCGGTGTGAACATGCTAAATTAAAGCATGTTAAGGGGACTGGGGACCATTTCTTAAGGGATGGCAGTGCATTAACTCACCCCTGCAGCCCTTCCCTCCTGAAGACGGTCAGTTCATCTGTGCACTTCCCATAGCCTTGGCCTTGCAGTCTGCACTGCTCTTCTCCGATGAATGAGGAGTCATCCTCATTTTGTTAATGATGGTTATACTGACTGCTGGACCATTCCGGGCATGCAGAAAGGCCGAATGAAAAAGAAAAGGGGAGGAGAGGAGGAGAACCCAGAATCTTAAAGCATGTCAGTGCTTTATGTCATCTGCTTCGGGTGATTTTTTGGTATTGTATTTTCTTCTATGTTTTTACAAGATTCAGATCAAATGCACTATGTCCTTGAACCACATGCTGTCTAAAGCCTGTTAGTTTGTACATTTCACTGTTGAATGTACATTTCATCAGGCCAGTTCTAACCAGGGAGGAAGGGGGCAGATAGAGCATCCTTCACTGTGAAATATTGTTACATATAAAAATAAAGCCTTGGGAGTAGCATAGCCAAAGAAAAGGATTATTTATCCAAGATTAACCTGGGAGTCATTTCGCTGTTTCACTTCTACAGGTCAATCATCTTTCTTCCCATTTTAAGGCAAGTAATTGCTTTGCTGGTGTCTGTGTTTCTGACTAAGCATAACTTAAAGAGTCTTTCATCGGGATATTTATTCATCTTACTGGAACAGCCTTCAGTCCTGTTTAAAAATTAATTTGACTTTAATGCCTAGTTATTTAGGACTCCCCTGGGCTAGGATGAAATCACACTGGGGGAATTTTGATTTGACAAATGGCTATTGTGCGGGAGCCTTTGATCCTCAACCCTGGTGTTAACTAGCTGTCTGCCCCTTGCTTTGCGGGAGCTTCATACAAGATCAAAGTCTGCTCGCCCCCAAGGCGTGATGGCTGGTGGACACTGGGAATATTGGGGTACACTTCCCAGCGTCCTTAGGCCACTGCAGCCTTGTAGTTTGGGTCTGAAGCCCTCTGAACTGTCACTACTCAATCCCTTGTAAGGTTTGAAGAAGTTGGTACCTCCCAACAGCCAGTGAGGGGTGGTCCCTATTGTCAGGAGACAAGCCTGGGGGAGCTTTGAGCCTCCTAAACATTTACCTACCTGGAGAAATGGGGTGCCAGTGGGAGGAAGGAGAAAAAAAGGTGAATTTTCCTTAGAGACTTAGGGAACCATTTTGCTGGCACTGAGCAGGATGAAACCCTTTGTTCCCTAAAGTAGGAATTTCTAGCCCTGGTTTTCCAGTCTCAGAGGCCTGTTCAGTTTTTCTAGGCTTTTCAAAATTATGAAAAAAGGTTCATTTTAATTCACTTTCATTAAAAAAAAAAAGCATACTAAGTGTGGTGATTATGGTTAGGAAGATGGAGAGCAAGAGGTCCCCAGAAATTGCTGCCATCGACTGTCACTCAGGATGCCAGAGGTCTAAAAATAAAATAAGGGTCTGAAAAGCGAAAGAACACGTGTAGGTTTTGCCTACTGACCTTGATAAAGATCGTTTGGAAACGTTTAGACTCAACGAGCAGACTAACTGTCGTCCTTCCGTGGAAGGCAGGCATGGTCTCACTGTGCAATGTCTTTCTCACACTTGCAGACGGGGAGCTTTCCATATCGAATGAGGAGGATTCCCTGGAAAACGGACAGTCCCTGAGCTCCAGCCAGCTGTCTCTGCCTGCCCTGTCCGAGATGGAGCCGGTCCCGATGCCCAGGGACCCCTGCTCATACGAGGTGCTCCAACCTTCAGACATCATGGATGGGACAGGTAAGGCCCCTGGTAGAGCTGACGAACAGGTCCTCAGTATGGGGCCCGGACGTGGGGCTATGTTTTGAACCACCTGGAGCCTAAGAATCTCCTGGAAATGAGGATGAAACGGCCCCATCGGGACATATTTACACACTGTCCTATAGTTTTTCGAAACCTTTTTTTAATCTTATTCTCTTCCAAGAAGACAGCCATTTTTTTTTTTTTTTTTTTTGTCTAATGGAGGATTCAAGATGTCATTGGTTTGTTTGTAACGCTCATTTCCATTAAGCTCAGTTCAGGAACCCTACACTGGGACACGGTTCCTACCTAGGTCACGTTTGTAAAGCCCTAGCATAGCCCTTAATCCCAGGCTTACAGCCCAGCTAATGATGGTATCAGATTATTGTACACAATCAATGTGTTAATTGGCTATTGAATCGTATACAAGTTACTGGTTAACTCATAGGCTGCTGACCAATGATGTTTGGTACCACCGTCTGGCACTCCTCCTTTGGTCCAGAGCCCTCTGGGTGGTCAGTTTCCTCCCTCAGAAGGTTTGCAGAAGGTGAAACCCTCCCAATGGCCAGTGAGGAGTGTCGGTCGGCAAGAGGCAAGGCCCGGGGGGCGAGGGGGGTCCTCTTGGAATTTCTGGAGTATGGCCACAAAGGCCGTATCCTTTTTCCACACCGTAGGCAAAGTCTGCACCAACAGAGCTCAGGTGGGAACACAAGAGAGCTGATGTCCCAGAGGCCATGCCAGGGCTTGGACCTGCCGAGTCACGACTCCATCAGCATGTCCAATGCTGACAATTATGGTGTCCCTTGAGAGAGGGGGGGAAGTGGGTGCGGTGAGGGTCATTTGCAGGGCTTTGATGCTGCAGGGGACACTGAGTTACATTCCCCGCCTCCCTACCCTCCCCCCCAGGCTGAGAAGACTTTTCCAACCGTAGCAGTGAGTTGTGTTTCTGATCCATCCTGCCTGGTGACATTCGAGTCAATGGCTCTGACTATCACAGGGAAATCTGTCATCTCCCTGAAATCAGAATTCCGGTCCTGTTGGCCAGGCTGTCATCTTGGGATGAAGACCCCGTGCTAACCCCCACCCCCAGCCCTGGGACAGCTCTTAACTGGAGCCAGTTGGGTCTCCCATGGTGGGAAGGAAGAGTCACACCCAATGGGGAGCAAAGACAAAGGGGGAAGTCAAACAAGAAAGCCACAGAGCTGGCACATGAGAGGAAAGGGGAGGTGGGGAGACAGAGAGGTGTTGTCTAGGTGTGTTCTCTGCCTCATCGAGGTTCAGGGGGACCCATAAAACTGCAAGTTCCTACAAGGCTCCAGAGCATTGAGCACGTCAAGCCTCTAGGCTGCTACCTTCGTTCCGTGGTGTCCCACACACCAGGAGACCCAGTGGGCAAAGACCAGAGCCCAGCATCGACTCTCTCCTTCTCCCAGCAGAGGGCAAACAGGCCCAAAGGAAGATGCCAGCATTGGTTTGGTTCATTCAGACGGGGCTCTTTGTCCCTGGTCCGCCATACCTGCCATCTGTTGAGTGTGGCAGTGACCGCATGAGTCACACTTGAGAGCACTCACAGAATTTGTGGTGTAAACACCCAGCCGGAAATGATGAACCTTGGGTTTGTTTTGAGAAAATGTCCACTTGTTGCCCCTCCCCCCTGTCCCTTTCTGCCTCCCTGATGTGTCCCCTCCACCCACCCCGTGCCCTCGCTTTACTGTTTAACGCTCCACACGTCCATGCCAACGTGGAGCGGGTGTTCTGCTGTGTTTCTCACCCACATCCCTGTCCTGTGTGCTCCCGCCAGCCTCCACCTGCGCTACGTTTGTGTAATGTCACCTGTGTGTCGTGTGGTTGTCCCCTCAGTGTCTGAAGAGAGTCCCTCTGCCAATGAGTCTGGAGCCCTCCTGTCCCAAGATCCTTCAGCCAAACCAGTGCTGCTACTGCCCCCCAAAAAACCTGCTGCTTTCTCTGGAGACCATGAGGACACCCCAGTGAAGCAGCTGTCCCTTCTCAAGCAGCCCCCCGCCCTGCCTCCCAAACCCAGTGCCAGGATTGCCAACCACGTCACAGGTGAGTCACGATGTCTTCTGGAAGCGTGCAGCCCTGCCTTCCCTTCACGGGATGATCTCTTGCTCTCTCTCTCTCTCTCTGTCTCTCTCTCTCTTTTTATCTGAGGCCCGTTGCACCTCTTCGGTGAGGTTGCTCTGTGGGGCGTCTGGGTATTTCCACGTACACGCAGTCACGACCTGGGTTTGTGTGTGTTTGTCAAGAAGCATTCGATGTTCGCCTTGCCAGCCGTATGCCAAGAGCCTTTGTCACGTGCATCTGTAAATATGTGCTTCGGTATTTATGTGACTGGTTCACAAGTATTTGCCCATCTAGGTGAATTAGCTTCAATGTCAAAATCTTCGCAAAGACGAAGAGGAGTACCTTGTTCCCTTCATAAGGAGTTTGCCAACGCTTTAAATTTTTTGTCTTTAAATTATTGATCTGAAGCCCAGCCTGTTTCCTTTATTAAAATTCATGTCTGTGCTGTTAGTTCTGTTAAAAGGAAAACAAAAAAAGACAGCCTGCAAAGTATTGTGGGAAGTACTCTCCCACGAAGAATAAGTTTAGGAATGTTGTCCTAAAAGGCTTTTTATGTATTCATGTTTAAAGTGTTAGGGAATGTGCCCAGTTATCGGGCATCTCGGGATGTACTAGTGATTGGGCATCTAGGAGGGACTTCACTGCACACGATGGGATACTACTTTTGGATTTAGAGTCGTGGTTTTGGGGCACCTGGGTGGCTCGGTTGGTTAAGCATCCTACTTCGGCTCAGGTGATGATCTCATGGCTCGTGAGTTCGAGCTCTGCATCGGGCTCTGTGCTGACAGCTCGGAGCCTGGAGGCTGCTTTGGATTCTGTGTCTCCCTCTCTCTCTGCCCCTCCCCTGCTCATGCTCTGTCTCTATCTGTCTCTCTCTTTCTCTCCCTCAAAAAGGAATAAACATTAAAGAAAGATTTATGATTCTAAATCTAGAAATCAACAATGTGCCTTTTAAGAGCTAGCAGATTTGGAAGGTTTTGATGCCGGATTTCCCTGAAGATTAAATACTGCAAAATAAACTCCTGCCTGTAGTTCATATTTATTCACCACACTTTGCGATGGAACGCTGTGCTGGGTATCAAAGCAGATGTGTATGTACACATGTGTGTGTGTGTGTGTGTGTGTGTGTGTGTGTGTGTGTGTGTGTATGAACACACACACAGTAGAGCACCAAAATAACTACTGTCAGGAGTATCCTTTGGAGTTTGGTGTGATCTGAGAAAGGGGCATAGAAGGGCTGACCCTTCAAGCATGAAGGGCATTTATAGAGAATGAGGGAAGAGCATTCCAGAAAAAAAAAAAAACAGGTCAGAGCCCCAGAGATGGCAGTGCTTCGGGTCCATGATGAGGTCACTGAGCTGGGGGCAAGGGTCCCTCTCAGGATGTATTGAGAAAGGGCTCACTAGGTAAGGCACATGAGTGTTTAGATTTTGTTCCCCCGGCAGCGGAAAGCCTGGTTTTTGAGCAGGGGAGGGATACGGTGGTGATTAGCCTTTAGAAAACCTTCCTGGATCACCATGTACAGGGAGCAGAAGGAGAAAGTTGAAGGCCTAAGAAGGCCAGTCCTGTGCCTCATTCCCCGGCATCACTAGTTGAATTAAATTGAATAGTTTAAATTATGTGAACAAGCATTTGGCTGATCTTAGCGAGAGGAGAGAGGACAGTAAGGAAGACATTTTAAAAGAAGAATTGACAGTTTCTTGTCCAGCAACAGCCTCTCATTTATTTAGTTATCTGATTAGTGAAGACACTCTTCATTCATTCACAGCTTCTGTCAGGAGCCATGACCTTGGGTGGCTTGTTATCCTCAGGACTCTTGATCTATGAGCTGCCGAGGGTATCCAAAATTATACCAGTCTCTCTGGCTTCCCGCATCCCTTCCCCAGAAGAGTGGATTCATCTACTGTCTGTAAACCTCACCTCCGCATAGCTAAGATCAAAGGGAGAAACATACATAAGAGCTAATAATCCTTACACTGATGTATCTGGTAGCCTCTTAAATATGAGGAGGGCAAGACAGGTAGAAAGTGGAGATGTGTGTGGGCTGGAAGCCTAATGCTGTCCTTTTGGGCTGAAACTCAACCAGACATGCTTAATTTTTATGAGTGAACAATCAGTCATAATAAATCTGCATCACCCTGAGGCAGCTACATTAACCCTGTTCTGTTCCTAATTACTCTAGAGACATCTGGGCTATGTCAGAAGGAATTAATAAGCTAGGAATTCTAGAACTCTAACATTGAGACTTAAAGGTTGTAGCATGTTCTCACTGCTGCTCTGTTGATATTTTTGAAAGGAAACACAGGACAGTTTGAAAGACACCAAGCATGATTAGGAGAGAGAAACGGTGGTTGATGGCCCGGTAGGATTCTGGAGGAGGAAGCATGAGGCCAACCCAGAGCTACCTCCAAGTATGCGATCAGGCAGAAGCGAGTAGAAATCTCTCTGCTTTGGCATTTGGTTCCATTTCATCTGGAAACCACTATAAACTTGGAGACTTTCTCATGAGTCTTCTCAGTTCTCCAGCGAGTAGAGCGAGCCTTCTTGCTCTCCCAAACTATCTTCTTTCATCATCATCTTCTTCCTTCTTATCTTCTCCAATAGCAGCATCAACAGGGGCTTGTAACACAAGGGCGCCAGATTCTTTCCCAGTCTGGAAGTACTGTGCGTACCAGAGCTGGTCGCATAAGGCATGTGATCTGAGATGAACGATCATGAAATGGATCCTTCTTGGAAGGATGGCGGACCCCGGAGGAAAAGGGTTGATTGAGGCAAAAACGAAAAACAACCGGGAAGAAAACCTCACTGTTGTCTCCTATCTTTCTAAGTCTTCATCAGTCATCTCTCCCGCCATCCTGGCTCTAGGAGTCAGATATGAAATGCTGCATGAATAATCCATGACACTGCATAAGGTACCTATGATTAGGTCCCCCGTAGGTGCCATTTGAATGAAGCATAATCAACTAACATAAGAGCTGGACTTCACAGTCAGGCTTTCACACTTGGGTGATAATAATGGCAGCTGCCATTTTTTGAGAACTTTCCGACATATCATTTAGCGTCATGGAGTTGATACTATTATTATTATTCTCTCTTTTTCCTGGAGGGGGAAAATGAAATTTGATTAAGTTAAATGCCTTCATCATGGTTACATGGCTACTAAGTGCCAGAGATGGACTCAGCCCACTTTGTTTGACTCGGGAGTTCTGACTTACAACCATTAGTTTCTACCTCACTAAGCTACCTGCTCTTAAAATTCAAAATAAGAGAATCACAAGCTTCCTTTGCATGTTTTTGCCTGTGCATTCCTGTTTAGGAAAAGAGGCTTCTTTATTTGCGTAACTCAAAGACAACAGTGTATTTGGTCTTTCAAACATAAGTCATATTCTCAAGACATTGGATTATAAAGAGGAGGACCCAAATGCATCCAGTTGGGGTTGGGTTGGATTGGGAAGAACATGCTAGAAGCAGACAGCCTGTAAGAGTCCAGAACAGTGCAAACAACGCGCACGGGAAGCATTTGGCCACAGTTAGAGACTGGCAATTTGGCAAAGAAAGGGCAGTATTGCTGATCCTTAAAAACAAGTCCTTCTGCTAATGTGAAACCCACCCAGGGCTTCTTTGCACTGTCTTTAGACGCCGGAATACAAGGAAATTTCTGTGGGTTGATGGCTAGTTTCAACATCCCAAAGTTTTTGCAGCTGCAGACGTACCTGGCAAATGACCTCCATGCCCTGTGGTATTTCTCAGCTTTATACGTGTCTAAAGAGAATCTTCTATCTGGAGCTTATCACCCCAAAACCAACATTCCTGCCTTAGCCGTCTCTAGTTTTGTGGACACTGGCCTTGGCAGATTCTTCTACAATCACAGTTTGATATGTGATTTTGGTTTTCTGTCCCCATTTCTCTCCAGTACCCCACCCCACCCAACAGCCTACTCTCCACCCCTACAAAATCATGTACTTTTGCCTCTATCCTTGCCCCTTCTCTCTGCCTTCTACTCTGAAGGCACAAGAAAAGGTGTGAGTGGACCCCTGTGACCTTGAACCTTATCTCTGCCTTAAATGGAAAATATGAACTATAACCCAGAAGCCTCAGCAAGAGGTTGAAGGTTCAGTCTGGATAGTTGATACCTTGAAGACATGGGAAATACACCCAGATTTCATCTGAATACTCAGTTTCCTGTATTTTTCCAGTCTCGGTTTCCCTTTCTTAAAATGCTGAAATTCCTTCTTGGTGCATGTGAAGACTTCCTATTAACAAAAACATTTTTTAAAGGGTGCTTTCTGCTCTGACCTCTGTGATCAGCATGAAGATGACGGCAAAACACCTTTCTTTTTTTATGTAGCACTGTTAGAGATTTCATTCGCTTGGCACTTTTTTTGTTGTTGTGAAAACATAACATAAAATTTCCCTTCTTGGGGCACCTGGCTGGCTCAATCGGTTAGGCGTCCAACTCTTGATTTTGACACAGCTCATGATCTCACGGTTCACGAGTTCAAGCCCCGCTTTGGGCTCTGTGCTGACAGCTCAGAGCCTGCTTGGGATTCTCTCTCTTCCTCTCTCTCTGTTCCTCCCCCAACTTGTGCTCTCTCTCTCTTTCTCTCTCAAAATAAATAAACTTAAAAAAATGTACCCTCTTAACAGTTTGTAGGTGTGCAATTCAGTAATGTTAACTGAGTTAACGTAATACCACAATTCACATTGTGGTGCAACAGATTTCCAGAACTTTTTCATCTTTCAGAATTCAAACTCTGTACCAATTAAACAACTCCCCCTTTTCTTTTCTCCCTGCTTCGTCCCTGGTGATACCATTTTACTTCTTGTGTCTCTGAATTTGAGCTACCTTATAAAAGTTCAATCCTATAGTACTTGTCTCTTTTTAAAGGCTTATTCACTTTACATAATGCCCTTAAGGTTTGTCCCGGCCCTAGCCGGTTTCGGATTTCCTTCCTTTGTAAGACTGAATGGCACGTGCATTTTGAGCACGTGCCACGTGCCTTTCCAGCCTTCATGTAATTGATGAGCAGTGTTCCCTCCCCAGCTGTAGGGGTAGTGGGCAGTTAGAAGTGCAGGAGATGCTTGGTACGAAGATGTGAAACACGGTTCTAAAGATATTCATGTAGCAAGAGACCCACATGCTTTTGCAAGACTCAGAAGAAGCATGAAAGCATCATAAAGGACGTATTTAAAACAGGCCTTCAAGATGAGTTAAATTTGCCAGGTAGGGATGGGAAAGGAGGTTGTTGTAAAATAGGAAGTAAAGTACCCAGAGGCACCTAAGTGTGAGGCTAAGTGTGTTCGAGAAATAGGGTGCCCTGGCGGCTTAGTCGGTTGAGCGTCTGACTCTCTGATCTCAGGTCATGATCTCTCAGTTCATAGGATGGCGCCCTGTGTCAGGCTCGGTGCTGACAGTGCAGAGCCTGCTTGGGATTCCCTCTCTCCCTCTCTCTGCCCCTCCCCTGCTTGTGCACACGCACACTCTTTCCCTCAAAATAAAACAAAATAAAGCAAATAGCCCCGCTTGGCAAGAGTGCAGCTTTCTTGTAGTGAAGCATCAAAAGATCAGGAAAGAAGGGGGTTGAAGGGAAGCCGTGGAAAGCCTCGAAGGCAGTGACAAAGGACTGAACTCTGGAGGACGAAGTGGACATTTAGCGGCAGTTGCTTGGTTTCAGCCAAGCCTGTCTCCTCGATGTTCTCGTGGATTCGATGGACAGTAACGCTGTGGGTGGATTCACAACGGGATGTCTAAATGGATGCAGGAGATGGCCGTTGTCAACCTGAAATCACAAAAGGCACCGGGCTGCTGCCCCTGCTGGTTCTTCCTCTTGAACATCAGTTCCGTGTCCCAGGGGTCAGCCCGATAGCGGGGATGTAGTCGGGCTCGTTCCCCGCTACATGCGGTGGGAGCCCCACCACAGGAGGGCTTGGGAGGGAGAGAATTGCCTGCAGCTGGAGGAGGAGCTGGATGATGATTTGCCCACAAGTCCATAGCCGGATACTTGCTCTCAGGCTCTGAGTTGTGCCGTAAACAAAGTATGCTCGCGCTTCTGTCGTGTCTGAAGGAACCGAGATACCTACATGGACAAGCGAAAGAACATGACAGGCACCCGTCAGTCAGACTTGGGGTCCAGACCTGGGCGTCCGAGAGCACACTGGGAGTTTGAGGGACAGTGGACATGCCTTGGTAGACCACCGACTGCAGGTGGGTAGACCAGCTGTCCCCATCACTGTCAATGCAAGAAATTGGAGTGTGACCCCCAACGATGATCAGTATCGTGCCTTAGGTAGATGCACAGTTGGAGATGAATTGTCACCATCCCTATGCTGCCTTTATACTATCTAAGGGTCTAGCCTGGACATATTTGTCCCTTCACCATGAATGTTCTACCTCTTCCTCACTCCCTAGGGTCTATGCAGTAGCTCATTCCATACGATCTCAGTTAACTGCTTTGAAACATCATAGATCTGCCCCTTGGCTCCAGGGTTCTAGGATCAGAGGAACATGTTTCTGCTAGCTTTTATGACTCTGTGACTTGGATGGGACTCTCCCAGCTTTTGCCGGGATAGTCACAAATAGCAGTTTTCCCGGGAGGGACTGTCAGACCATCTCTGGAACTTCTCCTTTCCCTTTGTGCCTGTCTTACAGAAGGCTTCGGTTTGGCAGCTCTGTTATCAGTTGAATGGTGCCCTCCTCCCCTGGTCTCCCGGGGGCAACACCACTCACCTGCATTGCTGCAAAAACAAACACAATGATGTGCAGATGACTTATAATGTACAGATGACTTATAATTTCCGACAAAACGCTGATGTCGTCAGCAGGTGTTGGCTGTCATTTATAGGGACACCTAGAGTTTTAACTCCTTAAGAGCAGTTTCCTGGCGACGAATCATGGGCCATATTACTTGTAAAAAAGTTGAATTTATTTTTTTAATGTTTGCTTATTTTTGAGAGACAGAGTGTGAGTGGGAGGGGAGGGGCAGACAGAGAAGGAGACACAGAAGCCGAAGCAGGCTCCAGGCTCTGAGCTGTCAGCACAGAGCCCGACACAGGGCTTGAACTCACGAACCACGAGATCATGACCTGAGCTGAAGTCGGATGTTTAACTGACTGAGCCACCCAGGCACCCCTAAAAATTTTGAATTTAATTGTATATCCTACAAAGGTGGCAGGTGACGTAGCTGTGACCCCACCCACTGCCCAGTATCTCCATCTCAGCCAGGTGTGTCCCTCCCTCCTTGTCATCTGCTGCCCAGATGGTCTTGGGAAGGAGGCAGATTTTAAAACAACATGCTTTGTTATGGAAAGTGACTCAGAGACAGAGGCAGGTGCTGGTGATGTGTATGCTACAGTGGCCCTCAGTGTTAGGATTCTGGAAGGTCAAGATGTATTTGTCACAAACATCAGGTGTTTATGGTAGTGTCTGTGTGCTGGCCAGCTTGGGGGAGAGCAGGCCAGGCTTAGGGCATTTAATACAAGTCAATTCTCTGTGACCCGCTTCCTGCCACACCATCCCTCTTACAGCAAGGGCTCCAGAGATGCATTTTGCCTTTCCAAGCATCTGACCAACAAAAAAGGCCAGACAGCCTGAGAATCCCTAAAATGGTCTGAAGGAATTGATAGAACTCACCTGAGCTCCTTTGTCACAGCGTTGCTGCCAGAGGGAGTCTGATTCTGGGCTCTGGTGAATTTGGACTCTCGTTTAAATTCTAAGTACTCTTTCTAGACATTCTGTGTTCGTGGGTGGAGTGTCTGTTTCTATAAAAGGAGATCAGAGATGTTAACCCACTGAGACCAGGTGGCAAATGACTGAGCAATTATAACAGCACCTATGTTCATTGAGACGCTAAGTGCTACTGTCATGGACAAATGCTCTAACGCATCCTCGGTTATAAATGGGCTTCTCCTGCAGGTGTGAGTAAAAAAGGTGAGAAGAGAGGCTAGGGTGTGTTCCTTTAGCCCAGACTGGTTCTCTTATATGCTCCGCTCCTGTGGCTTAAGAATGGACGACAGAAGTCATCTGGGGTTTTCGTGTCCTTGTCTGAAGTTGTCGGCCAGAGCAGTGTCATGTTTGGAAATACAGCCTTCTTGGGTTTTATGGCTCTGTGACGCACGCAGTTGGAGTTTATGTTCCTTGCACTTTGGAACTGGTAGTTTTTTGCTTTTTCCACTCCATCAACATAGACAGGTTTATGAATATACCGCATCGCGATCAGTCTGGGTGCAGAGGACTCCTCCATTTCGAAGGCAGGGAGCAGAGAGCTCTGTGCGAATCCTGGCACGACCAGCCACCGTCATTGCTATAAATGCAGAAGATAGAGCGAGTCCCCCATGAGCACCACGCATCCCATAGATGCAAAGCATTTTATTCCGTGAGCTGCTCTCAAGGTAAAGGAGACATTTTTGATTGCCGGATTTGTAGAGGTAAAGAGTCTAAACCGCCCCCGCTCCCTCCCCCCCAAAAAGATTAGCTGTCTTTCCCAGCTACTGAACCCCAGAGAGTCTGGATTCTGTCCTTCCAAGTTCTGGGTTCTTTGCGGCCCAGCCCTCAATACTGATGGAGGGCGGCAAGCGTTAGAACAGCACCCTGAACCTGGACGGCCGTGCCTTTTTTTTTCCCCCGTCCCACACCGCTATGCTGCAAGCCTGGAAGGCTGCCGGGACGGCCCCTCGGAAGCTCTCGATCCCATTACGTGGTTCGCTGGCAGCTGGGTTTTGCCTGCTGACTTAGAACCACCGCGCATTAAGCCACACAGTCCCATTGCTGTCTTGGCCTCTTGCTTCCCACCCTATACGGAAGCATCAGGCTGGGGGGGGGGGGGCTCTCCCAGGGTTCAGCACGTGCCCTGTGAGTAATGGGACAGAGGTATATGGTGCGTCCACATTGTGCAGCCCTCACGACAACCCGTGGGGAGAGGCAGCGAATATATTATTTTCTCAGAATCAACAAAGACTATATTCATTGAACTCCTTTTACATATCAAGGACTCAGCGGAAGAGATTTTACACTCAGACCCTCTGCTCACTGTTCGGGGACTTTATACAGTTATAGAAAGTTATTTCTTAAAGTTATTAAAAATTATACAAAGGTGCCCTTTGGAAGAATGAATTTATAGAAGGCTGCCCCTTTGTCTGGGGTGACTGCCCTTCCCAAGACAGACCTCAGACTAGATTTCAGCCCTTTGATTTCAGCCTTCTACCCATGTAGAAGCGGGGTAGACATTAAGGTGGGTTATGCTCCCCTTGTATAGATGAGCAAACTGAGGCTCAGGAAGGCTGTTGTCTCAGGCAGAGTGACAGAGCTTCTTGGGCTGGGACTGGGATTAAACCCCAGCTCTTCTGAGATCTGCAGTAGAAGCCTCCCACCGCCCCTGCTGAGCGCTCAGAGAGCGGGTGCAGGAGCGGAGTCTCCCCCCGGGAGGCCCTGTGCACTTGGCATTTTGCACAAGGGAGCAGCCTCTTCGCAAAGCAGTGGCCCTTAGAAGATAGCATATCAGAGGGGACGGGTGCAGGGGACTTTGTCAAGATGCAGATCCTGAATCAGAAGGCCTAGGCTGAGCTCTGAGAATCTGCATTTCTGACTTGCTCCCAAGAGGCTCTGCTTCATGCCGGTCCACGGACTCCCCACCCCCACCCCGATTAGCAGAGCCTTCTCGTAGGAGACTCTGGTCATTAAGTTCTACCTTTTCTCACTGCTCTGAAGACGCGAGGAGAAGAAAAACCAACAGATGTTTATGGAACACTTGCTATACACTAGACCCAATTTCTGTCCGTGGCCAGGTGAGGAAACAGCCACACCCAGCGGGATAAAAGCAATGCATCACTTATTCTATCTACTACAAATAAAAATCGGCAACAAGTCAAGAAAAATGAAATGGATTGAGTGACTCTATAGGAGATGCTGTGACAAAGGGAAATACAGGGCCCATGAGAGCCTAGTGATGGTGTCTTATCCAGCCTTGGGGAAGATGACTGAACTCCTGAAGAAGCAGTTCCATAATGATGAAATGATAGCAACTATTTATTACCTGAGTTGCAGGCACCATGCCACACAGGGTGCCTACCTTACCTTCTGTAATTGGCACAAGAATCCCATGACCTATTAATTGCTCCCCATTTAACAGACGGGAACACTGAAACTGAGCTGGATGAGTGTTTGATTTTACAGTTTTTCTTCTGTGTTTAAATTTTTTAAATGTTTTTATTTATTCTTGAGAGAAAGAGATAGAGTGTGAGCGGGGGAGGGAAAGAGAGAGAGAGAGAGAGACAGAATCTGAGGCAGGCTCCAGGCTCTGAGCTGTCAGCACAGAGACTAACGTGGGGCTTGAACCCACAAGCCGTGAGATCATGACCTGAGCTGAAGTCAGGTGTTTAACCGACTGAGCCACCCAGGTGCCCCTATCTTCTATGTTTTGTGCGAGGAATGCTGGAAGCCATTTTATGCTTCTTGGGGCTCTTTCTCAGTGTGGTCTCGACCGAGGTCACTGTGACTTGTGTGTGAGCTACCATGCCAAGCAGACTCCGGGACCCCATTGTAAACGTGCTGAATCTGGGCCTGCAAGTGGGGCCCAGGAACCTGCCTCTGCCGTACCTCCCTAGTGAGGTTGGTGAAATCGCTGCCTTAGGAATTTGGCATCTTGGAAAGAAAGAGTGAAGTCACTCAGGACCTCCCCAATCCATTCATTTCTGTCTGTCATCCTTGTTACAAAAAAGCCAATGCCTCGTTAAACAGAAATGAGTACTGGGTATACGGCTCCTCGTGTGTTGAATCACTGCCTGCAGCAGTACGCAGAGGGCGTATCAAAATCAGCAAGAAAGAAGCAAGAGGAGTCACACGCACTGAATCAAATCGGCACGAAAAGCTAACCATCTGATTAAGTATTTATTGCTTGAGACAAAATTTTGAAGACAGGCTCTTTAGGCAAACTTGTCAGAAATGTTCTTAAAGTATTCTAAAGCAAACAAAAGAGAAAAATTCACCCAGAAGGATGTAAGAAGTCTTTTCATTCGCAGGATGCTCAATGATAAGTGATTTTTATAAAGATAAAATGAAATTGGGAGTGCCATTAGACAAATCCGCTTAAAGACAGGCCCCTTAATTGCAGACAGTAGATTTAGGCAGAGCTACTGGTTAGGTGAATGGATCTCAGATAGTTTAGCTTTCAGTACTTTGGTTTCCTGCAAATTGGTCTTTTACTCTTTGTATGTTGGGGGTATAGAAATAGAACCTGGAGGGGCTCCTGGGGGGCTCAGTTGGTTAAGCGTCTGGCTTCAGCTCAGGTCATGATCTCATGGTTCATGGGTTCGAGCCTCGCTTCGGGCTCTGTGCTGACAGCTCAGAGCCTGGAGCCTGCTTCCGATTCTGTGTCTCCCTCTCTCTCTGACCCTTCTCTGCTTGCACTGTCTCAGTCTCTCAAAAATAAATAAAAGCATTTAAAAAAATAATAAATAGAACCTGGAGACTATACCTCAGACTGGCCCAAGGGCCCGATGGAACTGATGCGTCCTGTCCCCACCTTGGGCAGCGTTGTACTCCAAGCAATTCAGCACCCTCAAATCAGTGATTCTCCCCGAGATTTCCCCCTCACTCCCTGAGTATGGGGAGCACCTGGGAAGCAGCTAAACTCCAAACACCTGGCTCAGAGAGTCTCCTGCAGCAGGTCAGAGGTGAAGCCCAGGAATACAGACTTCGGGCAAGTATCAGGGGACCATTGCAGGTGGTCCAAGAACTCTGCTTAAGCATTAGCCACCCTTTTGTGTTTTGTTTTCAGAGCAAAGGACAGGAGTAAAAAGTTGAGTGGTTTTCAAACGTGGCTGGTAAAAACTACAAAGCTGGGCACCCCGTAGGGATTCTGTTGGAATCCCTGAGAGGGGGGCGGGCGGGTCAGCATCAGTATGAGGGTGATGCACCCCTGGGATTGAGAACCCAGAGGCTGTGGATGCTGGGCCTCACCTGCTCCATTCTGGGCATCCCGTGGGGAGAGCAGAAGCACATGTGGGGAGAGCCATCCAAATGCAGTCGGCCTTGACCGGCACAGAGTCAGTCGGAATTAGATGGGGGTGCAGGAGTTTGGGGCAGTAGAGGCCGTGAGGGGGGAGTTGGGTCTTCAGCTGTGCTTTGAAGGGCGAAGGCAATGTTGATCATCAGGCGGGAGGGGGGAAGGTGTTTCGGGGGCACGGGTGTGACAGGGACCCCAGTTGAAGACGAGCGTGGTTCCTGAGAAATCCAGTGTGGAATCTTGGCCTGGCCGGGGACATGTAGGGCAGGAGGCACCTGCTGGGCTGAGCTAGATGACCCGTAGCTCTGCCTGGGGCAGGGCGTCCTCGCATAGGACCTCCGACATGACACGTTTTAGGGAGGTGTCGGCATGGGGTGCAGGTGGATTAGGAGGGTGGACCCTGCTATCCATCCATTTAGAGGAGATGAGGCCCCAGACTGATGGAGCCGTCAAGGGGGCAGGGAGCACAAGAAGTGTGCAGGGGACAGAAAGATAAAGCGATGGACAGAAACCCAGAATGGCAGACTACGTACAGCTAGCTCCAGATCTGTTACGAGCTATGACTTTGTATTAGGATGTCATCAAAATATAAAAACAGGCACTGAAAGTGACTAAAGATCCGGCTGCCTAGGCCCTGCTCATGTCTACCATGTTGGAGAAAGATGGGGGTGACTGAGCAAATTTTCTGGAAGCTGATCACTCCACCCGCTTTTAACCTTTTTCCCAATTTTCTCTCTTTTTACCAGATCTACCGAGCCAAACGTTGTTTTAAATAATTCATTTTCATTTCCCACACCTATTTAATTTATGACTGCCTAGAGTGAAACGACCAGAAAGGAGATTCAGGAAAAGAGAAAGGGTCCTCCAGGACATCAGTATCTCCTTTCTTGAGCAATGAAAGTAACGGTGTCCACTGGTTCAGTCATTACTTCCTTCCTGTTCTGATAGAATTCCGGGTGTCCCCTTGGCCATTTCCCTAGTGAAGAAACCAAGTAAGCTTTGCTGCAGTAGCAGTGACAGGAAGTCGTGGGGTAAGGTGTGTGCAGGAAGTTCTAGGTTATCGAGATGGGTAGAACTCAAGGTAATCGCTCTTCCTTCCCAGCGAGACCATTCCACGCTTCCTTCCTGGCTCCGTTTCCTCCTGCCCAAGCAAGTGAGCACCTAGCTGCCTTAGATCTGCAAAGGAAGGAATAATGGGTTAAGGGTTCTTGGATAGAAACCCTTCACACTTCTGTACACATTGCATTTGCTAGGTTTGTGTGAAGGCTTCCAAGAGTCAAGAGAGTGGGCCCTTCAGTAGCAGGAATTGGACAGAGGGGGGTGAGCTTCTGCATCTCAGCCACTTCACAGTGAGCATCATTGGTCATGCTCCTGAACGTGGTTACCCTGTGTCCTGTGCTTGAGGGCTGGTGACAAATGGAGCATTTGTGGAGGAGCATGAGAGCCCCGGGGTCATGATTGGCTGGCATTTCAGTATTGGGGTGCTGTCCTCTCAGGCTCCTGAATGATTAGCCTTCCCTGTATCTCAGCTCTGGGATACACAGTGTAGTGTCCATACACCCACAACTCCATGGTCATGAACTTGTTATTCATTGTATGCTCCCATTCTTCCCATCCCGAGAGTATCTGTTTCTGAGGAAGGTGAGAATTCCTCCCACAGCAGAGCCTCGTAGCGTCAACCTGTTCTATAAACATGTTGTGAGCCTCTCGCTCTGTGAACTGGGCACCCTACAAGATGCCAAGGATGGAATGACAATGACAAATTATCCGAGGTCCTTGTTCTCCAGGAGAGGAGACGGCTATATAGACAGGAAGTGCCTTTGGGTGTCTTCAGAGTCTGGTGTCATCGTTTATAAAGTGAGATGATGATGTGTCTACGCCACAGGCTCCATGTGAGGATTAAATCGAGAAGTGCTTAGAACAGTATCTGGCACGTAGTAAGCATGGGATAGGGGCAGCTGGAGCTTTTTCTGTCCTCTGTTGTCCCTGTTGCTATTAGGACTGTCATACCTCATGCCCATAGGAGGCCTGGCAGGTGCAGGATGGAAGCAGCAAAATAAGGACCCAGGAAGCTCCTTCACAGGAGGTCATTTTTGGATGGATGGATCTTGAAGGGAGAGGAGGAAGTGACCAAGAAGATAAAACGGAGCAGAATATTTTAAACTGAGGGAAAGTGCTGCAGGCCCAGGGGTGTGCCAACATCAGGGAGTTCGGGGAACCCAGCGGCTCTGGAGGGAAGGAGAGGCCTCGCTTGCACACCTTGGGTTTCCCTGTGATGCAGGAGCCACTGAGTGAGGGGAGTCTTGAGGAGACCAGGGAAGACCGTGACAGCCCCCTGTGGAGAATGTGAGGGACAAAGGCCACCCTGTGGGATGTAGGGGAGAGTGGACACTGAATTTGGGCACTGGCAAATAAGTAAAATTCACAGGAGAGAAATAGAAGGCGATTCTGATCTATAGCCTTTCAGATATGAAAGGAGAGGCTGTTTTTCAGGAGGTAACGTGTGGGCGTAGAGAGAGGACCTAAACACCACAGACCACAGAAGCCATGGATGATAGGTCAGGATGGTGGGCTTTATTTCTGTTTCTGGGATTTCAACAAAGGAGGGACAACAGGTTGTCCCTTGGGCAGAACTGTGGGGGTTAAACTATAGAAGGCCACACCTGAAGCCGACAGATAGTTGGAGAAAAATCTCAGCCCCTAGGAGGGAGCAAGACTCAGAGCCCTGCGGTGCTGCCTGATGTGGATCCCAGCTGTGAAGCTGAGAGCCCTCTGTCTGCATCACACACATGCCGGTTGGCCTTCCCTCTCCCCCGTCTTGCTCTTGGTGGCCATGCTTCTCCCAGGCAAGCCTGCAGCCCACAAGACCCAACCATGCCCGATACCAGGGCTAGATCATTTCCTGGAGTTTACAAGGTCATCCAAAATATTCCCCCAAGGGCTGGTCTGTCCTGAAGATCCCCTAAATTGGGAGCCATTTTCATGGAACCAACGGGTGTTGGGTGTATGCATGGCCCACCAAGGCCCAAGCATCTGGGGAGCCTCCCTCCAGTTTGAACGGCCCAACTGTGGATGCCACATGAGTGGACTGACCAGCCCAGCCCCCATGCTCAGCCTTCATAGAGGTCAAGTGTGGACGTGAAGAGTGAGCTAAGTAGCACAAGCCTTGCCTCCATCTCCTCAGGTGCCCCGTGACCACGGATCCTCATAAAGTGTCATCCCCAAGCTCCAGATGTGGGAATTAAGGAGAGCAGCACTGATGTCGCTTGTGTAGGGACATACTATTAATGGACTTAACCGAGGGTTGGCTTCTAGTCTCATGCCTGTTAGAAAGTTGCAGCTGAAAAGGATATTTTCACATGACAGTGGTAAAATGGTAGACACACGGCATTTCCTAGAGCAGGTCTCTTTCAAGTTCCATGGGTTTCTGTGATCATGTAGAGTGCATTCGTCCCCCCTTCCCACTGCTGGTGAGCCTTACTTAGCCTGATGGCTGTGTGGCTGACATGGCCACTCCCTGGGGCCCTGAGTGCCCTTGAAGCCACACGCTTGGGGCGGGAGAGACCACAGTGGGTGGGTGCCTGGCAGCAGCACTGACCCTGCTGGTGTCTTCAGTGGGTGCATGTTATCTCAGGGCCCCCGTCGGTGCCCGCAGTCCTGAGGTGGGTACAGGTGGTGTTCTAGGTTTCTTCCGGGGGCCTCCAACACTCACATGTGCCTCTCGCCCTCCTTGTGCTGCAGATCCTGGCGCCCCTGTGAAATTGCCTTGTCTGCCAGTGAAACTGTCCCCTCCGCTACCTCCAAAGAAAGTCATGATCTGTATGCCTGTAGGGGGGCCAGACCTCTCCCTGGCGTCCTACGCGGCCCAGAAGAGCGGCCAGCAGAGCGGGGCCCAGCACCACCACACGGTCCTGCCATCCCAGATCCAGCACCAGCTGCAGTACGGCAGCCTCGGCCAGCACCTGCCCTCCGCCACCGGCTCCCTCCCCATGCACCCCTCCGGCTGCAGGATGATAGAGGAGCTGAACAAAACGCTGGCCATGACCATGCAGAGGCTGGAAAGGTAACTGGCGGGGGACGGGAGGGAGGGCAGGAGGGGGTGGTCTTGCCTGGGTGGGGGGTTGGGGATCTGACCGTGACTGAGGAGTGTCAGGACCAGGGTAAGGGCTCATTCTCACTGTGCGGGGAGAGTTTGAAAGTAAAATCAAACCACAAACTGAATGTTAAGGGAAGTGTGGAAGAAAAAAAGAAACGTTGCCTATCACCAAACTATAGAACAGTCACGTTTATCAGAAGGAAAAAGTGGGGCGTCGGGGTGGCTCAGTCGGTTGAGCAACTGACTCTTGATTTCGGCTCAGGTCATGATCCCAAGGTTGTGAGATCAAGTCTCACATCGGGCTCTGCGCTGACAGCTCGGCGCCTGCTTGGGATTCTTTCTCTCCCCCTCTCCCCCCACCCCTTCTCTCTCCCTCTCCCCCCACTTCTCTCTCTGGAAAAAAAGAAAAAGCATATATGGGTACACACATGTACTGTATAAATAGCATGTGTGGAAATACATAAATACATAGATATGCATTCAATATATATTAAACATAACACGTTATATATTATATAAAATATATTTAACATAAATTTTCAATATAAATGTATTAATATGTGTATTTATATGTGAGAATATTTAAGTACATAAATATATATAAAGAGTAACGTAGGTGTTTCATATAGGACACAAGCTTCTATAACTCAACATTTTTGAAAACATAGACATATAATTATTAATAGTGGCTATCCCTCAGATGGGGAGATGGAGAGAATTCTTTTACTTTTTTATCTCCTGTCTTTCTGTACTGCGAATTTTGTGTATATTATTTTTATGATGGCGAAAGACAATTTGAATATAAAATAAGAAAGGATGAGAGACAGCAGCAGAGAGAGGTAGAAAGACACACCCTTGTTCTTGCCGATGAAGGAAGCGGGGCGCCATCGATGTTTAGCCACGCCTGATGCAGCCCCCTCCTTCTCCAGAATCTTCCTCCGGTAACATTGCCAGGAGATCTGCAAAGAGAATCTGAAGGACTCGTTCTGAATTGTGTCTGTGTGCATGCGCACGTGCTCAAATACCTCCCCACATCTGCCACGTTTCCCAATATGATCCCAAGGCGTGTTGCTTGACCCAGTTCCCTGGCATCCCAGGAAGAAAGTGTTGCGCTCCGCCGTGCCGGATGTGTCTGAGTCTGAGACCGTCTGTACCTGTCCCACAGTAGTGACAGCTGTTAGCTGGGTCCTGCAGATGCGAAAATCACAGCCCGGAGGGCCTGCTGGTCACCAGAGGGCCAGAGGCAAGATGGACGTGGTTAGGCGCTTCCTTTTCTAGTCTCCAGACTCTCAGCCACATATTCTAGGTTTGGGTTCTAAGTGATTCCAGAGGAAGTTGTCGTTGCTAGGAATTCCGACTTGATTGTGCATTAATATCTACCTTCCCTGAAAAAAGATTGCTTTGGTCCCTTGTTATCCCACTGTTATTGTTTTTTTTTAATGTTTTATTTCTTTTTGAGAGAGAGAGAGAGAGAGAGAGAGAGCGCTTGAGCAGGGGAGGGTCAGAGAGAGGGGGAGACACAGAATCTGCAGACTCCAGGCTCTGAGCTAGCTGTCAGCACAGAGCCCAACGCAGGGCTTAAACCTACGAACCGTGAGCTCATGATCTGAGCCGAAGCCAGACGCTCAACCGACTGAGCCACCCAGGCACCGCTTCACCACTGTTATTGTTAATAAAGAAGGTAGTTATTTCAAAATTGGATGGTATTTTTTAGTCTTTGACAGACCTTTATTTTCATCTTAATCTTCACGTCAGTTAGGGAGGCTGGGTTAGTAGAGAAACTGAGGAGGGCTAAGTGAGTTCCCCAGTGCCGTCTTCTCAGAAGAGGGGTCCCCAGAGCGACTGCTTGTTGTCCATCTGCGACCCTACAAGTACAGAAAATGAGAGCAAGCTTTTAGACACTTTCATAGCGTTTTGACAATGATTTTATGTCTGTGGAATATGATCATAGAAAAGGGTTTCATTTTTCATATATTCTACGTTTTACAGAATTCATTTGTGATAGATTGAAAATTAAAATATATAAATATCCCAACCAAGCAGCCAACAAAACTGGTCCTTCCTCATAGATGTTTTGAAAAGCACCATCCCATGTAGTGAGTCAAGAGGCCACGTCCTCAAGCCTGGATCTTCCTAACGCAAATCCAGAACGCTTCCCCAGTAGGACAGCTGTTTTCCTGAAGACGGCTAATAGTCAACATAGTTCCCGACCTCCACGCCCACTGTGTTATCCAGGACGTCTTTGTGTCTCACAGGAACTTTAATCAATTGAAAAAGATTCTCGCAGGAACTCAAGACAGCATGTTAGTTGCTAAATGCATCTCTACTCAGAGTATGCCATTTTAAGAGATTCCATGGGAAGGACTAACCAAGTGACACACTGTTCTTCAGTAATTTCTGGGTGTATTTGTAGAACATTTCTGTCGAATATAGACCAACGGAGAGGTCTGTTGGACCCAAACCAGGTCAGATTCTTTACTGAAATGAATCAAAGAAAACAGATTCGTTCTGTTCCATAACATCACAATATAATATGGGCACAGGGGATGGGGAGGGGACCAGTGTGACCAAGGCAGCCTCAGACTAAGACTTCCTGTCTCACTGCCTTCCTGCCTTGGGTTAAGACACAGGGTTGTTCTAATAGACCAGCCAAGACATAGGGAACTCCTGTATATATCACTCTGACAAGATCACCCCCCAGGGAAAGAGAGACCTACCCCCCAAACAAGTAAAGGCGGGGAGATTTGGGGGCACCTGGGTGGCTCAGTTGGTTGAACATCCAACTCTTGATTTTGGCTCAGGTCATGACCTCACATGGGTTTGAGCCCCTCATTGGACTGTGTGCTGACAGTGCAGAGTCTAACTGGGATTCTCTTTCTCTCCCTCTCTCTCTATTCCTCCCCAACTTGGGCTCTCTATCTCTCTCTCAAAATAAAAAAAATTAAATTTTTTTAAAAAGATGGAGAGATTTTTCTGAGCCTCCTCATCTGGGTCTTCTGGGACTCCTGGAAGGATCTGAAACATTGAGGTCACAGACCACCTTCTAGTTTAGTGCAGGATCTACTGCTGTCTCCGGTGATTTTACTGCCTAAAAATTCTCCCAGTTGACTGTCAACATGATTTCATTCTTGCTCTGACCAAATTTAACACAGAGAGAAAGAATTATTTCTCTCTTCTCTGGGCAATTTTTGGCGATCCCAAAAAGCACCGGAAGGAGGAGGAAACACTACCGAGCACTTGTGCATGCCGCCTGCAAAGACAGGGTCTCCTGGGGTGTCACATGTCGGGCATTGGTGCAGACCTGGGTCTGACCCCGGTGGTACGCTATCAGTAATGTGAAAATGAAATGAGGAATTAAGCAGCGTTCATGCCAGACTTTGGGCCATAAATCTGAATAGTCATGTTACAATTAAAAGGGACCAAAAGGAGCATCCAAGCAGCCAGCCCACTGGATGGCCAAGTGTTCCTGACCACTTGTCCTCACTCCTCACCAGCACAGGAACCTCCCCAGGTCCCAAGATAGCCCATCCCGTTGTCAAGTAGGTATGGTGATCACAAAGTTATTTCTTACGTTAGGTTAGAAGTTTTACTTCTCATAACTTACACCCCCTCATCTAGTTGTATTTCTAGTCTTCCTTTCCTTTGAAAAGCTTCCAGAGCGTTGAAGGTAGCTACCACTGACTTTATTAAGGGCTTCTCTCTTCCACACGAATAACCCCAAACTCATTATAGTAATCATTTATTGAGATGGTTTCTAGACCCTTCACCATCTTGTTTGTGGTCTCCTAAGAATACTCGAAATCCATTCCAAATCTGTTCTTGCTCCTTACTCTAACCTGAACCATGTAGTTGGTTACCAAAAGCACTGGCTTGCCCATCCTGGGGAGAGGGGTGCAGGAGGAGGGAAGGAACTAGAGACTAAGTTGTAGCAAACTTGAAGAGTGGAGGCGGCCTCCATATCCCAGCAAGCACCTAGGATCCAAAGTCATAAATTGCTGAGATTTTAGCCTCAGATACCATTTCTTTTTGCCTTTGATTCTTCATCCATAAAACAGGGATAATAATACCACCACCAACCTCACTAGGGTTGTTTATGAAGAACAAGGAGTTTAATCCATCCAAATCAGCCGTCTCACTGCATGGCACGCACTGAAAGTGTCCAAGAAACAGTAATGAATGTTACACCAAATTCCAGAGAAAGTCACCCTTCAGGGGCCCCTCGAAGGCATATTTGAAAATAGGTTTGATCCGATCTCGTTGAAGATTTTGTTTTCTGAAATCAAATGGCCTTTGTTTTCTTTCCTGATGATTCATATCATTTTTGAAAGTAATGTTTTATCATTCTAGGTATCATGCAGTCTTTAATATCTTACTACTCTCTGTGATCTGGTTGACCTAAATCCTGGAATTCGAACCTAAAATCCTAATCAGCCACCAACTTTCTCATCTTAATTCAGTTCGTCACTTCCTTGTCCTCTGGCTTCTCTGTTAATAAAATGAAGATTGGAGGAGCGCTTGGGTGGCTCAGGCGCTTGAGCTTCTGGCTCTCAACTTTGGCTCAAGGTCATGACCTTGCGGTTCGTGAGGAGCTTACTTGGATTCTCTCTCTTCCCGTCTCTCTCTCTCTCTGCTCCTCCCCTGTGTCCTCTTGCACACATACATTCTCTCCCACTCAAAATGAATAATTAAACTTAAAAAAAGTGAAGATGGGATATGTATCCTTGTTGACCCTGAAAGAATTCGGAGAAGATTCTCAAGGGAATACACTTTAAAGAATGTTTTAATGTTTGTTTATTTTTGAGAGAGAAAGAGAAAGACACAGTAGAAGCATGGAAGGGGCAGGGAGAGAGAAAAACACAAAATCCAAAGCAGGCTCCAGCCTCCGAGCTGTCAGCACAGAGCTCGACTCAGAGCTTGAACCTACAAACTGTGAGATCATGACCTGAGCCAAAGTCGCCCACCTAACTGACTGAGCCTCGCCAGGCGCCCCTTAAGGCAAATACACTTTAAAGGGTTCCTGCTTAATTAAGGAAAAGGAAAATTCATACTTCCAGTTGCTCAGGCCAGAAATCTGAGGGTCACCCCAGACACCCTTCTTTGTCTTGTATTTCATGTCTGATGGGTCTGCATATCCTATCAGGTCTACACTGAGAATGTCTTGGATGAGCCACTTCGTACCCGCTCTTGCTACCCGACGGTCTGACCTCCCCTGTCCCTCCTGCCTGGTCTCCTTCCATTCCTGCCCCTCCAGTCAGACAGACAACGTGTAACAAAAATCAGATCGTGACTGAATTCGTTTGCAAGGAGAGGCGTCACAAGGGACAGCAGACGGGAGCACTTAGACAGCAGCCGTTCATGTGCTCCCAGCTCTGGAGGCTGGAAGTACAAGGTCAGAGTGTCACCGGGCTGGTTTCTCCTGAGGCCTCTCTCTTCTGGGTTTGTATATGGTCGTCTTCTCCCTGTGTCCTCACGGGGTCTTCCCTCCGTGTGTGTTCGTGTCCTAATGGACATGAATCATTTGGTTAGAGTGCACCCTAATGACCTCATCATACTCAGTCGCTTCTTTAAAGACACTGTCTCTAAATGCAGTAACATTTTGAGGGACTGGGATTAGGATTTAAACATAAGAATTTTGAAGGGGATATAATAATGCATGATAATGACTGTGTCCCAAATGCTCCTTTGGCCTTCCAGCACACTTGGGAGTAAAAAGCAGAGAAGGCCTGGGGTGCCTGGGTGGCTCAGTCGTTTGAACATCCAACTTTGGCTCAGGTCCTGGTTTCACAGTTTGTGAGTTCAAGCCCTGCATCAGGCTCTCTCCTGTCCATGAAGAGCCTGCTTGGGATTCTCTCTCTCTCTCTCTCTCTCTCTCTGCCCCTCCCCAACTTGCATACTTGCTCTCGCTTGCTCTCAAAAATAAATTTAACAAGTTAGAAAAACAAAGAAGCCTGGTGTGGGCTGGACCCCTATCGTCTCCGTGACTTGCTGTCTGCACTGCCCACGCTTTCCCGCCACAAAGGCCCTCCTGCTCTTCCACAGCCTTGGACATGCTAGACGCCCTCTGACAGAGGCCTTTGCACAGGCTGTTCCCTCACTCTAGACTGCTCTTCCCTCAGATAGCTTCTGTGCTCCCTCCCTCACCTTCGGTGGGTCCGGACTCAATTGTCACTTCCTCAGGGAGGGCCTCCCTGATCTCCCCACTTAACACTGCAACCCACCTCCCAACATAGCTTATTCTCCAGCCCCGCCTTTACTCGTTTTGTAGCATTTCCCCACCTAACATTCTACATCACTTGCTTTTCATTTTGCTTATTGCTATTCTCACGTGATGGAGTATACCATCCACAGAGGGGAGAACTGTTTTGTCAGGCTTGTATCCTGAGTGCCTAGAACAGGGCCTGGCTTATAGGCACTGTGGGTGCCTAATAAATGTTGAGTGAATGAACAAATGTTTGAATGAATGAATGAATGAATGAAGAGTCCTTTGTGGCCACTGTGGTTAGATTATTAATCTATTCCCTGTTGATTGATACTTGGACTGCTCCTGATAGCCTTTGTCACTGTTGATCTTTGAGTTCTAACAAGACATACGTTGTATGAATATGTGATGGTGGTGGTGGTGGTGGTGGGGACATGTCCTTAACCTTTCGTACATTTCTCACGATCCTAAAATTATGAATGCTCCCTCTGTCTAGATACATTCTCCTCTCCTCTACCACCTACCCCACCTTGTTTTGCAAAGCAAATTCTGCTTATTTTTCAAGAACTGTCATATCCTCCGTGAGTCCTTCGCAGATTCTCAAAGGAAGCTATGCCTCTGTCTGGGATACTCTATCTGCACACATGACCTCATGTTGTGAGTGTATAAGTTCTCTCTTAGATGTGGGTAGGGACCGTCCTTGTCTTCCCATTCAACCCCTAGTCCATCATGGTACCTGTCATGTAGGAAGTATTCAGTAAACCATTTCTTAAGTGAATGTTCTTGAGAGTTCTTCTCATCTCTGAATAGGAAGGTATTTTAGCCTAACATTTAATGTGTTATTAGGAACTCTCTTAATGATAGAAACAAGTTTTATTTAATTATTTTAATGTTTATTTATTTTTGAGAGAGAAAGGGACAGAGCACAAGCAGGAGAGTGTCAGAGAGAAAGGGAGACACAGAATCTGAAGCAGGCTCTAAGCTCTGAACTGTCACCACAGAACCCGATGTGGGGCCCACACTTACGAACCTCGAGATCATGACCTGAGCTGAAGTCAGATGCTAACCAACTGAGCCACCCAGGCGCCCCTAGAAACAAGTTTTAGTTGTAGGTACACTCATGATCCAATTGATGAACTGTATCAATTTTGTTTTTGTACATACTAGAAGAAAAGTAAAAGTTTCTTTCTTTAAGGCTGGACATAGCTCTTTGCTTTATCACACTGACCAATATCAAACTTGAGTTCAAGGCGCTGTAATGTTGATTATGAACTTCACCCACTGAAGTTATTGTCCATTCCGTTCTCTTGGACCATATCCATCGTATACAGAAATGATCACCCATAGCTCTTCCAGAACACTGTTGGGGTGTAGGGCTTCATATTGGATCATCCAGCTGTCTTCGGTATCCTCAGGCTAAAACTACAAATGAACTTTCAGAAAAAGAGGAGCAAGCAAATGAAAGGTGGATGAGGGGGCGTCTTGGCAGATTAGAGGAAGGGGAGTGGATTCACATGGAAGGAATCATGCAAATCTCTGGGTGGAAACTAAACAAGCAAAAAATTCACTTTTTTTTTTTGTACTATTATTGCTTGTGTATATCAATCATTGATATTTTTAATGTTATTTTATTTTCACCCATTGGGTTTTGTCTTAGGAAATTTTAAGAACCATACCTGTAGTTCTATAGAGATAAGTTTGTGTACTTCATATAGGTCTTAAAGTAGACAAATAAATACATATCTAATAAACTCACCCTTCCTCTATCTTTTCCTGCCCCAGAATCTCTGAGCAGCTAAAATAGGAAACCTCTGACCTTTGCCAGGAGAAAATTTCCTGCTTTGTTGATGTTGAGGGTTTATACACCCTGAGTGAACAGCCAGCCTTGCAAAAGAAAAGGAAGGTACCTGTGTTTCCCTCGCATCCATAAGATCAGTCCAAAATTTTGTATTGATTGCTTTTCCTGGACCAGACTCTGCTTGATCTGGGGATACAGGAATGCACCAGGTATGGAGGCCTGCTGGCCTCCGTAGGGTGCAGTGTCTGCTGGTGGCATAAACTGGGCAAGTCCTTACCGGGGAGGGTGGAGGGAGCGAGGACAGCCGATGGCAGGGGGCCAGCTGGTAGGTGGGATTCGGGGCGGACTTCTCTGGAGACCTGCATTTCAAGTGAAATCCAAAAGACCCAAATAACCAGATGAAGGGGAAGGAAAAAAAAGGGGAGAGCATTCTAGGCATTCTAGGCAGAAGAAAGGAAGGATGGTGAGAGTTTTATGAAAAGGCAGGAAGTTGGCAGTTATCGTCCCAAGGTTTTAGAGGACCAGTCATTGAGGGTAAAAGAAATAATGGAAGATTGTAACCCGACATACGAAAGAACCCAGGAACCATTGGGGAGGGTACTGAAGGTCCTGAAGAAGGACAGGCTGACAGCTGTCTCCGATGCCTTACTCGTGTACTACTTAAAAAAAAAAATCTAACAGGTGAGCTTGTCTGCTCAGGACCCATCCAACTCCATAACCTCGTGTTAGATAGACTGGAGTACGTTGTTAACTCTAATGTGAATGTTTCTGGAAATAAAATGGTTTTACCTCTTCTGAGACATTAGTTGTACCTCTACATTAATAAGTCTAGACCAGTGATGGTCAACCAGATGGAGAAAGGGTTCCAGAACCATCTTGAACTCCTAGCAATGCTTACTGAGTACCGCGTGACAAGCATCATGGTAGTCACACAGTTAATAACATCGGTGGTCTTTCCTTTAATAATATTGATGAGTTTAGGTATCTGACTAGTTTATTTTGTTTGCTTATAATATCTCCATTTTTATATTTATATACTAGCTGGAGATTAAGTTACTACCTGTCAAGAATATTAAAAAAAATAATTTCAGCTCTGGAAAGAAGAAACTGAAATCAGTAACCACCTCCCCCGCCCCCCTCAGATTCCTTTAGTCTTTCAAATCCTATTATTCCATAATTACTTTCAGACCTTTCAAAGGGCACAACTGATTTATAGTCCTAGCATAAATACATTCCATTGTGACAATGACTTTTTTTCATGTGGCCTCCAGGGTCACAGGAAATTCTGAAGAATAATTCATGGTCCTGAACTAGACGATTTCCAAGGTTTCTTGTAGCCATAACAGTCTAATTACTGCGTTGGCTTGTGTTAATAATGCTTCCGGCTGCAAATCACAGTGTTCTGTGATGGTAAGCAGATGTGCACTAGTGCCCTGGCAAGAACGAAACTGAGTGCCTACATGTCATTTGCTTGTGAAATAGCATTGGTTTGGAGAAGCTCAGTGTTTTGTTTTTCATATATAAAACAACGTCTATTTTTAAATGTGTGTCCAGGGCAGGATTTTCCTCCTCGTATTGATGACCATTCATCCCTGACCTCTTGAAGCCAGTAATTGTCAACCTCTTCCTTCAGGTCATATCTTTGATTGTGAAGCATACATTTATCTTCAAGTGATTGCATGGCGATAGTGTTTTAGAATTTAGCTGTGATTCCAAGGGGGCATGTTGCGATCTCAGCACAAGGTGAGGTCACTGTGAGCAAGACCCATCCTCCCTACGAGGTGATGAGCAGACTGAAGAGAAGGTTAATGAGACTGTGCAAACCATTTGCATCTTTAGAAGTCTTTAGAGGATAAAAGGGGAAGTATGTTTTCAAAAGAGAATCTGCTCCTGAATTCGTACGTGTGCATCAGTGGAAACCCTGCTCTTGCCCGATGCATGACGGTTGATTCTTTCATCTTCTCAGAAACTATTATCAGAAAGATTTTTTCAGGCCAAGATACAAAAACACTAAAGGAAGCGTTTTAATAAGTTCATGGATGAGAGCCGTAACGACTGGTCTATGATAAATAGCCAGTGCTTACGCATATCCCGAGTTAAAACAGCCACCCCCAGCATGGACCTCTAGGAAGTGCACCACACCAGCATTATCCTCTGAGAAAGCCTGTGAGGCGGGCAAACAGGCTTCTCCATTCGGCTGATGGGGAACCAAACCAAGATGCACCCTGGTGAGTGGCCCAGCCGGTCGCAAGCATAGGCCCCCCTCACTGCGCATCCTCCCCTCCTGACATCCGGCCAAGCGTGACCCAAGACACCTACTGATGTCTGCAGGCGAAGTTGTGTGACAAAGCCCCGACTGTTTGGCTCCTTCATCTGGAGGACTGGAGGATGCTGGGAAGGGTGGGCAGTGGGTCACACTGTGTGTGTCTTTTGGTTTTATTTCTGACATCCAGCCCCAGAGAGAATTTCAGAAATGTGGGTCCCTGGTCCTCATAAAGGGCAGAGAAAGGGTTATGAATGAATTAATTTAAATTCATCACCACTGCTGGAGAAAAAGAAGCTCAAAACACATTCTCCACTCAGGAAGGCTCAGACCCTAATCTATATATAGAACAGCATAGTTTCCTGCTGACTAAAGTCCCACACACACACACAAACACACACACACAAAACAAAGCTCTGATGTTGAGTTTCTTATCTTAGAAGGCCATGATAAAACACACAATGCGTGGCTAAAATGGAGCCAATTAGCTGTTTCCTTGGATTTCAGTGGTTATTTCTGTCACTCTTCAGCCTCGGGCACTGCAATTTGTACCATAATTTCTCACACATTTTTGGTCTCCGTGAAGAAAACTGTTCTCTCTCCCCTCCAAAAACTCTGTAACTCGGCACACCAGAATTCAAAAGCTGTTCTTCTGGAAGTTTCATTTTGCTTTCAGTGTTATATTTGTAGATAATCAATTTTCTCTGTCCTCTGAGGAGATTAACTTCGTCTTAAAAACACTTAACAAGCGTTGCATCTCAAATCCAAAGCCAGAAAGCAGTCTCTTTATTACACGTTTCTCTTCAGTAAAGGATGATAAAATGGCGCCCAAGTATTTTCAAGGAAGATTAGGATTTAAAATTAGGCAGGTGATTTTTTAATTTCAAAACCTGTCCCCATTTTCCTAAAAGAGTATCAAAGGTGTTTGACACCCCCCCCCCTCCACCCATGGATGAGTCCCAGCGTCCTGCCACGCCTCTGCCTGTTAACCATGAGATGGAGATAAAGCGATATTATAAAGCTTCCTTGTCAGGAGGCCAACTGTTGTCATGACCCTGAATTCTCGTGGAGGTTTTGGCATTCATTTCTTTATGAATTATTAAAAATACGCTGTCTCTCCCTCACCAGTAGGAAACATGACAGGTAAGACAAGGCTCTTAATTTTCAAAGTCCAACATTTCTTAGAAACGTTGCTAAATGATAGGAAAAGGGCGGAGGGGAGGTGGATGGAAATCTGAGGGATGCCTTTGTGTTCTCCATCTGTGTGTTTCCCACTTGGCTTTAGTAAGAGTCAGAAGCGGTTGGGGTTGAGTTTTCCAAAGACTCGTTAAATGCTACTCTTATTGGAGACAGGTCCAAGGGAGCGCATAAAAGCTTTTCACTTCTGTGATGTCTCGTGGGGGCCCGATGAAGGAAAAGAGAGTTGGAAACGCATGCTTTGGCTGATTTAGGACTGCTTTTTGCTATCAAGCTTTTGGAATTTTTCTGTTTTCCGTGTGTCTCTTGTAAGTAGTAGGCGTCCTTTTGAGGTAAAGTTTTCTTTTTAGCATCCTGTTGGTTCATTTTGTTTTCATGAAGGAAGGTACCATTTTGGGTCAATGAGGGCAACACAGAGGCCACAGCCTTGTGGGCGTACCTTTTGGTGGAGGCGACCAATGAATATGTCTTAAAGTGTGGAGGGGGCACCGAAGAAAAATAAGGAGGACAAGTTGGAAGAGATGGTGGTGAGGCCTTTCTACCCTCAGCAATATGGGCATTAATGTGGCCACGACACCCCCACTTTTTACTTACAGCACTCTATTATCCAAGGCTGGGTTTTCAGCCCCCTAATTATTCTCCTCTCTTGCATCCAGTTCTGTCTGTTCACCTCCTCACCTCCAGCCGTCTGCTACCACACGACACTGCCTGAGTCTAGAATTCAGACCTGCTTCTGTGTCCCAGAATAGCCTCTAACCTTGGGGCTCTTCAAAATTCATAGCAAAAGAGTAGTTGGGTTCTGTGAGCATCTGTTATCCTTGCCTTTTGATACATGGAAGATTATTATGCTCAGTGTTTTTTCTTGAATTTGGGATGCAAATTGCATTTCATAGCACGGACACATACAAGGAAATCACCGGCATCAAGGGTTCTCTGGAACCAGACGGCCTGGGGGATGCAAAGAGCACAGGCCCAGGAGTGAGAAGTCCCCAGTTGGTATCCCTGCCGTGATCACGGCCACATGATCACCTGTTTTCTGAGGAAGGCGATGCCCTCATCCCTAAGATCATAGCAATATCGTTCCTAACTTTGCCGGTTTTGTGCAAATTAAATGAGATGATGAGTATTTACAAAGCACTTTTAGAGGGCCCTTCAAGGACCGTGTGTGTTGTTAGCATTGTCATTTGGCAAGAGGCCCCGCTCCTTCATCCTGAACCGGGGAGCCCTTGCTATATTTAATGAGTAGAATGGCCATAGTCAAAATGGCGCAGCTGCCCAGCATCTCGTGACTATCATGGAATGCTCTTAGGTTTTCACATGCTCGTGTGATTTTGATGGGAAAATTACAACATTTACAGCTATGTAAATGGGAAATAGAATCTCCTCTTTTCCCTACCCCTGGAGAGTAATTTAGAGCCTTTGGTGTTTATTTAAATTCATTATGTAGAATGTCATAAAAGAAGAATCCACCTAGATTTCATTTAGCCCAAATACCTTACCCTACAAGACAGTCTAAATGAAAGTAGCCTGATGGGCTGAGAATATGAAATTGAAAAACAAAGAGGTACCTGGGTGCCTCAGTCAGTTGAGCATCCAACCTCAGCTCAGGTCACGATCTCATGGTTTGTGGGTTCAACCTCTGCATCAGGCTCTGTGCTGATAACTCAGAGCCTGGAGCCTGCTTCAGATTTTGTGTCTCCTTCTGTCTGGGCCCCTCCCCAACTCGTACTCTGTCTCTCAAAAATGAATAAACCTTAAAAACATTATTTTAGGGGTGCCTGGGTGGCTCAGTCAGTTAAGCATCCAGCTTCCAGCTTCGGCTCAGGTCATGATCTTACGGTTTGTGGGTTCGAGCCCCGCATCAGGCTCTGTGCTGACAGCTAGCTCAGGGCCTGGAGCCTGCTTCGGATTCTGTGTCTCCCTCTCTCTCTCTGACCTGCCCCCCCCCCCCACTCATGCTGTCTCTCTCTGTCTCTCAAAAATAAATAAAAAACATTTAAAAAAAATTTTAAAAACATTATTTTAACTAGAAAATGTAATGACCTTAAGTTCTTTCTTACACATGTTATGCTCATGTAGTCCTGAGACGGAAGGTATGTGGGTACCATGACATTCTTCCTTGCCTACATCTCTGTGCATTATCTCTGATTCTTTACTTAGCGAAACGCTTTCTAGGTCACGATTTCCAAAACCTTAATTCTCCTTCCACAAGGATATTTTCCCTCCAATGGCAAGACTCTAAAGGTCACGGGGATCGTTATTTTATGAATTAAATCATGAGGAGAGACAGTGCGGCCTACTCTGATTCCAGGGGACTTCAGTTCAAATATTTGAGTGACTTTTCCATCAGTTTCAAAGGCATGCACAAAAATGGGGTTGGGGGTGAAGATAATTAATATCATGCCTTTGTCTGTGAAACTTATGGTCAGTGGGGCAGGAAGTGATGCTTAGACACGTAATCACAACATAAGGTGACAAATGCTCTATCCAAGGTGGGCTCAGAGTCCAGAAGCACAGAGAAGGGCCTGGTTTCCATTGGAAAAGTCGGAAAAGGTTGCTCAAAAGCAGTGGCACATGAGCTATCCCCGCAGGGTGGGGGATGTCCCAGGCCACACTCTGGGGGGATGGTTTTGAGCCTGAGCAATGGCAGGGGCACAGGAGAGGCTGGAAGGCTCCCAGCGTGCTTGGCAAGCAGCAAGTGGCCCGGTGTGGCTGGGTCTAGGGTGAAGAATGGTAACAGAGAAGGTAGAAAGGAAGCGTAGGACCATCTCGTCCCCTAGTCCAGGCCAGAGGGGGTAGACCTTATCACGGTGACAGTGAGACCCTTCAGAAGTCTACACTGGGAGAATTACCTAACCCGACCTGTCTGACCACCAGCCCTAGAGACGGTGGATAGGAGAAGGTTCTGGAAGCAGGGGAAAATTCAAAGCCATAACAGAGCTTCCGTTTCTGCACAGACCATGGTACTGTGATGTCAGTAAGGGGTAAGGCTCTGCCGTCTTACTGCCTGAGATCAGTAATGCGCGCAGTGCTCCAGCTATGACCTTGGCCATGTGCTTCACTTTTCCTCTCTAAAACAGGTGTAATAGTAATACCTACCCAATAGGGTTGTTGTGAAGCTTACATGAGCTAATACATGGCATGGGGTGAGCATGTAAAATGTGAATTGTTACCCTCTTTGTGTGCAGTGGTGCAGTAACAGTAAAGGGTGCTCCGTCCGGGAGGCCAGGTTGAGGGGCTTAATGTTTACCTGTGGGCTTAGTGCCCAGGCAGCACCTGGGGGGAGGAGCACAGGACACAAACCACAGGCAGTGAGATCTGTTTGAATTCCAAGCAGACTCAGTGCTTCATCCCAAGGAGTTTTGCCGTAAACGGTCTAGAATAGATCTGATGACATGAGTCAGCTTTTCCTCCGGGAGTCTGACAGGTTGTCCGGATGGTGTGGTGACTCTTTCAGGCCACCGGGGTGTCATTTTGTAAATCACTGGCCTGGCTCACTCAAGAGCCCGCTCGGAGCTCTTGCATCAGTGTGGTAATGGCTCAGAGCCTGGAGCGGAGTGCAGGGAAATTATCCACTGAAGTCTAACGGCGTCATTGGGATGGCTGCACCCCCAAGGACCGGCCTGGGCCACAGAAGGTCAGGAACTTAGGAGAAGGGATCTGGACGGTTCCTAGTCATTCAGCGGATGCTGCAGATTCCCTACGGTCAATGCCACGGTTGCCTTGGAAGAGACTTACGTGTCACAACTCTGAGGATGCAGCAAGTAGCAAAGCTGTTTGGGATATTCTGGGCCAGTGGCTCCCAAATACGCAGTTTTGCCCCCACGGGACTTTGGCAATGTCTGGTGATATTTTTGGTTGCCGCAACCGGAGGAGATGACACTGGTATCTAGTGGTTGGAGACCAGGGACGCCACTAGACCCCATGTGGTGACCCTCACCACCAGGAATTGTCTGTCAAGTCCAAATGTGAATCATGCCGATGCTGAGAAAATCTGGTCTAGGCCATTATTTGACCAAAATGTGAGATAGGCATTATTGGTAGCATATCAGTTGAGTTGTAGGACCACTTTCTCTACAAGTTTTAACAGTTACCCTAAATCATAAACGCATATAATAATTAGCACATAAAGCCCATGATTACAAAGGTGTTTCTTAAGATGAAGCTAAAATGGTGTGTATGTTCTTTATTTACCTTTTTTTTTGAGAGAGAGAGAGAGAGAGAGAGAGAGAGCGAGCACGGGGTAAGTGGAGAAGGAGCAGAAAGAGGGGGACAGAGGATCTGAAGCGGACTCTGTGCTAACAGCCTGATGCAAGGTTCAAACCTGCAAACCATGAGATCATGACCTGAGCCGAAGTCGGACACACAACCGACTGAACCACCCAGGCACCCCTAAAATGGCGTTTATGTTCTTTTAAATGTTAACTTAAAAATACAAAGTGAAGGGGTGCCTGGGTGGCTCAGTCAGTTGAGCATCAGCCTCTTGATTTCGGCTCAGGTCATGATCCCAGGGCCATGGGGTCAAGCCCTGCATCGGGTTCTACACTGAACATGAAGCCTGCTTAAGATTCTCCCTCTCTCCCTCTCTCTCCTCCTCTCCCCCGCTCACACACTCTCTTTCTCTAAAATTAAAAAGAAATGCAAAGTAAAATAATATAAATGGACTTCAAATATGGCAGCCACACAAAAAGTGAGTGTAGGTATGATCGAGGTTAGGAAATGTTGGTTTAAGCCAGAGGCCAGAAAAGTTTGATTTTCCACTGACTGTATCCCTCATGCTGCACCTTCCATCCCTGTGACCTCTCCATTCCATAACTGGAAGCCTGGCTCTCCCACCCCCCTTCACTCATGTGCCCATCCCCCCCCCATCTCCCCCCTGGCAGCTGTCATTATAGGTCTGTTTCTGCCGTCATTTGCCTATTCATTTTGGCTTTTAGATTCCCACATACAAGCGAAATCATACAGTATTTGTCTTTCTTCATCTGACTTATTTAGCATATACCCCCTAGGTTTAGCCATGTTGTTGGAAATAGCAAAAAAAAAAAAAAAAATCTCATTCTTTTTTATGGCTGTGTAATATTCCATCGTGGAGATACAGATATGTGTCTGTCTGTCTATCTGTATAGACATATATGCTACATCCTCTTTATCCATTCATCTACTGAGGGACACCTGGGTTACTTCTGTATCTTGGCTGTTTCAAATAATGCTGCAATACACATAACGGCACATACATGTTTTTGAATTAGTGTCTTTATTTTCTTTGGGTAAATACCCAGTAGTGGAATTACTGGATCATAGGGTAGTTTTATTTTTAAATTTTTGAGGAAACTCCTTGCTGTTTCCCACTGCGGCCGGACCAGTTTGCATTCCCACCAGCAATGCACATCCACATCCTCACCAACACTTGTGATTTTTTGCCATTTCTTGTCTTTTTGATACTAACCATTCTGACATGTGTAAAGTGATACCTCATTGTGGTTCTGATTTGCGTATCTCTGATGACAGATGATGTTGAGCATCTCTTCATGGGTCTGTTGGCCATCTGTAGGTCTTCGGAAAAATGTTCCGATCCTCTGCCCATATTTTAATTGGATTGCTTTTTGATGTCAAATTATAGAAGTTCTTTATATATTTTAGATACCAACCCCTTATTGGATATGTCATTTGCACATATCTTTTTCCATCTAGTAGGTTGCCTTGTTTTATTGATGGTTTTCTTTGCTGTGCAAAAGCGTATTCTTGTGGTGTATTCCCAATGGTTTAATTTGCTTGTGTTCCCTTTGCCTGAGGAGATAAATCTAGAAAAGTGATGCTAAGGCCAGAGAGAGTCGTACCGATGCTCACTTCTAGGATCTTTATGGTTTCAGGTCTCACATTTAGGTCCTTAATCCATTTCGAGTTTTTGTGGATAGTGTAAGAAAGTGATTCAGTTTCATTCTTTTGCATATGGCTGTCCAGTTTCCCCAGCAGCGTTTATTGAAGAGATGGTCTTTTCCCCATTGCCTCCTTTGTTGTAGACAATTGACCATCAAAGCGTGGGGTTATTCTGGGTTCTCTATTCTTTTCTGTTGATCTACATGTCTGTTTTGTGCCAGTACCATACAGCCTTGTAGTATATCTTGAAATCTGGGATTATGATCCCCCCAGCTTTGTTCTGCTTCCTCCAAATTGTTTCGGCTTTACGGGGTCTTTTGCGGTTCCACACAAATTTCAGAAGACATTTTCTGATAGTTCAGATAGTAAATATTTGAGGCTATGTTGCAACTGCTCAACTCTGCCACTTTGGAGCAAAAGAGGCCAAGGGCAGTCAGTGTGATGAGGTCCTCAGATGAGTCAACAGATGAGTCAACAAATGAGTCCCTTTCCAATCATGACCCATTACAATGCAGGGTCTAAGATGAAACCTTTAAACTCGATGCCCAAGGGTGGCATGATGTGGCACGGTAGAACACTATGACTCACTCCGGTTGGTACGATTTAAAATACTTATAAAGCAATAAGTGCTATCTTTTACACATTTCCTCCACCTTATAGGCGTACCATTAGTGGAGTTTGTGTTTAATCAAAGTTCATGGTCTTACCAGTCGCACAATTCAGTTTTTAGGTACGGCATATTGAAACAGGGTGAGTTCAAATTCCAACTCCCTTCTGTACTACCTGTGTCCTCACAGGCCTATTAAGTACCCTCCCAGAGTTAATTTCCTGCCCACTAAAGCAAGGACAGTGACACTTGTCCTGCAGAGTTGGTATACAGATGCAATGAGATACCAGATATGGAAGGTTCTAGAACAGTAGAGAGCACAGTCAGCAAAGGTTCACTTTTTCCACTCCCTCCTCTCCTTCTCTATCTCAGTTCTTCCACGTATTTGATGAGGATGCCCTTCTTGTCATTAGGTCACTGATGAAGGTTCCTGCCCAGTCGGGGCCACCCACAGCCCTCCATTACACACCACTAGTGCCTCCCTGAAAATGAAAAAAATTCTTAATACTCTTTGGAAATGGTTTACCAGCCACTTAGACACTTAAGAAAAGCGCCGAAATTTCAGTGATTGCAGTCTGTATTCACGTAGCAAAAATAAGAAAAGATTATGGGGTGTCTGCTTTGTGTCCGGAATGGTTTTAAGCAGCTGCTACAGACGTGGTTGAGACACAGTTCCTGTCCTTCAAGGAGACAGCAGACTGGTGGGGGAGGGGAGGTCATGAGTAAACAGATGATCACAGTTTTCACAGTGGTGGAGTCTCTGGAGAGCACAGGCAAGGCATTGCCTGAGACACATATGAAATGATAAATTAACCCAGTGAAGGTGGGAGGGGGGCACATTACGGGCCAAGAGCCTGTAAAACGTCATTGCATGTGGCTAAAGGGTAAGTTATGTGGGGACAGGGCTGGGAACAGAGAAAGAGGGTGGGCTTAATTATACAGGTCCAAAGGATACGAGAGGGCTGATACATAGGGGCACATGTACCCCACTGTTCATAGCGGCACTTTCTACAATAGCCAAATCATGGAAAGAGCCCAGATGTCCATCAGCTGATGAATGCATCAAGAAGATGTGGTTTATCTATGCAATGGAATACTATATGGCAATGAGAAAGAATGAAATCTGGCCATTTGTACCAATGAGGATGGACCTCGAGGGTGTCATGCTAAGTGAAGTAAGTCAGGCAGAGAAGGACAGATGCCATATGTTTTCACTCATAAGTGGAACAGGAGGAACTTAACAAAGGACCATGGGGGAGGTAAGGGGGAAAAACAGGTACAAACAGAGAGAGAGGAAGGCAAACCAGAAGAGACTCTTAAGTACAGAGAATAAACTAAGGGTTGAAGGGGGGAGGGGGAGGGTTGATGGGCATGGAGGAGGGCACTTGTTGGGATGAGTGCTGGGCGTTGTATGTAAGCGATGAACCACGGAATCTACCCCCAAAACCAAGAGCACACTGTATACGCTGTATGTTCGCCGACTTGACAATAAATTAATATTTAAAAAATCATAACGTGGGTCAAATTGTGCAGGGTGCTGCACGTCATGCTGTGTTTACTGCTCGTCAGGCTGATGGTTTTCACTTCCCTTTAACAGCGAGAACTTTTACTGGGAGCAAATCTGCTGAGAAAACCAGCCTTTACTAAGACTGATGTTTGGCTGGGTGCTCCCCTTCCTGCCCACAGACCACCGGGGTTGGAGGCCAGATGTAATCAGGTGCTACATTTACGTTGATTTAGTCCTTGGCCTTGACTAGTCTAGCTCATGAGGTGTTAACTGGGTTTTCCGTTTGTCATTCTGGGAGCACTGGTTTTGTGGACGGGGCAGGTACTCGGTGTTCTAATGGGCGAAGCAACGAGATCTAGGGTTTTAGCAAGTTGCCCTGACCACAGTGTGAGGAGTCTGAAGCTGAGAGGATTTTGAATCCACTTGGAAGGCTATTTCCGGAAATAGCAGGAGAGGGCCTCATTTACAGGCATGCCCATGGGCTACGTCACATGCACGAGCCCTCCTAGAAAGGTAGGTTTACCTCATTTTGCCCAAGAAGACTGGGGCTCGGGGACATTAAATAATTAGCCTAGAGTAAAGATTTGATAGTAATGACAAAACTTGAACTCAGTTGTATATCTCTTGACTCCTCAGACTGAGGTCCCGTAATAAACTTTCTGGCCTCCGCTCAGCTAAGCATTCTCTCTATTGTTGTTTTTTTTCTTTTTAATATTTTATTTATTTTTGAGGAGAGCATGAGCAGGGGAGGGTCAGAAAGAGAAGGAGACACAGAATCTGAAGACAGGCTCCAAGCTCTGAGCTAGCTGTCAGCATAGAGCCCGACGGGGGGCTCAAACCCACAAATCGCGAGATCATGACCTGAGCCGAAGCCGGATGCTCAACCAACTGAGCCACCCAAGCGCCCTTCTCCGTTGTTTTTTCTTGCTGCTCTTTGGCCCCACAGTGACCCACTGTGTGGGATGATCTGTGTATTTGTCTTCCCCCCAGACCTTGCCTCACATACAGTTCGCATCCAGTGAATATTTATGACTCAGGCCCTTTTGATGGATTCAGCTGGCTTCCCGGGAGACACCTTTTTTATCCTTGTAGATCCTTGTGGTAAACTAGACATTCTATCACCTGCTAGATGCATACTAAAGCAGGATGAAACGATTGGCCAGGCAGGGTCTTCAGAAGTCTCTAGGGACCCCAAGAGGCACTCACTGCTCACCATGACCAGTCCCTGTTTCACGAGGCTGGTGGCCTGAGGCCTCGCACCTGCTACCATGGCTTGTGGGCCGTCTTTACAGGCCTGTCCATGAGGCTCCACTCTCCCCTGCATCTTTGAAGGAGGAGAAAGCACCGCCTCCTATTTTTCACGGCCTAGCTGTGAGGCTGAGTCTCTTACCTTCCTTTGCATAATCATTTCTCTTTTCTTCATCCTCTTGAGACAATTTGGAGCCTTCTGCCTTTTAATTTTTTTTAACATTTAATTTTAAAGGACAGAGAGAGACAGAATGGGAATGGGGAAGGGACAAGGGACGGGGGGAGACTCAGACTCTGAAGCAGCTCCAGTCTATGAGCTGTCAGCACAGAGCCCGATGCGGGGCTCGAACCCACAAACTGTGAGATCATGGCCTGAGCCAAAGTCAGACTCTTAACCGAGTGTACCCCTAGAATTTTCTATCTTAAGGAATTCTTATGCTTCCTAGTTGCCATGTGGTTATTTAGTGATTTATTTTTGCCTTCCGTCTTCCTGCCCCACTGGAAACCTCAGTTGGCTTTTCATCTCTCACTCCTACCTGTCGGAGCAAAACAGGAGCCATAGAATGACATTTTTGCCTCTTCGAGATCTACTTCCCTTAATTCCCAGTGCAGAAATCCAAGCACAGCTGAAACGCAGTGTGTGGGTGCGTGGTCCAAAGGCAGGGCCACGTGGTGCGCGGGGCACCGTCACTCCCCGCCATCAGCCAACTCTTCTATCCGCCACCCCAGACGCCATCTTCCCCACCTGTCACATGCTTCACCTTCCTGTTCTCATTGCCGTTTGTGTTAAATCAGGTGGGAAAGGGACTCCTCAAAACTGCTAACAGCTAATCAGATGCTGCATTTTTGGAAATATGGGATTTCATTTTACCCAGCAGTTGAAGGGTTTTTAAGCAGATTGAGTTCACTGCCCTGGACATCGTAGCTCATAATGTGTTAACTAGATTTCCCATTTGTGTCTCTGAAGAGTTATGTGCAAAAAAAAACAGAGAAAAACAGCTCTTTGGAAACAATGGGAGGAAGAAAGGTAATTGAATTGAAATTAGACCTAACAATAATTGCAAGTATCATGAACGTTTCAAAGGAGACGATCATGCGTTCAGATGTCACGAGTAAAATTTTTCTTTTGGGTAAAATAGTCTAATGTAAAACTTATTGCTGTATAGTATAGCATAACCTCACCCTCCCCTTCCATGTGAATGGCAAACATTTTTGGATGGTAAAATGCGTCAAGTCACCTATGTTTAGAAATTCCTTATGTGGAAGATGTAAAGGCATTTCCAGTTAATCTGAGAAAGAATTATAAAATTTCACTGTTTCTGGCCCCATTATTCTTGATGGACTTTGTTCAAGGCCTGTCATAAAAAGGATTCTAAATTGCTGTAGGAGCCTAGGAGAGACTCTGTTTTAAAAAATAACTATTTTAGGGGGCACCTGGGTGGCTTAGTCAGTTAAGCTCCAGCTTTGGCTCAGGTCATGGTTTTGTGAGTTTGAGCCCTGCATCAGGCTCTGTGCTGACAGCCCAGAGCCTGGCGTCTCCTTCGGATTCTGTCTCTTTGTCTCTCTGCCTCTCCCCCCTTGCATTCAGTCTCTCTATCTCTCTGAAAAATAAACATTAAAAAAATAAAGAACTAATTTTTTTTAAGTTTTAATGTTTGTTTATTTTTGAGAGACAGAGAGAAACAGCATGAGCAGGAGAGGGGATAGAGAGAGAGGGAGACACAGAATTCGAAGCAGGCTCCAGGTTCTGAGCTGTCAACACAGAGCCCAACGTGGGGCTCAAAGCCACAAACCGTGAGATCATGACCTGAGCTGAAGTCAGAAGGTTTTTAATTTTGATATGCACTTCTTTATTTTGATATGTGCTTGCCTACAATGAACTTACATGGTTTTCATAATGAAACAAACCATTTTTAGTTAAAATATATATTTCAACTGAGTGGGTTCAACTTAAGAGGTAAAGCCAAGAACATCATCATTGCCCCCAGACAGCTGATCTACAAAATAACCAAACTGGCATGACTTGTGGTCGCTGAGAGCCTAACACTGTCCTCAGGAGAGAAATCCCTCTGGGACATCCATGACCCTGTCCCAGGAAGGCCATGCATGCATCTCCAGCCTCATGGTCCCGCTTCTGCTCTTCCTCTGCATCTCCCTCTCCTTCCACGACATTCAAAATTACTTCAGTCTCGTGGGGCGCCAGCGTGGCTCAGTTGGTTAAGTCTCTAACTTCAGCTCAGGTAATGATCTCAGAGTTTGTGGGTTTGAGCCCCACATCAGGCTCTGTGCTGACAGCTCAGAGCCTGGAGCCTGCTTCTGATTCTGTGTCTCCCTCTCTGTCTCTGCCCTTTCCCCGTTCATGCTCTGTCTGTCTCTCTCACTCTCTTTCAAAATAAATAAACATTGAAAAAAAAATTTTTAATTATTTCAGTCTCTCCCACGCTCAGCCCCTACCAGTAGCTGTGTAGCTTTGAAAGCTAGAACCTCATGTGTTATCTCTTTCTTTCCTGGATCCCTGGCTCTACCCTCAAATCAATGCTTTTCCTCCTGTGAAGCATGCAGGTTTGCAGATGAACCTTCCTTTGACACTTTGAGATATTTATCTTAACCGTAAATATTTCTGGAATTCAAATTATCTCTTAAAAATCATGTATGCTTTTTAATTGTGATAAATGCACAGGACAAGAATAATTTGCCATCCTAGCCATTTTAAAGGGTACAGCTGAGAGGCATGGAGTTGGTCCACGCTGATGTGTAAGCCTCATCCCCATCCGACAGGAAATTCTGCTGCCCTGACATGCTTAGCTAGAAGATAAGAAATGAGACTTGAATTTGCCCGGCAGACCCTTTGTCCCTCAGGACGGGGACAACTGAGTTTTAAAAAGGTTCTGGTGCATGTATGAGACATGTTAGCCAGAATTAATGGCCTCTCTCCTCCTTGTCTTTGAACAGCTCTGAGCAGCGGGTCCCCTGTTCCACCTCTTACCACAGCTCTGGTTTGCACTCCGGCGATGGTGTCACAAAAGCAGGACCTCTGGGCCTCCCAGAAATAAGACAAGTGCCAACTGTCGTGATTGAATGTGATGACAATAAAGAAAATGTGCCTCATGAATCAGACTACGAAGACTCATCCTGCCTCTACACAAGAGAAGAGGAGGAGGAGGAGGAGGAGGAAGAGGAGGACAGCTCGCTGTACACCAGTGCGTACACCCCAGCTCTGCCCGGGGGGTGGGGGGAGCTGCCCGACGCGCGGGTTCCAATCCGGGTTCAGGTGTCCACCGGCCGGGGGTCATAGGACAGCTCAGTGAGGATGAAAGGGTGAAATGTCCTCCAGACACCCTCTTAGCTGCAAAAATTGCACCACCATGTTGGGGCCCAGTAGGCCAAAAAAAAAACTCCCGCATAGCGACCGTGGACGGCAATGCCTCCGGGGCACAGGAGAGTCTATATAGTGACCATGACGGATATGCCTCCGGGGCGCAGGTGAACTATTTGGGAAGTTGCGGAACAGGTCAAAGGCTGTGAAACAACATTTGGCCTCCTGGGCTGCGCATGTGGCTTCTGTTTATCCTGTCTATGATTTTCTCATTGCTTTGCAAAAAGGCATATACTTTTAAGTTTTGAATCAACTTGGGTCAGTTAGTGACGCCAGCTTTCCCTTACATTATTTGTTCCCAGCTCATTGCCTGCTGTTGGGGGCAAACACAATCCTCTGTCTAAAATTAACTTCTTGGACTATAAGCGTCTTGCCCAGAAATAACTGCTAAAGGGCCTTGAAAAAAAGAAAATTCTTTGGGCTTATCTTATGCATAGAGACAGACTCCCTCATTCCTGTTTTTTGACTTCTGTTCTCACGGCTGTTCTCTCTTCCGTGCTAAAAATGATTCTTCCCAGAACATGTTTTTACTCTTTCAAGGACCATAAACTAGATACTGCGCCGACACCAACCCCCTACTCAGAGACCCTTCGACTGGGGTGCGTGGGCTGGTCCCCCGCACCACCACACCACCAGGCTGCCACTTCCTAGCTCCTAGATGGCTTTTTCTTCCTGTGATGGCCTCCCTTGGGATCTGAGCCCCTTCCTCAGGAAAAAAAAAAAGAAGAAGAAGAAGAAGAAGGAGGAGGGACACTGAAATTCAGTCCCAGTCCATAAAATACTCAGAAATCCTAGCCCTTGTGTGTGCAACAAATTCATTTTTAACCCTACCTCGGCGCTCCAGAAGGCCTGAATTAAATTTCTCATTTAAGGCCTTTATGTGTGCAAAGACACAAGAGAAGCAATGAAGAAAAAGGAAAAAAACAAGGTTCAAAATCTGTCATTCTGGCCGTGAATAATAAATTTTAGTTACTCGAGTACAGACTATTTGGTCAGCTCTTTCTTTTCTTTTTTTTTTTTTAACGTTTGTTTATTTTGAGAGAAAGAGAGAGCAAGCAGGGGAGGGGCAGAGAGAGGGAGAGAGAATCCCAAGTGGACTCTGCGCTGAGAATGTAGAGCTTGATGTGGGGCTAGATCTCACCAACTGTGAGGTCATGACCTAGGCCAATATCAAGAGTCAGGCCCTTAATGGACTGAGCCACCCAAGCGCCCCTATTTGGTCAGCTTTTTAATGAAGTTACATAAATGCAACCTTTTACTGAATAATACTGTGTGCCTGCAAGTCTGCTAAGACTTTATCCTCTTCCGTGCATCTTACAACACCTGGTGGGGTGGGTGCTCTTGGCGCATTTCACAGATACGGAAGATTATGGAGAGGAAACGACCCGGCCCAGAGCCTCACATCTAAGAGGCGGCACCAGGATTTGATGCCGGCCAAGTCTCATTCCCAGGCCCTTATTCGAAGTCCAGTGTAGCTCAATCAGTTGAGCGTCTGACTTGGGCTCAGGTTATGATCTCACGGTTCGTGACTTCAAGCCCTGTGTCAGGCTCTGGGCTGACAGCACACAACCCCTTCGGATCCTCTGTCCCCCTCTTCTCTCTGCCCCTTCTCCACTCATGCTGTCTCTCTCAAAAATAAACAAACATTTTAAAAAATCTTAAAAAAAAAAAAAAAAAAAAAGACCGGGGCACCTGGGTGCCTTAGTTGTTTGAGCATCTGACTTCGGCTCAGGTCATGATCTCGCAGTTGATGGGTCCGAGCCCTTCGTTGAGCTCTGTGCTGACAGCTCAGAGCCTGGAGCCTGCTTTGGATTCTGTGTCTCCCTCTCTCTCTGCCCCTGCTCATGCTCTGTCTCTCAAAAGTGAATAAATGTAAAAAAAATTTTTTAAACAAAAGAGCAGTGGAGGAAGAAGGACCAGCACTATTAAATAAAATCCAAAGGACTCCCTCCCCCCCCAAACGTGCTGTTCCCCAGCCTCTCCCTCTGGCTTTATACGCACTAGGCTTCAGACAAACTAGCTGAACCGGAGAGCTGAGAAGAGGCCTGGTGAGCAAGCAATGAGGTGGGTAAAATAACGTTCAGAAGAGAGAACGCAGAGGGGCCACCAAAGCCCAAGTGACCCATGAGCGGGGGCAGCGCCCAGCGTCTGCTCACCATCTCCTGCCTGGAGAATTGAATGATTCACACCAGGGTTTCTCAGCCTCGGCACCACTGCCGTTCAGCCCAGATACTTCTTCATTGCAGGGGTTATAGGGTGTTCAGCTGCATCCTCGGCCTCTGCCCACCCCACGCCAGGAGCACGCTCCCCCCCTCCCCGCCAGACCCCAGTTTTGACAACTGCAAAATATCTCTAGACTTTGCCAAGTGTGTCCTTGGCCGGGAAAAAGGGGGTGCAACATTGCCCTTGGTTGAGAACCATAGATACATTCCACACGTAAGACAGCCCCCCCCCCCGCCGCCCTGCTCTGCTCAATTCCGGAATGTTCCCGCTTTGGATGATCTCGCTTCCACTCTAGCCCCAAACTCCCCCCACTCTGCCCAGCTGTGCTTTCCTGGCTCCCCTCCAGCTATGTCTGGCTCCCATCATCTCAGAGCCTTCCCCCCTGCAGAGGCCTGCCATTTCCTAGTGGCCTCTGTCCTGCGGATGCCAACTGCTTCTCCTCTTGGAAGCTGAGCCCACAGCTCCTCACTGTCTGGCATTCTATTGCACTCCCCAGGCCCCGGCCAGCCCTCCTCAGTGATGCTGCCCGCCTGCTGGGGGTTCCTGGGGAGCTGGGACCCAATCCCAGGCTCCCCATGTGCTCCTCACATGCACAAGACAACACGAGGTTTATGGAACCCATTGCTCCCAAAAAACTCTGAGCCCTTTAAATGAGGCCTTAGCCACTCCCAGCTGTTTAAACCCATTTTGTCTGCCTTCCTGCCTTTAACCTTGCGGCCCAGCCTTGCCGAGGAGCGCAGGCAGGTTGGCGTCAGCATTAATGACTCGTTTTTCCCTCCTGCAGCCTCCCTGGCCATGAAGGTGTGCAGGAAGGACTCCTTAGCCATCAAACTCAGCAATAGGCCCTCCAAGCGGGAGCTGGAAGAAAAGAACATCCTTCCCAGGCAGACGGATGAAGAGAGGCTGGAGCTGAGGCAGCAGATCGGCAGCAAGCTCACCAGGTAGGTCAGCCCGCCCGTCTGTCCGCTGTGCGGACTTGAGTAGAATCCAGTCTCCACCCCCAGATCAGCCCCAGGGGTCTCTTGAATAGCTCCCTGCGGGAAGAGGCTTTGGAGAGCTTTCCACTTCTTGTCCAGGGTTGCTTGTATAATCCCTTCCTTTCCAAGACTCCACCAGGTCTTGGGAATGTTACCAGCATCCAGTGGGTAGGCTGACCTGTGTCCCTGTGGTTTGGCAAGGCCCAGAGCAGTGGGATAACTACATCTTCCGCCCTGCTGTGCGACTAGAGGGGACCCGACATGAATCGTGCCTCCTTGCTAACCTGAGCGGTGGGCGTCTGTACAGATATTCCAGACACTTGCGTAGCAAGTGTGTTCTATTAATGTATTAAACACCTGTGCGTGTGTGTTTATAACCTATGGCACATTGATATGGTATTAGCTAACATATGCAGAGCGCGTATGATTGCCTGACGTTTCTTCTACACGGTTTGCATGTATTAAACCATTTAATCTTTTAATCTTCCTCTGAAATGGACATCTGGGTGCCCATTTGACAGAGGGGAACATCAGGGATGGAGAACCATTGTTAACGTGCACGGTGAGGCGCAGAATGGCTCCAGAGCGCCCCCTCTCGGCCAGGTGTATTACACCGCCTCTCCATTCTAAGTGCCGTCACGCTGAGTTTGTACGGGTCATGGTGCCCAGCGTTTGGGCTGTTCTTAGCACAGTAGCCTGGAGTAAGTCAGTTTTTCTCTCTGCCTGTGTTTCTGCCTTTGTAAAATGGGAGTTGTAAGAATCCAGAAGCATCAGTAAAGCCTTCAAACCCATCCGTGGCCCACAGTAAACAGTTATCTGTTAGGATTTCATTTTCTCCTCCCATCAAGCCCGCAGGGAGCTTTCATTGTCTTCTCAAGGACACGTGAGGAAAGGGTGTGTAAAGAGCTTCCTGAGGCACGGACGTCAGCCAGGGGCGTGCTGGCGCTCTCCCCTCCCAGCGGATTTAGTCCTTCACTTAAGGGACAGCTCCTTTCTATGCTCAACTTGGGTTCGTTCTGGAGGATGCTGTTTCAGTGGTGCCGGGCTGTGTAAATTGTTCGATGCTAATGGACGCATTGGCCTTCTGTTCCGCCATCTTTAGCGTCCAAGGATGCAAATCTGTAACCGTCCCACTCCCACGGGCACGCGCACACCCTCTCACACGCTCATCGGATGTGGTGACACGTTCAGAGTGTAGGGACCCAGCTCTGTCTGAATACCGTGGGGACAGCTCCTTATGGCGCCCTGGGGAGCCCGTCCCATCGTTGGCTTATTAAACATCGTTCCTTTCACGGGACAGAAATCTCTGTCCACGCAGCTCTCACCCCTTGTCCTCATTCTCCTCCTTCAGCAGCAACTCAGAGCCCCATCCCTCTGTCGTCCCTCCTGGAGACCCTGGTCCCCCCAGGATGTCACCAGATCCTCTTTCTGGGATCTGGCTGTATGTGGGTGGCTATAGGTGTGGGCTGCTTCCTGAACTAACGTGTTCCATATAGGGCCGTCCCTTGGGAGACTAGGGGAAAACAGAAGGATCAGTTTCTTGAGCCCAGCCCATCTTCTCCAAGGGCAGCACCTTTATTGTGTTCTTTCTCCTCACTTCCCACTTCCCCGGCTTCTCTGCCGAACAAGCCAAGCCCAGACATGTGAGGAGGAAAAATGGGAGAATTCTCTGGGGGACGTGATGTAAGGGAGAAGCCAGCACATCTGGCTGCCTAGGGGGGGGCGTCTTCCCTGGGGAAGCAGAGACGAGGGGGCAGAGTGGAAAGCAGGGGTGCGGCTGGCCTCTCTGCTTACCTGTCGTAGGGCTGTTCCACCTCGAGGTAAGCAACAAAGTAAAACAGGACATTGTTGTCCCAGAACGTACTCCCGAAAAAGAAGGCCACCCCTAGCTTCGCATGCCTGAACCCGAGTTCCTGTACAGCGACCATGACGGGCTGGCAGATGGGAAGAGACCCAGACCATGCACGTGCTGGAAAAAGTCCTTCGCACGTGAAGCCTTATCCTTGAACATCAACCCTTCCCGACCCTTCCTCTTCTAACAACACTTAGCTGCTGTTTGGAATTCCTAAGATCCACTGAAGGTCACTATTCGCAAGCCTCTTTCACCTTGATGGTGGCCTAGGGGGAGCCCAGGGTGGGCAGGGAGGGCAGTGTTGGGGATATTCACAGTGTTGAGCTGGCCTGCACCTTTGCCCCGAGTTCACCTCGTCGTGGCTCACTCTTCCAGCTAGGGAGTTTATTTCCTTGCGGTAAGGCCCTGGGCTGCTCTAGCCAGGCTGTAGAAAGTGGATCTAAAGAGAGGATTGGGACGCCTGGGTGGCTCAGTCGATTAAGTGTCCGACTTCAGCTCGGGTCATGATCTCACGGTTTGTGGGCTGAAGCCCCGCATCGGGCTCTGTGCTGAAGGCTCAGAGCCTGGAGGCTGCTTCGCGCTGTGTCTCCGTCTCTCTTTCCCTCTCCTGCAAATGTTATGTCTCTCTCAAAAATAAATAAACATTAAAAAAAATTTTTTTAAATAAAAAGAGATCGTCAGAAGTGTTTAGTTGGCTGACTGAGTTAGTACAGAGTCCAGCAAATCCGGCGGCCGGGCCAGTGTGCACCTCAAGGTCATCTTCAACACACTGCAGCCACTGATTACACCCAAGGGTTAGGATGAGAACCCGGCTCCATGCTGCATTCATCCTGTAGCCAGGGCTGAACGGAAGGCAATTTCTGAGAACCGGAAGGCGACGGTGGTAGAGAGAGCTAGTTGTAGGGCAGAACTCGGGTTTCTGCAGTTTCCCCTTGCAGGCATCTGCCATCACTGAGCCCTCCCTTCGTAAGCCGAGGATCACCTTCCACCACAGGTGAACTTAGTTATCAAAAAAGCATCTAAAAGAACGTTAGGAATCTGCATCGGATTTGCTGTGAGGCTACGGCATTCTTTGGCTGTTGGAGGTAGTGCCAACGGGCTGGAAATCTTACATGCTTTACAAAGCAGGTGGCCATGTCTGCGATGCATGAGGAGTGGCAATGAAGTTGCAAAACATAATTTTAACCTGGCAGTGTTAATAGCATAAAAAAAACAAACAACGCAGCATTCCAAGAAGACTCCCGGCTTGGGGGTGGGAAGTGCAAACACCACGGAAAATGTTCTACATAAGAATGCAAAACCATTGTCCTTCCAAAAATATGTTCTCATGGATGCCGTGGGGTACACTGTCCATCACCTCCATCAGTGAGTCACCTGGGCGTTTTGACAGTCAATAGTGATTTCAGTCAGTTGCCCTTTGAGAAATGTGGGTTGCCCTTGAGACATGAGCGTGGGCCCCTGGGTGCACATTGGCTCTGCACCTTCTGTATACAGACTCTGCATAGGCGCAGAGAACCCAGGGGTGAGCCAGCCCGTCCACTGGGGTGTCAGGAGGATACAAGTCACAGAACTTCTATTTAAATATATTTGTACCATTCTTTTTTTAAAATTTTTTTAATGTTTTATTTATTTTTGAGAGAGAGAGACAGCTTGAGCAAGGGGAGGGTTAGAGAGATGGGGAGACACAGAATCTGAAGACAGTTTCCAGGCTCTGAGCTATCTGTCAGCACAGAGCCCAATGCAGGGCTCAAACCCACGAACTGGGAGATCATCACCTGAGCCGAAGTCGGATGCTCAACCGACTGAGCCACCCAGGCACCCCTGTACCATTCTTTTTAAATTGATTGCTTGTGTGTGTGTATATTACTGAAAGTAATGGCATATGTGAGGGCACATGCCTAGATTTTATTGACGGAGTTTTCTTTTTTGTTTTCATAATCTTTTATGTTTACTTCTTTATTTTGAGGGAGACAAAAAACACAAGCAGGGGAGGGGCAGAGAGAGGAAGAGAGGGTGGGAGGAATGGAGGGAGGGAGAGGGAATCCCAAGCAGTCTCCAAGCAGAGCCCGAACTCACGAAAACTGTGAGATCATGACATGAGTTGAAATCAAGAGTCAGATGCTTAACTGATGGAGCCCCGCCCCAGGCGCCCCTATTGATGGATTTTTCAAAAAGCCTAGAGTCCACAGGTCTGAGGGCCCCTTCTCAGGGCTACGTGAGGAAGGCTTTTCATGTCCTGTGACCTCTGGCCCCTGGAAATGTAGAAACTTAGGGTGGCGCCTCAGCCCACCGGGGTCCCGCCCAAATGCAAGACCACACTGCTCTCTGCCTGGGTCTCTTCTAGGGAGCCCTCCAGGCTGGATCCTAGGAGGTGGTAGCCCAAGTGTTTGATCTTAGCTGTCAGCTATGTCTAGTAGTTTTGCTTTACCAAGCTGGTTCTTCTCCAGAGAGAAATGTTCAGTCCACATGATTCCATTTTATTTGCTTGAGTTCCAGTTTGCCACCCACTCCCAAAAATCACATCAGAAATTAGACAGGGAGCCATGGTTCTCCGTGTCCATAGCTCAGTGGCCTCTTGGTCAGCCATCGACACGCCTTCTGGCCCTTCTCAGCTTTCCACCCTGAGGCGTCAACTGGTCCAGGCAGTGAGACTCCCGTACAGAGCGCAAGCCCCTGGGAAGGGGGTTTCAGAGACTGAACAGAAGCCTGATGGTTGAAAACATCATGCCATTGTCTCTGAACTATCCTTTAGAAAGCAAATCATTCTGGAAGTCACCAGGGCTGCCTGTTTTCAAAGGGAGAAACGAAGATTCTGGAATGTGGCTCGTTCATGGTCACTCAGCAGCTGGTGTAATTAAACCTTCTCCTAGGAAGCTGCCAGCTTCTCGGACTTGGCCGGCTTGGCCCTCTCCCACCGAGACCCTCTCCTCCATCTGCTCGAGTCCCCTCCAGAGTGTTTAGATGTGACAGAGGGAGTAGAAGCCTGGGAAGAAAAATAAAACAAGGCGCTTTACAGTGTATTGTGAGCCTGTAATCTAATGCGCTCTCGAGAGTAAGTGAGGACAGAGGCAGTCTGCTTCCCTCACACACTTGTCCCCAAAAATACCTCTTCTCCCTTGAAATATCAGCCTCCCGCTCAGGTGAAATGCCTTCACCTTTTTCTGCAGCCACGGTTGGCCAGAATCTTCGGCACCTGCCTGAGCTGGTGCAGGCACAGCCCCCACTTGCCATTGGAAACTCTGGGGGGAAGCTCTTGAAAGCCTTGCTTGGTTTGGGGAAGGATGTATTTCCTCAGGATGTCCTTTTTCTGGACCAGACGTGTCCAGAGATTCAAACTATTCTATAATTCCACCCAAGGATCAAAGGAAGAAAGTTAATTTAAGCTTCTCAAAGTATTCGTTTCTTTGGGCTGCTGTAACAATGTACCAGAGACTGATGGGCTTGAAGGACAGAACTTTATTGTCTCAGAGTTCTGGCAGCTAAAAGTCAAGACCAAGGTGGTCTTGCAGCCTTGCTTCCTTCTGAGGGCTGTGAATGAGCATCTCTGCTATGCCTTTCTGCTGGCTCCTGGTGGTTTGCCGGCGGTCTTTGACCTTCTTGGCTTGTAGATGTGTCACCCTGATTGATCTGTGTCTCCATCTCCACGTCTCCCCGTGAGTGCAGCCCTGTGTCAAAAATTTCCCCTTTTTCTAAGGAGACCAGTCATAGTGATTGGGACCCAAGCATAATGGCCTTGTTTGAACTTGGTTATCTCTGTGAAGACCCTGCCTCTAAATAAGGTCTCTGAGGTCTTGGGGTTATGACTTCAACACACCAATTTGGGGGAGACATGATTTCAACCCATTACATTTGGGAAGGTGTAAAGTGGATCTAGCTAGGAAGGGGGCCCCAACTTCAAATGCATGTGGGGAGCCGCCGGACAGTGCACCTAAGTGAAGCAGGCAGTTCTAAGGTTACTAACAGAGAGTGTTGGGCACAGAGGCAAAATGGAAAGGCCACCCCTATCCCAAGGCACTGGCACGGGGCGCCTGGGTGGCTCAGTTGGTTAAACATCTGACTTGGACTCAGGTTATGATCTTGCGGTTCATGAATTTGAGCTCAGCGTCAGGCTCTGAGCCTGGAATCTGCTCCAGATTCTGTCTCCTCCTCTCTCTGCCCCTCCTCCACTCGATCTCTTCCTCTCTCTGTCTCTCTCAAAAATAAAAACATAAAAAAAATTTCAGTAAATAAAGGGACTGGCACTATTCAGCTTTAGCCCCTGTTGTTTTGCAGAAATGGACTAGTTTGTCAGATCCTCTGAAAGAAATCTGGATTTGTTTAAATGGCAGTTTCAAAATTTTAAAACATGATACAGAGCAAGGAGAGTACATGTATGCACCAAATCCAACCCAGGGTCCGCAGCTCAGCCTGGGCCCCTGTTTTTGATCTCTGACCTTGAAGATGTAGTTTTTCATCCATGCAATAGCATCCTACCTTCTGTGGGGGAGTGCACTGCACATTTTGCTTGAGAATCTCGAGATTCTGTGCGTCGTATGCGTAAGTATGAGAGTGTTATATGTGTGTGTCTGTAGCAGTTTGGAATTAACATCTTGGATTCAAATTCACTTGGAAGTGGATTTACGTGGATTGACCATTAAAGCAGTCCACCACCTTCCCAGAGCGAGCTTGTGATCTAGCATTCTCTGTCTTGGGCATGTAGTCCAGTGACTAGGAGCATATTAACTTGGATTTTTTCCTCAATGTTCCACGAGTCTGGGAATCAGAAGGGTTTCCGGTTAGAGCACCTGCTATTGGTGGATCGTTTGAATGTACACCTCAGGCATAAAACCCAGCATGAAGCACCATGTCCAGATCAGAGGGAGGACCCTCCTTCGAGAAGAACGACAATTCTCCTGCCCTCCTCACTGGATATGGTTCCCGTCACTTAGCAAGTCACCGTCTTTGTGGTTGCGGAGCACGACAAACAAGATGGGGCCGGTGGGAAAATGTTAGTCCTGACCATCCGTCCCCCTGGAACTTACCATGATATTCTCTCTTATTTAGAATGTAATAACGTGGGGAGAGAGAGTGTGCTAAATGCGTATTTTATGCTGCCGAGTAGCTCACAACTAGAGTCCCTCTATGCAGAATATAAAGTAACTAGTACAGAGGATTAGGTCCTGCATTACATCGTAATGCAGCATTCAGGGGAGAAAATCGAAATCCATTTTTTATGCTCACGGCACAGGCAATAAAAGACAGTAATCTGACTTGTAACTGTGGCTCACGCACCGTTTATGGTTTGGGAAAATGCTGCCGTGAGTCAGCCACACCGACCCTCGTTCTGAGGTGGCAAATGGCATCCCCCCTCCAACACCTAAGGACCAACGAGGAGTGTGGGCTGGCATCTCTGCAGGCTAGGTAATTGTTGCTGCTTCATAAGCACGTCCTATGACTAAGGATAACACTCAATGGCTCTAGAAGTTCAGTCAACTTTGACTGACTTTGTGCACCCCAGACAAGAGTCACTGGGAGTTTCCACTCCAATAAAGAGGGAAGAAAATAGACCTGAGTGCCCATTTGGGCGGGGGAGGGGAGGATGGCCTTGTAGACCCTGCCTTGCAGGCCAGCCAGCTCCGTCATGGTCATCACCAGCATCCTGACCATGGTGGCCATGGCCATGGCATGGAGCCCAGCGCCGGGGGGACCGGAGAAGAAAGGAAAGCAGGTACTTGTGTCCGCTCTGCTTCCCATCCACAAAGCCTGGCTGGATATGGGTCAGGCTGGTAGGCATCCTCTGTGGATTCCGAGACCACCCCTGAACCAAACTGAAATGAGGCCCGAGTCACCACGCTGCCACTGAGTGCATGCGTGTCTCTTCCGCATTTGCGTGGCCAACGTGTGGACCCTTCCAGTCGCGCCCGTGCTTGATGTCCCACATTACCTTGCTGCACAAAATAAAAAATCCTTTTTAAAAGCCCTTCAGAAACGCTGGCATCTTGTGAAAGGTGCTGAGTTGAGCGAGGCTACGATGTTGTCTGATAGAAAGACGCAGCCACACAAGTTTTGCTTTTTGCTGCTAAATGAAAGCTGCAGAAGCTTTACCAAGGAGACTGGGATGAGGCATGAGCCACGCCCATCCCGGGACCACGGCCACCTGCCACCAGAGCCTAGTAGACACCCAGGAGCCTCTTGCTCTCCCAACCCCGCCTCCAGCTGTTAAGAAACGCAGTGAAGACAGAGTTCTTGACATCCTGTTGCCAAGACAGGCTTTCTGAGCGCTGATCATGTGTGTGTGCGCATGCGCATGTGTGTTCAGGGGGCAAGGACTGCCGTTTGCAAGCCTTACAGGGTGACAAGGAACAAAAGCCACATCTTGACAGGTACTTCCAGAGCTGTGTGCTTATGACCCACAGCTGCCCCGGATGTCTGTGCATTTTCCAGTGACACAGTAAGGGGGTGGAGGGGACAAAAGAGCTCCTTTCTACTCAGCGAAAACAGAATCTGTGTTTAAAACGTGCCAAGGTTGAAAGAAAAAATCGTGGCCATCACTCTGGGATAGGGAGTCTTATTTTGTCTTCTACTTCATTACTTTTGTGAACATCTGATTATTCATTCCAGCAGCATTTCAGATCTGGGGCGCTGGGGTGGGGAGGATACAACTATGTATTCCACTACAGACGAAGTGGAGAATGTGGCCATGTCGTTAAAAGCCCTTTGAGTTCTCCAGTGGTTTTGTGTCCTGATCGGTATTGGGGTAATCTGCAGTGATCACGCTTGTTTAATTTAGCACATGGTGAGAAGAAAGGCTGTGCTTCTTGGAATATTAGGGTCGGTAAGAGAAGAGTCAGCCTGTCTGTAGAGGCAACCGCTCGCCCCACGGCCCTTGACGTAACATTACACAAGACTCCAAAGGCCTTTCTGTTGATGACAAGCCTTCTCATTGGCGCTTGGGCTGAGAATCTTCACCTCAACCCTGCAAGTTGGCTGCTGTTGGGTTCGCTTCTTGGAGGAGAGGATATGGAGCTAACGATGGGAGAGATGATAAGTAGCCAAGAGAAAGACCTCTTTCAAATCCTACTTTCCTATTTGAGGCAGACATGCTGAGAAGAAATGTTCAGTCTGGTTGAATTTTTAGTTTTTATGTTGAACAGAATTTCCATCCCAGGTGCCCGTGGCTGGGCAGGGATTGTGTGGGATGGTGGTAGAAATTCCAGAATGGTGAGGGTTTTGTCTTGTGTCCACAATGTCCTCAAGGGAGAGAGAAGCTATGGAAGGAAGAGGGGATAGGAGATTTTCTTCCATCTTGGACTAAACTAGGCTTTTTTATTGTGTTTCCAGAACACTGCCCATGGTATGCAGGAAGAGCTGAGATTTGATTCTAGAGACACTCCTGGCTGATAGAATGTGGGGAGTGAGGGAATCCAGTGCGCTGGTGCCCACGGTGTGATCCGTAGGTCGGCGACATTAGCATCACCTGAGAACTTCTTGAAATGTGTACTTTCAGGCCCCACCCAGACTCTGAATCAGAAATTCCAAGGATGGGACCTAGAAATCTGCATTGTAACAAGCATGATTCTGATGCACACTGGTGTTCAGGAAGCAGCGGTCTAAGGAGAAAGGGCAATCCAATCTGAGCCTATGAAGCTGGACCTTAGACTGAAAGTGCCATCCTCCGTGTACTGGCTGGGGTCCTGTTCAGCCTCAGTTTCCACATCTGTAAAATGGACCTCCCAGCCAAGGTCATCAAGAGCTCTAAATGAGTAGTTCTTTCCATTGTACTAGATAATGATCAGTGGTTCCTTCCCTCTCACTGTGAATTTGAGTGTTATATTATGCTAAACTCTTACCACTCAGAGTAAGTAATGCCATTTGCCCTCACAGGCAAATCCTAAATCCCAGTGGCCTGAGGCAGTAAAGGTTTGCTTTTCACTGGAGTAAAGCCTAATGTGGCTCCGATGATCTCTGCAACATATAGCCATCACACGCTTCTCCAGCATCTCCATAGCCAAGGGTGGAGGGAATAGAGGAGATAATCCACATCACTTCCGCTTATAACCCACTAATGAGAACGAGGCTTGTGACCCCACCCCAACTGTAGGAGAGGTTGGAGAAGGTGAGAGAGCATTTGGAGTATTTGATGAGCACAAAGTGTCTGAATGACAATTCCATTAAGGCCATGTTTATCGTAGGTCTTCTTTACTCATGGCTCCAGTCTTATAAAAGGGACCATCATATCTAAAACAGACTCGACTAAAAGACTGTTCATAAATTGTGGTGTGTACACAGAGTGGAATATGACACAGTCTTTCAAAAACGAAGGGAATTCTGCCATTTGCAACAGCATGGATGGACAAACCCAGAAGACGTTATGTTACGTGAAATAAGCCAGACTTGGAAAGACAAATATGGCACGAACTCACTTGTATGGAGAATCTGAAACTTCACAAAAGATCAAACACAGAGTTGACAGATAGTGGAGTGGTCGTTCCAGAGGCTGGGCAGTTGGGGGGCAAAGGAAAGTCTGTGCTCACATGGCACAGACTTTTAGTTATAAGATGAGTAAGTTCTGGAACACGTAATGAACAGCATGGCAGCGAGAGTTGACAGTAACATATCGTACGGGCGCCTGGGGAGCTCAGTCAGTTGAGCCTCAAACTCTTGGTTTTGGCTCAGGTCAGGATCCCACGGTGTGTGGGATTGAGCCCCACATCCGGCTGCATGCTGACATTGCAGAGCCTGCTGGGATTCTCTCTGCTGCTCTCTCTGCCCCTCCCCCACTCGTGTGTGCACACGTGTGCTCTCTCTCAAACATTTCAAACAGTAACACGTTGTATACTATAATTTCCTAAGACAGTAGATCTCCCATGTCCTCACCACACGTTAAAAAAACGGTACCTTACAACAGGAGGTGATGGATGTGTTCTTGGAGATCCTCATTTCACAAGGTATCTGTGTATACATTTTAAGTATACACGGTTTTCATCTGACCAAAATAAAACAAAAAGGCCTTTCCCCTGTTGGTCAAAGTGTAAGAAGGCAGCCAGTTGGCAGTTAGAAGGCAGAGAGCAGGATTTCTCTGAGGGGAGCAGACCATGTCAAGAGTCTGAGGGTCTGTGTTGGGGCCAGTATCACTATGTGCTCCCAATGGGCCGTCAGTGAATGAATTGCTCCTGAGGTCCAGTTTAGTAAAGCAGCTCATAGCATTCAGAATAATCTCAATTAGATACCACCTCACACCGGTCAGAGTGGCTAAAATGAACAAATCAGGAGACTAGAGATGCTGGCAAGGGTGTGGAGAGACAGGCACCCTCCTATACTGTTGGTGGGCATGTAAACTGGTGCAGCCGCTCTGGAAAACAGTGTGGAGGTTCCTCAAAAAATTATCAATAGAACTCCCCTATGACCCAGCAATAGCACTGCTTAGGGATTTACCCAGGGGATACAGAAGTGCTGATGCATAGGGGCACATGTACCCCAATGTCCATAGCGGCACTTTCTACAATAGCCAAATCATGGAAAGAGCCTAAATGTCCATCACCTGATGAGTGGATCAAGAAGATGTGGTATATATATACAATGGAGTATTACATGGCAATGAGAAAGAATGACATCTGGCCATTTGTAGCAAAGTGGATGGACCTCGAGGGTGTCATGCTAAGTGAAATAAGTCAGGCAGAGAAAGACAGATACCATATGTTTTCACTCAGAAGTGGAACAGGAGACACTTAACAGAGGACCATGGGAGAGGAGAAGGGGAAAAATAGTTGGGGAGAGAGAGGGATGCAAACAATTAGAGATTCTTGAATACTGAGAACAAACTGAAGGCTGAAGGGGGAGAGGGAGAGTGGAAGGGGGGTGATGGGCATGGGTGAGGGCACTTGTGAGGATGAGCATTGGATGTTATATGGAAACCAACCTGATGGTAAACCATAAAAGAAAAAAAACCCACAAAATAATCTCAGAGAAAAAAAGAGACCCAAAATAAACAGTGTCTCTCATCTAAAGAAAAAAAGAAAAACCTAGCTGAAGTACAAATGGGAGACCCCAAAAAGGAACAGTAGAGCTCATGAGTTTGTTTTCCGTGGGTGTGAGTTGAACTTTCCAGGGTCACAAGTTACTAAGGGAGACCATGGACCCTCAGCTCCAACAAATTGATTCTACAGTAAAACATTAATTAAGCACCCACTGTGTGCACAGCACTGTACTAAGTGTCATTGAAAATGTACTGGGTCTTTGTCACTCTAAAAGGATTAAGACGAGCCAGGCAAGGCTTACTCGTCTCCAGGTTTTCTCTGGGAGAGAAATGCGAATGGCAAGTTCCGTGCGGAAAGTATGGATTCTTCTGGAACACAGTTTTTTATGGGCAGTCATTTCTTAGACTATTCATCTTCCCATGTTTTTCCTTTATTCCCAAACGAATGAGCGTGGGTGGGGATCATTTAAATATTGAATAATCGAACCTTTGGTTCCATGTCATTTTCTCTAAAACTGGCACATTAATGGGAACATCTTCCACTTGAGTCGTCAGACCACTTTTTCTTCTTTTTCTCGCCACAATCTTGTGATCCGCTTATAAACGAAAACAGATAAAGATGTGTCATTTTTCTCACACAGTTATCCAGGAAAGGATCTCTCGAAGCCATTTGTGAACTTACCAGGAAGCAATAAATAAACTTGAGTTCCGTCATCATGAGAAGCATTCAAAGTATCTTTCAATCTTGGGTTGAAAGATGAGGTTGTTACTTGGATTTCTACCTCAAAATCTGGTCTGGTGCTTTCAGAATGGATTATTCAGATATTCTCCACCCCCATGCCCCCCACACACTGTGGGCTTGTGTCTCTATCTCAAGGAGACTGAGTTTCTTCACCTACCTCTCAGTTGCATCTTCTGGACCTGAAAAAAAAGTAATAGATTCAGAGCACTTTAGAGCCCTCTTGGATACTCCTGTCACTGCCTGTAACACCTGTAATTTTATAGATGATGAAAAAAAAAAACAAAACCTGAGTCCTAAAGAGGGTAAGCTGCTAACCAGGTAGTTTCCTGGTGACACTAGGATTTGAATTTCTTTGACCCCAGTCAGTGCTGACAGATTAATACACCTGAAACTACTATTACACTGTATGTTAACTTTTTAAATAAAAACAGGGAGAAATACATTCACTTCTCACCAGGAGAAACAGGCCAGTTATTTGACTAAGAGCTTAACAAGTCCTATTCTGAGCGATTTTTCTCAATTCATGTCTAAAAGAAAAACAGGTGACTTAAAGAGGTTCTGTGGCTTTACGTTTTGGTTTGGGTTTTGTGGTTATTGTTCATTTATTTGTTTGTTTCAGGTCAAGTTAGCATATGGTGTAGTCTTGGCTTCGGGAGTAGAAAGAACCCAGGGATTCACTCTTACATATGACACCCAGCGCTCATCCTGACATGAACCGTCCAGATGGGCGATGAGCAAATAGAGGTTTTGAATGAAATCGTTGAGGGACATTTTCAGTCATCACAAGACCCATGAGAGAGATTCTTGAATTCTCACCGAGCTGGGTTCTTCCATCGGCACTGTGGCTCCCCTTCCCCCCGTTCCTGTTTAGCCCATAGAACATTTCGATCAAAGGCCCAAGCAAGAGATGTGTCCCAGTCTTAATAGTTCATATTGAGGGGCGCCTGGGTGGCTCAGTCGGTTAAGCATCCGACTTCAGCTCAGGTCATGATCTCACAGTTGGTGGGTTCAAGCCCCGCGTCAGGCTCTGTGCTGACAGCTTGCTCAGAACCTGGAGCCTGCTTCAGATTCTGTGTCTTCTTCTCTCTCTAACCCTCCTCGCTCATGCTCTGTCTCACTCTATCTCTCAAGAATAAATAAATGTAAAAAAAAAAAAAGTTCATATCGAATCACAGCTCAGAAAGTCTCATGAATAATTTTGAAGACCGAGCAGGTACTTTGGAAGATGTTTTACCTGGTGCCTTAGTTTGGAGTTGGCCTCCTCTCGCCGTCATTCAGATGTATGAAGCTCTCACTGTGTGTACTTAAGATTTCTTTGTTCCTGGCTTCAGTGGTGGAGTCGACATTCCCAGTGTCCAGAATAATTTCCAGGGTATGTAGCGCTCTTTCTCCCTCGCCCACCAAAATTGGCTTCAGGTTGCATTATATGATTTTTCTGCAGCTCCCACGTAGAACTTGCACACAGTCCTGAATATGTAAATTGCAGAATTGGATGACAATTGAGCAATGGGCGGTGCGGTTTTCGCGTTTGCCCCGCACATCTTTGCTTATTGGCAAAATACCTCAGATCGCATGTGAAATGCTAATGAGAGTAACTCATTTTATCTATTTTCATTACATTCATTTTACTCTTGGTTGCAATGCGAAGGTTTTTATAATAGCATCAAAAACTGCATAGACGCTCACTAAAAAGAATATAAACAGGAAAAATCATCCAATGATACAAACCCTGGAAAATCGCTTTTCTCTCTGATTTGGAAGGCAGTTCCTTTGAAATATAAGTGAATAGGCTTCTATTTTAGGGCATGCAATCATGAAAATTTTATGTTCTTTGCCCCTTGCGTCGTTAAAACAACAGTTCTCCAAAATGGAAGCCTTACTACTTCCTTTGGGGAAAAAAAAAAGTAGGCAGATAAATAGTACGTGCTGACAGGTAATCTCTGTTGGAGAGAGTTTTCACTACCTTAAATCCAACCCTCCTTTTTGCTTAGAGGATTTTCCCTGTGGTGTTCATCTTCATACTCTGACTTACCAAGCTCTTCAAAGATGCTAAGGTAGGAGCGCCTGGATGCCTCCGTCGGTTGAGCGTCTAACCTTGGTTTCTGCTAGGGCATCACCTCATGGTTCATGAGATCAAGCTCCGCGCCGGGCTCTGCGCTGACAACACGGAGCCTGCTTGGGATTCTCTTCCCTCCTCCTTTCTCTGCCCTTCCTCCACTCTTGCTTGCTCACTCCCCCCTAAAATAAATAAATAAAACATTAAAAAATGCTAAGATTGTTGACTGCTTCTTCCCATGTGTTGCTAATGGCGCTGTCCAGGAGCTGCTCTCCTGAATCCGACCGAACTGGGGAATCTCCCATCTGCACGTTCATCCCAAGAAGCCCGCCCACGTCCCGTGCAGGGGAGGCCCTCCGCACGCCCTCTGTGTGTGACCCGGCACCGCCTTTGTACTCTCAGAAGCTAAGTGGATGGAGCCTGCCATGCGTCTGGCACATTCCCTGGAGCACCCCCCTCCCCACTCCAGGCCCCCAGCCGTGTCTCGGTCCTCTGTCACGGTGCCCTCTTCCCTCACAGTCTTTAACCAGCAGAGTCCTTTGGGATTTCACAGCCCGTGAGGTCTGATTCTCACCCCACTGCCAACAGGCAGAGCAACCAGGATATGATCAGGCATCCTTATGGCTTTGTCCAGGTGAAGATAAAATAAGCCTAGTAGTTTGTTTTGTTTTGTTTTGTTTTGTTTTGTTTTGTTTGAAAGCCTATACGGGGGTGTCTGGGTGGCTGAGTCAGTTGAGTGTCCGACTTCAGCTCAGGTCTTGATCTCACAGTTCGTGGGGATTTCAGCCCCACATCAGGCTCTGTGCTGACCGCTAGCTCAGAGCCTGGAGCCAGCTTCAGATTCTGTGCCTCCCTCTCTCTCTGACCCTCCCCTGCTTGCACGGTCTCTCTCTGTCTCTCAAAAATAAATAAAAAACATAAAAAAAATTTTTTTGGAAAGCCTATATGTAATCTCAGGCTCAGCCTACTTAAGAAATTAGCGAAAAGTGGTCAGAGGTTTACACCACGTGTTACATGGTCTCTGTTTTGTAATTTATTCATAATAGAATGCAGAGGTGTATAATACACTTGTAGGAAACGTTGTCTTAAAGATTAATCATTTCCATAAAAGGTTCAAACGGCCTGCTTGGCGATAAACTGGATTCAAGAGGAAATTCCGATCTCTTTTATGTACATCACAGTCATCCTTCTGTTGAGTTGAGGGCAGAGCCCTAAGGTCAGGGACCCCGTGAGAAAGAAGAAATCGTCCTCATAAGGCCAATGAATGAGGTGGGCAAAAGCTCCTACTAAGGGAAGGGTGACCTCAGCGGCCATAGTGGAGGAACTCACCGCCACTGCTCTCCGATCGTGGAGCTCCCGAGACCAACCCCCTCGTGGGCCAGCGCATGAGAAAGGGACAGGTTCCAGAAGCCACGGTCGAGGACGAGAGCTTAGCGTGGGGACAGTCGGCCTAAGCAATCCTGCATGGGAGGTGATGCCCGGGAGACGTGACCTCTGCCAGATACTTGATTTGCAATGACAGGGGTGAGGAGGGGAGAGCCCTGTGCTCAGGTCCTCAGGCTGAGGTGCCGGGGCACCCAGCACGCTGCCTCTTCCTCACGAGGGTAAGAACCACACAGCACGTGACTAAGCAGGCACCCTTTCCGTTTGCATCGAGGAGCCAAACCCATTCACATGGAGTGTGCTGTGACATGTCTTGTGGCTCCACTGTACCGGACACGGTTTTCGGGACCAGGTGACACCCGGTGGCAGGAGCCACAAACCAGAGCGTGAGGGCCAACTCTGGCCTGTTGGTACATCCCACGTTGATGGAACCCTATGGCTCCTTCCACGTTAAAGTGACAGCGTAGAGCGGGAGTGACAGAGACCACATGGCCCACCAGCCCTGAAATATTTACTGTCTGGCCTTTGAAGAAGAGATGACACGTTTGAGGATCTAGACTGAGGACATTTGGAGAAGGTGGCCTGCGTCTCGCAGTGTTGACTTTAGGAAGTGCGTACACTTCATATTTCCCCGTTAGAGGGAGAAACTTTATCTTCACCCAGAGAGGGTCTTGTCCTCTGTACTAGTTTCTCTGATCAGAATGATTCCATTTGCTTTTACTTACTTAGCCCAAGTCTGAAGCACCACATTGCTTTTCACGCTAGACTAGGGATACAGGCTGTTCTCTTATGTTCAATTTATTACCTGAGTAATTAGAAAAGCATCTTCAAGGACAGCCGAGTTCCATTGGAGCCGGCACGGCTGAGCCGCTGGCCAGCGGAGGAGAGACTGACAGTGCAGGCAGATGAGAGAGCGAATCCGTGTAGCAGAAGACGCATGTTGTCCTCAGGAAAGGAGCCGTGCCCGGAAGGCCCAGCTGGGAAAGGAGTTTCCACAGGTGTGATGAGCGTCTCCTTGTTCTTGCCGCTGGCGCTGGCTTCCGGCCCCGGGAAGAGGTGTGAAAGGGCCAGGGAGAGGGACACGAGGAGGAAACGTCCAGTACTCATGCCTGATCCCCTCAGGACGGGAGATCCTGGGGACACCTACACCCAGCCTCACACAGACGGGAAGATGGGCTGTGATGGCAGTTTCAGCAAAGCTCAGAACCATAGATACATGGGATGTGTGTACAGCTGAGGTGACCAGTGGGTCCCGGGTGGCTCGGTTGGTTAAGCATCTGACTCTTGGTTTTGGTTCCGGTCATGATCTTGCAGTTTGTGAGTTCAAGCCCTGCACTGGGCTCTGCACTGCCAGTGTGGGCCCTGCTTGGGATTCTCTCTCTCTCTCTCTCTCTCATTCTGCCCCTTGCGTGCATGAAGTAAGGTGCTGAGAAGGACCCTGTGCTTTGCCGTGATTGACGGTCCCCCCACCCCTTTCCCCCCCAGTGCCCGGAAGGAGGCCTTCCGGGGCTCTGAGAGGCCAAGCGGCCCCCCTGATGGTGGGATCCTGCTCTCAGACAGGCTCGGCCTCCCCATGTCCTGGAGGAGGTGACCGCTCCTGACTGAGGGAATGTTCCCCAGTGAGCCATTTCACTCAGGAAGGAGGGAGCTGTTTGACACCTCGGGAGTTTTGGTTTTGCAGGCCATCCTGGGGGGGACATGACCATCACGGCCCAGGGCCGCTCGTGGATTCCGCCCAGTTTTTTCTGGGCTCATGCTGGGGCGCTGCAGCCCTGAGATGCTGCCATCCATCTGCTCGGGCCATTATCACCTGAGATGCCTCTCAGGTCTCAGGTGTCAAAGCGTACACACGGGGCGCGAGGGGCTGTGCGCTGTGCCTCGTGTGACCGAAGCGTGAGCACGTACAGCAGAAAGCCGTAGGGAGGCACTAGAACGTGGACTCTCATTCACCACACTGGGAACAAACTCACAGTCCTTTGGTAGCTTCGTGCTCCAAGTTCACGATCGCCTTTGGGGAATATACTTAAAGGACACTCTCTTCTCACAAGGAATCTCCCAGAGCATTGGGTAGATAAGGCCAAGAAAGCTGAGAGAGATCATTTCTATTCGTTTCCGGTATAATCAGGGTAAAGTGTATTTGAAGTGTCCATATCAATCCATTTCCCCATTCTTACTCCTCTTTCCTTTTCTCGTATAAATAGATCCTTTCCCGGACAGATCAACCCATTCCCATCCATCTTTCCTGATCCTTTTAGAATTAACACAAAGATTGCCAAGGAATGCAAAAATGCAAATCCAGACTGTGTAGACATTCCTAAAGTCTACCATGCTGCCAGAAAGAAATGGGGTGGGGGCAGGGATCAAGGAGGGAGGGGTCTGGCCTTTTTGTTATGTCACATATATAGAAAGATACATTTTATGAAAGATCACCATGGCACAGAAAAGCGCTTACAGTTCAATGAGAATAAGTACATTTGAGAAGCGCCTGGGTGGCTCAGTCGGTTAAGTGTCTGACTTCGATTCAGGTCATGATCTCAGGGTTCATGAGTTCAAGCCCTGCATGCATCGGGCTCTGTGCTGACAGCTCAGAGCCTGGAGCCTGCTTCAGATTCTATGTCTTTCTCTTCGACCGCCCCTCCCTTGCTCATGCTCTGTCTCTTTCAAAAATAAACGTTAAAATAACATTAAAAAACTGCATTTGATACCACTTCTTTAGGCTGCAGGGTGTATTGGTTTAAAAATGAAGCACCTGGGGGGCTCAGTCGGCTGAGTATCCCCACTCTTGATTTCAGATCAGGTCATGATCTCACAGTTGGTGAGATCGAGCCCCACACTGGGCTCTGCACTGACAGCACGGAGTCTGCTTGAGATTCCCTCTCTGCCTCTTCCCCAAGTTAGCGCGCGCGCGCTCTCTCTCTCTCTCTCAAAATAAACATTAAAAAAAAGAGCCAGTTTTACATTTAAAATTAAGGAGTGAAAGGGGCACCTGGGTGGCTCAGTGGTTTAAGCATCTGACTTTATTTAGTTTAGGTCATAATCTCGTGGTTTGTGGGTTTGTGCCCTCTTTTGACCCCTTTTGAGGTCAGAGATTTTTTTCAAGTTACCAAAAATAAAATTTTATGGTTTATAGTTACTTTAAAATTTTTTTTAACATTTATTCATTTTGGAGAGACAGAGAGAGGCAGAGCATGAGTGGGAGAGGAGCACAAAGAGAGGGAGACACAGAATCCAAAGCAGGTTCCAGGCTCTGAGCTATTAGCACAGAGCCTGACATGGGGCTCGAACTCATGACCCAAGAGATCATGACCCGAAGTAAAGCTGGATGCTCAACCCACTGAGGCACCCAGGTGCCCCTATTGTTACCTTTAAAAGGGACTTTTTTCTCTCATTCTTACTCGAGCCTCTCCGCCCCCATGGGTGGCAAGCAGGCTACATAGGGGGTTACGGCCACGTCAGACAGTGAAACTCGGCGCAGATGGACCGCGACATGATGTGCCCTTCTTGTTGACGTTGGAGGCAGGTGGGGAGGCAGGCTCTGGACCCCAGTCCGTTTTCTCTTCTCTGGGCTCTTCCTCACACTGTAAGCAGACTGTTTGTTAATAGCTTGCCAGGGGCGCCTGGGTGGCTCAGTCGGTTGAGCGTCCAGCTTTGGCTCAGGTCATGATCGCACAGTTTGCGGGTTCAAGCCCTGCATCAGGCTCTGTGCCGACAGCTCGGAGCCTGGAGCCTGCTTCAGATTCTGTGTCTCCCTCTCTCTCTCTGACCCCCCCCCACTCACAATCTCTCTCTGTCTCTCAAAAATAAATAAAACATTTTTAAAATTTTTTAAAATAGCTTGAGGGCAATGATGAAAAATGAAAAGAAAATTGAAAATCACGGACTGAAATTCCTGGAAGGAGCTGGCTGCACGAAGCAGAAATCAATAGAAAGGGTATCAGTTCTACGGTGTAAAAAGCTGATTTGCTATTCCCTTTCCCCAGAGGAACATCTTCAGTTTAGGCTCACAGTTCTCCCCTCTCCTTGGGCACAACTCCTGGGACAGATTAATATTAATTGAATCACCCAAAATCTGTGGGGCCCCTTCTGTGTGAATCACCTAAAATCTGTGTGCCAGGAGCTGTACTAAGTCTAGAAACGCAGATAAATAAGATAAATAAGACCTAATCTGTGTTGTGAAGGGTTCTCGGTCTGGTTGGAAAGGTGGTGGGTCATGTCAGTGGGTGATGCTGCTGTCCTGGGGGAGGCCAGCAGGGGGCGCTGCTAGATCTGCTTAGAGGAGGCCACACAGGCATGAAAGGAATGAAAGGCTGAGGCGCTGAGGGAAGTCTGGCTCCTCTGAGGGCCCCTGCCTGTTGGGGGACAGACCCACGCTGGTCACCGGCAGGCATGGTAGCATTTCCAAAGTCACCCCTGGGAGAGGGCACCTCCAGGGCTCTCCTCGTGTGTGGGACCTACCAAGGAGCAGGAGCGAGGGATGTGGACAAAGATGGGAGAGCCCCTGAACCCCCAGCAGAGAAAGAGCTTCGAGAAGCCACTGTAGTCAGAGGTGCCACCTGGTAGAGAAAGGCCCAGTCAAATGAGGGCTCCCTAAAGGCCGCTGGATTTGTGTGTTCCGTCCTCAGTGACCCGGACAAGAGCTCATTCCTGATCCGGGAGAGCAGGGTTTCTGAGCTTTGTCACTGCTGTTGCTCAGCCCGGCTGGACGTGTGTTGGAGGGATAGGCATGTGGAGGGTAGGATGCCCAGCTGGATGCCAGTAGGGGCCTCCCCGGCCATGCCAACCGTGAGTGTCTGCAGAGGTTGCCGGAGGTACCCTGGAAGCAAAACCATCCGGGTGGAGATCGAGGGCGATCGGCTGGAGATGGAGACTCAACTGGAGAGGCGCAGGTGCCAGGAGGGTAGTTTGTGTTGTTTCTGGTGGAAGACCCATGTGCTCGCCCCAGGGAAAGAGCCAGAAGAGAGGGAAAGGATAAAGATGAGAGACAGTTGTGGGGCAGTATTCATTTATTGATTTCCCAAGTGTCGAGTGTGTCCTGTTAACCAGACTCAGTGCCAGCCACACAGACCCTGGTAGGCTGAGGAAGGGCCCTTGTTCAAAAATCACTGAAAATATCAGGGACCCCAGAGTGGCTCAGCCGGTTACGCGTCCGACTCCTGGTTTCAGCTCGGGTCATGACCTCATGGTTTGTGGGATCAAGGCCCACGTCGGGCTCTGTGCTGACAATGCGGAGCCTGCTTCAGATTCTGTGCCTCCCTCTCTCTCTGACCCGCCCCTGCTCACGTTGTCTCTCTCTGTCTCTCAAAAATAAATAAAAAACATTAAAAATTTTTTAAAAATAAGATAAAGCATCTTGATCCTACGTTCTCTAGTGTTTCCTTATTGTGAGGCCGATCCCACCTGCCATGGGCTTCAGGTCTGTTTGTTTTCAGTCTTTTCCCGCAAAAAGAAAAGCCTTCATTTATTTGGTTGTTTTTTTGGTCACCAGCATAGAGTCGTTCAAACTGATAACACCCAGAATCCACTCTTAAATAGAAGGCTTAGATGGGAGGCGCACGTGTAGGGATGGAGGGCGTGTGCAATTTAAATGGGAACTCGTGACTTTTCAGTTTGCAGCCGATGCAGATCGTTACACTGTGGCCCATGGGAAAGAGGAAATCATTCGAGGAGTGCAGATAATTCTGCAGCCCAGAGCCGTCTTATAAATCAGGGCCACGTGTATAACAGCAGAGATATTTAAAGAGATCCCTTGAGTGCCTATTTTAAACTTCTACTTTTGGCTAATTTGTTCAATATACAAGTTTTCCCTCCCAAGAATGTTTCTCTTACCATCTAACATATAAATAGGCGTGTCTGAACACCTAGTCAGGAACAGCTTTGTAAATGTGATGTGAGTTTAAGTCGAGTACGGTTAAATTCAACATCAAACCAGGGGTAAGACATACCGCACATTCAGAAAGCACCTCGGTCTTTTTCTTTTATTTATTTGTTTTAAGAGACAGCAAATGTGTGAGTGGAGCAGGGGCAGAGAGAGAGAGGGAGAAAGAATCCTAAGCAGGCTCTGCACTGTCAGCCTGGAGCCTGATGCGGGGCTCGATCTCATGAAACGTGAGTTGAAACCAAGAATCAGATGCTTAACTGAGCCACTCAGATGCCCCCCCACACCTCTGTCTTTATTCTTGGAGTCACCAGCTCCTTGGGATCCCTCATAAAACTGACCACTTCATTCATACAGTAGTTGTGCTCTGCTGTCTGGCTTTCTAATAACCATTATTTCCGCACAAGGTAGATCTCAAAAGGAGCCCAGCAGATCACTGCTTTACTTGGACCACGTCAGGCTGCCCCGGGTCCTTTCCTAAGATGCCTGTCCCGAGAATTCTGAAGCAAGAGCTTTACGGTCCCTTTGGTTTATGAATTTGGCCCTGTCCAAAGCCAGATCTGTCAAGGAGAGAGAACACTTCATGCTGATATAAGCCATCTTCGTTGTAGGTCAACTTAACTTGTGTTGCGTCGTAAGTGAAAGCCATCAGTTGGGAACTTGTCATTCGTTCTGATACCAAACGCGCACTCCTGCATACAGCACATGCCGTCCTGCTCCGTCACAGTAAAGAGCCCTCCCTCCTCCATTAGAGAAGTAAGGCCTTCTCTGTCCCTGGACCCCAACCCCTCCTGCCTCCTCAGGGCTCCTGCACCAGCAGCTGAACCTTCTCCCTCCCTCCCTGCCTGGGCAGCTTCTCACCAGCACCACCTCATCTGGATTCTCTCCAGGAAACAGTGTGCACCTCACCAGAGCCCCCTTCACCTGCCTGTCTTGCCTGCCAGGCTTCGGGAAGAGTCGTCCATACTTGGCCATTTTCTCACCTCCATTCTCAACCCACCGCAGCCTGGCTTCTGCCCCCTGCACTCCCCGAAGGGGCTCTAGGCGGGCAGCTTGCCAACAGCCTGCACCCCGTGGGCGGTTTTCCAGCCTCACCTGGCCTTGCCGCACCCTTCTTTGGCCGGGCACATCTTCCCGCCCTGCTTCTGGGATGCGACATCCTGGGTTTTCTCCGGCCCTCGTGCACTGCCCTTCTCTGACCCCTGGCGGGTCTATCTTGCTCAGTCTGAGCCGTGAGTAGGTGGGATTCTATCAGGTTCCAGCCTACTCCCTCTCGCCTTCTCAGGCTACGCCTCCATCACACTCCTGGCTTCAGATATATTCTCCATATTACAGTCCAGCTGCAGATCTCTCTCACTGGCCCAGACTTCCCCTCTCCACTGAGCTCAGTGCACACCGCTGCCTACTGGACCTTGCTGGATGGTACAAAAGCATTCTGACTCGGCAGATCCACACTCAAGTTCATGGTTCCCTTTACCCTTCTGTCCTCCAGAAGGTCCTGCTTCCCTTCCGGTGTTCCCGTCTCGGTGAATGGCATTATCATCCATCCAGTTGTGTAAGTCATGAAACTTAAGACAGACGGACAGACAGACAGATCTTCCCCCCATACACCTGCTTCTCCCCACCCTGTCTGTCCGTCTATGCTCGTCTCCATGGAGTGTTGACTTGGCTTCCTGAGAGTGAGCACCTCAGCCGCCACAGCCTGGCTGGGGGCCCATCCTCCCCCACCGGGTGTCCAGTAGCCTCCTAGCGCCTCTCGTACCCACCACCCCCACCCCAGGCCATTCTCCACACGACGTAACCAAGGAGATCTGTTGTCAATCTGAAATGTTCACTCACCCTGTCCCTCGCCAACTTTATCTCAAAAGGTAAGCTCTTCGTGGCTCCATGTTGCTTTTTGAAAAAAGATCAGAACTCGGGGCGCCTGGGTGGCTCAGTCAGTTGAGCGTCTGACTTTGGCTCAGGTCATAATTTCACAGTTTGTGGGTTCGAGCTCCGCGTCGGGCTCTGTGCTGACAGCTCAGAGCCTAGAACCTGCTTCGGATTCTGTGTCTCCCTCTCTCTCTGCCCCTCCCCTGTTCATGCTCTGTTTCTCACTGTATCAATAATAAAAATGGCTCACTTCATCTTTAAAAAAAAAAAAAGAAAAAGGTTCAGAACCCTGAACACAGCTTCCCTGGGCCACACGGCCTCACCCCTGCCTGTTTCCCACATTCCTTCTTCCCCTTGCTCTCCACTCTGGCAACTGGCTTCCTCCGTTCTTCAGATCAGGACATCATGTCACTTCCCCTGGGATCCCCCCCCCCCCGCCCCCTGACCTCATCTGGTCAGTGTCCCAGTGCCTCTTATTAGAAGCTCTTACCACATTACATTTCATGCTTCTTTCCGTGACTATGTAATTAATGACAGCTCCCTCTACAGGCACCTTAGAACCCGACACAGAGCTGGTCCTCAATAAATATGAGTAAATGGATTTACATTTGGATGTGGCTGAGTACATAGCGTCTGCTTCTAAGAACCATTCCTGCACACAATAGGCATTAAATCAGCATTAGCCTATTAAACTGCTATTTATTATTTGCTATTTATTGGCCAAGTGGAGTCCAACCCCTTGTCCACAGGAAGTCCGTTCAGAGCCGAGCCAGAGCTAGAACCCAGATCCTCTGCCTCCTGAGCTGTTTAGTGCTTTATCCTCACAAAGCCACAGGATTGTTTTCTTCCCTCTCATTCTTTTTATAGTTTATTTACTTTGAGAGAGTGAGAGCATGTGCAGAGGAGGGGCGGCGAGCAAGGGAAAGAGAATCCCAAGCAGGCTCTCTGCACTGTCAGCCTGGAACCCAGCGCGGGGCTCGATCCCACGAACCGTAGATCATGACTAGAGCCACAGTCAAGCGTTGGATGCTCGACGGACTGAGCCACCCAGGCGTCCACCCCCCTCCCCATCTCGTTTTTCAAAGCCAAGACCACTGATTACAGCACATGTCCTTTGGGAGAGCTGAGCTGCATTTTATAGCTATGATTAGCCTCAGTGTTCTCAGACCCTTTCAAGGAAATGAAACATAAATACGGGGCCTCATTTGAGAGCCTGTGTCTTTGACGTTAAGGCTGCCTGGTTAACAGAATTGGCCCTGGTTGCAGTTCACTCATTGTTTTGTCCCCTCCAAACACGACCCAGAAGAAACACAAAACACGAAAAAGCCGCCACAGAACCAGGCGACGGATCTGGCAACAGAAATCGAGGGGCTTCTCAGCACAAGCCAGTGACGGAACATTCTGCAGTTGCTTCCGGGCATGACATTCTAACACAAGTGGCCCGATTTCTGGGATGCGGCCTCCACCTGCAATCTGGATCTTGTTCAAAACCTGCTGACCCAGAAGCCCAAGCTTCATTCGGAGCTTGGGTTCTACCAAATGGCCCCGTAAAGGTGGCCTCACCCCCCCGCAGGTGAAGCAAGGATTCTGGGGGAGGAGAAATGGAAAGGTGAGGCAGGGCCTCTGAGAAGCTCATTCCGAGTAGGGTCTGCATTCCAGACCGATGACATAGTTCCCTCCGGAGGTCTGAGAATGCTGTTCTAGGAAAGACTTGGAGACTGTGGAGGCCAGTGTTGGAGGCTCCAATATTGCAGATTTCCACATAGACAGCTGGTCCTTCTCAGTGGGAATAAATAGTGCGTTCATGGGACATTTCGGACAGAAAATGACTAATGAACATGAAGTTGTTCTTATAAACGTAACACTGCTTTGGCCTACCATTTCCAGCAGTTTCCAGGGTGCTGTGGATTTTACAGACAGCTGGCTGGCCAGAGATCCATTCTCTAGCATTGGAGTCCATTCCCTGCCGATAGCACATATGGTCATGACATTGGGGTTTCGCAGAATCCACTGCTCGGCCCAGGACAATGAAGAGAATTGCAAGTGACATCGAGCACTGAATTTGAGCTATTTGCACTTGCTAACTCCACGGACTGTAGATTTTCACGCTGGGTCTCTCTGGAGATTCCGTGGTGTAAACCCCTTGCCAACTAGAGATCCTGGTTGCTGATATTTGGAGAGGAAGGACAGCCTCTCGTACCAGGAGAGCGCCCCTTTCCACCCCGTAGGTCCCAGTGCAGGACTCCACGGAGCCTCAGCCTTCTACAATTTTCTCATCTCACACACACCTCATCCCATGGGCGAAGCAGGAGGCTGCACGTTGCTGGGTGGTTTAAATAACCTCCAAGAGCTTCAAAAAAAAAAAAAAATACAAACATCTCTGTGAACAGGGAGCCCACTGTGTGTGCGGCCCATTCCTGGAACTTTCTACGCCCATACCAGCTTGTAGGTCTCCCCTGTGGCACCCTTCCCACTTTCTGGTGCCTCCTGTCACCTCGTGGGGCCACCAGGGTCTGTCCCCGCCCTCCACTGTTGCATCATGGCAGGGTTCATGCCCTGGCTGGGATGTTCCCCCTTGGTTACGTGCTGGCGACCGGAGAGCCCTCTCTGTTCTCGCTAGTTTGTCGTCTAAGGCGACTCTGGTGGTGAAGGGTGGGGACAAGAAGAAGAGCCTCTATTGTTCTTTGCAGACAAGACACACTCTCTTGTGTCTCCCCGGGGCCATGCCCCTCTTTATGGTCTAACTGGATCTGCAGAAACATGGCAAGGAGCAAGCTCTAGCCTGGGGGGTTGGGGAAGAACGGCAGAGGCCACGGTCCGAAGTTAGGAGGCCACATGAAGAAAGGGGACCTCTGTGAAGAGAAGAGCCCACGGGCCCCGGAGGCCCCAGAGGAGGAGGGCGGGGGAGGGGCCGATGACGGGAGGAAGGAGGAGGGTCAGCTTGGCGTGACGTGACGCACGGGGCCTTTCCTGGGGTTGAAATTGAGGAACTGAGGAGGAGGTCGTAGTAAGAGCCGGTCCTCCAGAGCACAGGATGGAACGGGACCTCCGGCTGCTTGCTCTGTCTCATGCATCTACAAGGACTGGAGAGATTAATGACCCAAGGAGGTTATGATATGGTCCAAAAACTTTTCCTGGATTTTTTCCGTAGGCGGCTGAGCCAGAGGCCGACTGCGGAGGAATTGGAGCAGAGGAACATTCTGAAACGTAAGTGACTCAGCCCGTGGTGGTCGCTGTTTGTCTCGTGGTGCCTTTATTTGTGAATTTGTAGGCCACAAGCTTTGTCCCTCGTGGCCGTGTGGGAATGACTGAGAACCGATGTGCCGGTAGATGTGTGAGAACAGCCAAGGCAGCCTCCCCACAGAGGAGGCAGATTCAAGGCCACTTGGCTCACCAGAAGCTCAGGGGCTGCAAGGGCCGCCTTCCCTCTCGTGGGCTGGAAGGTCAGAGAGGCTGACTCACTAAATGATCCCAAGCAGGGGGAGGGTCACCTTCCAACCCAAATGGGCTTAGAATGCACACATTTCTGTGCAGATGGCTGAAAGGAGGCAAGGCAGACAGCCGCTGGAAGACGGAGGCTCAAAACCATGACCTTCTGTTGCAGCTGGCTCCCCCCACCCCCAGCCCTTTGAACATGAAATGTCAAGTCTAGGAAAGCATTTCCAAGGGAGAGTGCTTGGGGTCATCTCTCAGGACTCCTGCAGCTGGCCCACGGCCCGCCTGCCGAATGCTGTCACCCAAGAGAAACTCACCGTCACGCTGGCTGTGGCCAGAGAACGTGAATGAGCCCTTTGTTTGGTTCAGGACACAGGGATGCTTGAATAGAAAGAGGGAACCCACTTGGCGCCCCACCAGTGTGAGAGGAAAAGAAACCAGCATCTCAGGGACACCAGCATTCCTGCATTTGGTGGGAGATACTCAATAATTAAAGAACAAAACCCTCTGCCCACCTCTGCCCCACCTTTATTACTACTGTCACCAACAGCTTTCTGAGTTGGTCAACAAATACTATTTTTAGTTTCATTCATGACCCTCTCCCCCCACGCACACATCCTCTTCTAATTTCCAGAAAGGAGAAACCCGTGTGAGTGCAGTGTCCTAGGAATATCATGCCGTGTGCGTACGGGCACTGTCACATGCGCGCACACACACGCACGCCGGTCACGGGAAGCCTGTTTGGGCAGCTGGATATCTCCACTTAGGCCACACTAAAATGTTCTTGATCTTTTCTACCCTCCCCCCCACCCTTCCACTGCGGTCTTGGGGCTCAGTCGGTTTTGAAGGGTTTGCTGTGGGTGAGCTGTTGAATTAATTGCCCCTGGGGAGGGCGTGGGGGCAGGTGTCTCTGCCGGCTGTGGACATCCTGCCCCCGCCCCCTCCGGGCCAGTGCCACCTCCCCAGCTCTCAGCAGGCACTCTTTTCAGGCTTGCCCTTCCTCCTTGCTGCCTGTGCCTCACATACCCCCTAGGTCTCTAGGAATTTGCATATATGTAGTTTTCTAACCAAGGGAGCCCTTCACGGTTTTGAAGCTTAATATGCCATAAAATGAATGAGAACTTTCGGGGATGATTTCCATGGTTGGGGAAGCGTTTGGCCCCGTGTGAAGTCTCCCTTTCTGCCCCACTCTGACACTTGATCCATTATAACCTTTCCACTGTTGGTGACCAAGAAAAGCAGGTGTCCTTTAATTCCTAAAGTGGGAAGACGGGTCGTCCTGTGTTCTTCCCTTCTGTTGCTTCGCCACCGCCCCTCCCCCTCCCCACCCAACCCGATCTGTGTTTCCTGGAGGAAATCAACCTCAGGGCAGATTACTTGCTGTTCAGTGGCCTCCAGCCTGCCCCCAAATGAGGAAGCCACGACTCAGGGGGTGTCATTCAGGTCTCAGAAAACAATGCTTCTCTCAGCAAGGGCAGGGGGCTTGGAAAGGGGGGGTCTGAAATCCCCAGCTCACCTCTGGCTTCCAGAAGGCACCAGCCCCTGCTTGCTTGCCCACCTCCCTGGGACACCATGGGCAGGTCCTCATGTTGGGTTTTTGTTGCCCTCTAGAAAGATCCTCAGAGCTTAGAGACCGTTACCTCCGTCTAGGAAGCCTCAGGGGCGTAGAATCAGGGACCAAAGCAGAAAACATCTTTGCTTGGTCCCCTTCTGTCCCAGCCCCTCCCCCACCCTGCCCCCCATGAGCACTGCCTGGCCAAATTCAAACAGGTCGATCATTTAGGTTTTCAAAACTTTTCGGAAATGAACTTCTTTTTCCTGTTAACTCTTTATTTTTTCCCCTTGATTCTGGAACTTGATTTTCCTAAACATGTTTTTCTTTCATTTTAAGTCTCTTCTGATTGTTAATCAAGAGATGTTTTAGTGGTGTAAGAAAACACCCTCAGACAAATTCTTCTCAACCTTCTTTTCTGGGCTTTAAGTCATCTGAGGAACCAGATGGCTGAGGGTGCTGTTGAGACACGGGTTGAGGCTCTGGGGCTGCCTTCCAGCCCCACTCTGCCCGCCTCTCTGCCTCTCTGGTTCACCCCCGCCCCCACCACTCCCTGCTTTATCTGGCAGCCAATGAGACACCATGCACATTTGAGCACATAATGAGCACCTTCTGATGGTGACAGCGGGTGATGACATCATGGTCTTTTCTAGCCTCTCTCCCCAGTGGCCTAATGGGGTTGTCTTGGTACCCTCAGCCTGAGAATTCATGGCCCTCAGTTTGTAAATGGCTTTCAACTAAAGGTATAGATACCATAGGGGGTAGCTTGTGGCCCTGCCCCCAGGGGGTCCTAGGAAACACACACAGGAGAGGAAGGCCCCTTACTCAGTTGCAGAATGGGGGCGTGCGGGGGGCTTGTAGGATAAGGAAGGGGCCCAGATTGGAGTCTGAGGCCAGCACTCAGTAATGTGGAGGAGGGGCTGGCCCCAAGCAAAGCATGACAGGGGCAAGAGGCAGCTTATTCTAGCAAGAAAAGAAAAAAGAAGCTGGACTCTTTGTCTAACTGGCCGAGTAGCATGGGACTGGCCACTTAACTCCCCTGGGCTTTCACACCCTCATTTCCAAACTAAGAGTGGTGGACTTGGTGGGCCCCTTGTGGTCCTACTTTGCTGTGAACCTGTCCATTTTCACCAGGTGCCCTTGAGCCGCCTCCTGGGTACTCACCCTCCAGACCAGACCTCCCCTTCGGTCCTCCTGCCACCTGCAAATGCAGCTTGTCCAGGGTCTCCCTTCTTGCTTTCTGCCTTCCAATTCATCTCGGATAGATTGGTTCATACTAAGATGTTAATGGATGACTGGTTTTATGGGTTTTTATCCAAGAGAAAGTTGCATATTTTTAAAATTTTTTTAATGTTTATTTTTGAGAGAGAGCAAGTGCAAGCAGGCAAGGAGCAGAGAGAGAGGGAGACACAGGATCCGAAGCAGGCTCCCGGCTCTGAGCTGTCAGCACAGAGCCTGACGCGGGGCTCGAACCCACGAACTGCGAGATCATGACCTGAGCCAAAGTCAGACACTGAACCGACTGAGCCACCCAGGCGCCCCTAGAAACTTGCCTTTTTAAAGGGAACTCTGAAAGGGAGATGGGATATGTTTAAATGCACAGGAAGGGGCCGTCAGGTGGGGGGCCAGGGCCCTGTGGGACATGCTGCAGTGCAGACTGATGGTGGCCGTGGCCCCACAGGATGTGAGCATCTCTGTGCCCCGTACCAGATCCTGAAATCCCCCCTACTCCAGGCAGTCACAGCAGGCAAGTTGTGTCCCTTGGGGGTGTCGCTCAAGGGCCTGAGCTCTGCTCCGAACAGAAAATTGTCCCTCCCAGCCGAAAGCGTGAGTTGCCTCTGGTGGTCGGTAGTTAGCTGATGCTGCCAGGCCCGGCAAGGGGGTCGGGGGACCCCGCGTCCATGCACAGGGGCTTCCCTCTGTGCACACGCACAACCTGGCCAATCGTGAGCCAACTGAATTCCAAGTGTGCGCTGAGCCACACTTAATGTAACCACAGTGATTTGATGCCAAGACCAAGTTGAATGTGGGTGCCTTCACTGATGCCATTCTGAATTCAGTGGGCGAGAGTCAGAGACCTTTGGACACAGTTTGGTTTCTGTGACCTTCAAGCCAGACAACATTAAGCTTATCCCCATGCCTCTGTTCCAAGGCCCGGAAGGAAAGTGATGCACCCAAGGTCGCTCGCTTTGCTTAAAATAAGCCCACACTCTCTGCTCCCTCCCCCAGACCCTCTTGCCTACGGCTCTTTAAACACCTGATGAGTAAATCACCCACATATTAAGCCAAGAACGTTTAGGCTCCGAAGTCTTCTCTCCTAAGACACTCCTTAAAAGTCTAAATGCAGGCGATTGTGTCCCACACTCTGGCCTCAAACCTGCTCTGTGGACTCCTTGGAAGATTCAAAGAATTCATGGAAGCAGGGCTTGCGAAAGGTGAGCGTTTTGAAATTCCTCCTGGTCCGGCCAGCGCTGCGTTCGGCGTCAGCCAGGCCTTGTTTCATTCCTGCAGTGCGTGGCCAGCACCCCGCGGGCTGGTCTTCCGCCCTGTCCCCACAGAGCACCAGACACGAGGCCACCTCACAATGAGCCCCCGTCAGTCTCTCTGAGGCCCAAGGCAGAGCTGAGCGGGCCCAAGTCCTGTGCAAAGAAGGGAGCCTCGCCTCCCCCCAGATGCCCTCGTCCCTGCCGACTGCACCCTCGCTCTGTTAGGACCTGCCTCCCTGCCTTGTAGCCACACTCTCAGCCCGACATTTCTGCCCAGAGACTTGAAAACCCATGAGACGCGGAGAAAGCGAAGTCAGGTCGGCCAGCTCACCGTCAGTTTGAGACCAGGCAGTCTGGAAAGCGTCCCACGAGCAGGAGGGTGGCCTGGGGTAGGGGGACAGGAGCTCGCTCTCCCCTCGTTCAGCTCGTGAGGGACTTGGCCTGGAGCCTGCAGAGGCTCAGAGCATACACCGGTGTGTGACACCATTTCCCCGAATCAAAAGCATGTTCGATGTTTCTTGCAGCCCGGAATGAACAGGAGGAACAAGAGGAGAAAAGAGAAATCAAGAGGAGGTTAACTCGAAAGGTGAGCATGTTCTCCGGGCGGGAGCTGGGACAGGAGAGCGTGGGCTGCCCTGCACTCCCGTGCGGTGGGTCAGCCTCGGTGGCCTTGCGGCTGCCTGGCCCAGTGGACATTCCGTCAGTGTTCCCCCGCCCCCACCCCCCGTCCCCTGCACCTCGGATGTGAGACCGACTGCTCTCTAAACTCTACAGGACCCCTCCGGGGACAGCGGTCAGCTCAGTTTCATGACCTCCAGTGCTTTGGGCTGGTGACATTCTGCCGCTTGATTTTGTGACACCCACGCCTACCTCCTCCCAGGCTGTCAGGTGCATTACGTCTTCCATTACAGTGAATACTCTGTTTTTCAGAAATTCACTATAACCCCACCGAGCACTGGAAAGTCGTGATCAAAATCAGTAGTTCGGATATAATGCAGTTATTTGTTGTGACCCTGGGACAGCAAGTTTTCCTGGCCTCCTCTGATACTATTCCTTACCTGCTAATGGAGAACGACTTGGTTTTATTCTGCCAGATCCAGTGTGAATTACTGAATTAGGAAAATGCCCAAAGTACTGATAGATTTACTGCAGGTGTTTGAAAAGCACTTAAAGTCATAAAGCTAGAATTCTTATGTATCTTAACCCCCCAAGTAGATGACGTGGCAGTATGACATAGACCCAACTGGACAGAATTCTATAGGGGTGGCCTGTCAAGTAACAGGTTCTTATTTGAGGCTATTCTTGGGCGGTGTTGACTAGTTTTAGTTAATTGATAACACAGGAAACAGTACTAGATTGTTTTTAATCAGCCTCCTACCTTCTTGAGAGAAAGATACTCAAATCTTAGAGACCATTAAGAGACCCATTAAAATTAATTTTTAAAGGTCTATTAATGGACTTTTCTCTCTAGAAATATTACGTAAAGGAAGAAACTCAGGGGTCGTAAAACATCACACCAATTGTTCAGATGATGATTTGTGTGTCTCTGACTCTGTCTTCCTTGGAGCGTCCCAAATGCCCGGTGACAAGCCAAATGCCATCACAATTATAAGGGGGAAAGACAAGAGCCTGAAAGACCAGATGACGGGCTGACATCCCCCTGGTTGGGAACCCAAACAAGAGCTAAGTGACCTCACTTTATCCAGGTGCCATCACCAAGTCAAGGTCTGATTCTTTAAGTCCCTAAGACCACCCCATCTTTGGACGCAGGGTGTCCTCTCTCCCGAGCCTTAGTGAGGAGGACCAGGGAAGAGATCCTGCCTTAAGTGTGTCCTCCAAATGACTTAGACTTTCCAGAGGCTGGTGATAACCCCTCTTTTCTCATACAGAAAGGTCTAGACATTTCAGGAAAAAAAAATTTTTTAATCAGATTTTCATAAAATTCATCGGGTTGATTGCTAGGCCCACAGTCTCCTAAACTTGGGGGTTTCTTGCTAAAAACCAGTAATAGAAAAATACTTAAGCATATGTTTAGTTCTTGTCTTTCTAAAAAGAGTAGACAAGTCAGCTGGCCAAAGCAGGGCAAGCGAGGCGGGCTCCCTCCCCCGCCATCTCCCGAAGGATGGGTGCCCCCAAATAGCCCTCAGCTTTGCAGGTCCCCGAGGCCAAACAACCGACTTCTCTTCCTTCCAGTCACCTCTCCTTCCTTCTCGCAGGAAAGCTGCCTGATAATTTCGGCATCTGCGTCCCCTGGGGCTGGCTTGGGGAATGAAAAATAATGAGTTTAAGGGAAGGGAGAACTGTTTTGAAGGGAGTGACTGGAAGGCACTTTCACGTCTGGTTTTGCTGGGGTTTTGCTGGCAGAGACGTGAGCCTGCCCCAAGGTGGGGAAGCCCCTCTTGCCTCCAGGCCCTGGGAAGATTCTTCTCCTCTGGGGCCCTAAGTGCAGCAAGACCAGATGCCAGTGGTGATGGGTGTTGTTGAGTTACCCACAGCCCGAGGACTTCCTCAGTACGGTTCTTTGTCATTTTAACGTGAGAAAAATGAAAGCCAGGAGGCGACGGCGATAGCAACAGACTGGTCATTTTCTTCAGCCAAATTGAGACTAACCTAAAAATTATATGCTCTTAATAAATGCCAGCCTCCCCCTTTGAAAAAAATGCTGGCCCGCTAAACGGATAGATGGATGGGAGGGAAGGGGGAATGCACCTGAGTCAAGTTGTGTAAATAGTGGATTGGGAGCCTCAAGTAATTTACTTTTCAGTATTTTGTTGCAAGTGATATTTCTGCCATAGATTGAAACATAATGCTTCCAACCCCTGCTCCCGGCCCCTTCTTCTAGCCCCCATCCCGAGAAAACTAACTTCCGCCACAGGGATCATTTCCTCACCATCTGAAGAGGGGAGGGACCCCAGGTTCATGTACCCCAAAGGCATATCTGAACACCAAGCAGCCAGGGGCAGGAGCCCATGCTCACAGTGGGGAGTCCCAAGGGGGCGTTGGTTAGGCGGCCTGCACATCACCAGAGATCTGTCTCCCCGTGGGGAAAACTGGCCCCCTCCTCCCTCCCTCCCAGCTCTTGGGAGCAGCACCTTATTGATGCGGAGAGATCGTGTCTAAGGTCTCCGGTGGGATTCGGGCATGAAAAATAGTCCCTGACCTTTAGATCTAACATTTAGTTTTCTGTTCACTCCGGACTTGGCCACCAAGTCTATTCGTAAAATATCCAGAGCATGATTTCCAGAAATATAAACTAGAAATGCCATGGTTAACCTTTCTCTTGTCACTGCGCACTTACAGATTAGCACGGTCCACACCCCATGGTAAATATTGCTAGTCCTCAGAAACACTGGGGTGTTGAGTAGGGGTCCTTTTACAGCCGGGGGAAATATAGAAACCATGAACATTTGCATGTATTTTATTTATTTATTTATTTAGTTAGTTAGTTAGTTTTGAGACAGAGAAACAGAGTATGAGTGGGGGAGGGTCAGAGAGAAGACGACACAGAATTGGAAGCAGGCTCCAGGCTCTGAGCTGCCAGCGCAGAACCCGACGCGGGGCTTGAACACACAGACCATGAGATCATGACCTGAGCCGACTTAGCCAACCGAGCCACCCAGGCGGCCCCGTTGGCATGTATTTTAATGGTTGTGCACAGGCTCCCTAAGCTCCCCGTGTAGAGGACACGTTCTGGAGTCAGGACGGACCGGCTGCCACGTTTGTGTACAGCACCCTGCGGGGCCCGGGAGGGCCGTGGCTTCCTGTGACAGGCTGGTGCCGGCGCCGGAAGGGCCTGTCCCAGGAAAGCCAGGGCCGCCTCTGCACAGATGGGAACCACTTTGACAGGGAGCTGCATGTAGTCGGGACAAGTGGGCCGCAGCCCACGAGGCTGCTGACCCCCAGACCGACCCACTGTTGGCCGGAGGGAGCCACAGGCCACTTTGGTCCTGTCCGGAGCCTCGCAGCACCCGGCTCCATTCTATTGGACTGCGGCCGAGCAGTCATCTAACTCCGTTCCCCGGCCGGCCCGCCGGCAGCAGGTTCGAGCGTCCTGGCACCGCCAAAGGTGTGCGGCAGCCGTAGGAAAGAGTCGGAACAGCCGAGGTGGTTTGGAGTCCCAGGCGTGTGTGTCTTCTAGGCTTGGTGGTAGGACTGTATGTGACTGCATTTTCTGTTCATGGAAGTAAATACGGTGGAGGGCTTGGAGGAAAACCTGCCTTAAATAACGGCAGGTAAACCTGAGTTGACAGCATCCTGAGGAGACCGCGACAGCATCGCTCCAGGAGAAATAAACCCAGGGACAGGAAGTGGTGACACAGACGTCAGCAGTGTGCTGCCCAAGTACAGGTGCTCGTGACTGGGACCGCAGGGGCAGCGCAATAAAGGCGCGATCTCGTGTAGTGGCTGCACCCGGCCCCGCAGACCCGTCCTGACGGCCCCGCCCGCGCCTTCCTGGCCGGACCCCACCTTTGCAGGCGGACCTGTCACGGGAACGTCCGGAGGAGCAGGGTCCCCTCTGGCCTCGTAAATCCTTCCTGCGGACCCCTGAATTTGTATACCGTTTGGACCTACACCGTTTCTGGCATCTAAGACACATGCCTTTAAAATGACTTTGAGACCCATCCTGTGGCATGCGCTCCGTTTGACACACGGATGTGGGCTTGCAAATCCGAAATGAGACCAAAGCCTGGTGTGCGGTTCCCGTCCGGCAGTGGGAGGTGCAGTCCGGGTGTGGGAGAATCCACACGCGCGGACAGGCCAGGCTCCTTGCAAGGAGACGCAGCAGTGTTATTCAGAGACAGCCTACCTGTCTATCCGGAGAAGCCTGAAGGTAGCTCAGGGGATGACAAAGCTCTCTCTCTTTGAGTTCTGGAAAAGTCCCAGGCCCAGGAGACAGATCCCTATGTCCCCACCCGGGGCCCTGCCCCTCACCTGCTGTGTGGCGCATTGGTTCCCTCTCGGGACCTCGTTTTCTGACCGACCCAGCGATCAGACCGCCCCTGGCTGACTGGGCCCGTCTCTCTCCCTCCCTGCAGCTCAGCCAAAGACCCACAGTGGAAGAACTTAGAGAGAGGAAGATCCTCATCCGTTTCAGTGATTACGTGGAGGTGGCCGATGCTCAGGACTATGACCGCAGGGCCGACAAGCCGTGGACCCGCCTCACCGCTGCCGACAAAGTAAGCACAGGGTTGGGGGTGGGGTGGGGGCCCCATGCCAAGACCGAAGCCAGGCTTGCAGTGGCTGGGATGGAGTGCTAAGTACCCACTGAGGGTGCTCCTTCCCCAGCGGCTCAGATAACCCGCGGGCAGGTCACTGATTCTCCACTGCTGGGCAGAAGGCACACGATAGTCACGTGACCTCGTCCTACATGACAGCAGGAGAGCCCCCGCGGGCGGCTGTGCCCACAGAAACAGAACACCTGTAGGGGCCCAGAGGGTCTGCGGGGGTGAGACTCGGGGCTCCTCGCAGACCTTCATGGCGAGGCTGTTGTCCTCAGCACCCAGGAGGATTCACAAAACCAGAGGGAGACCAGCTCACTGTCTGTGGTTATTCCAACCTAACGGTAGAAACGGGCCACAAATTGGGAGACGGCAAGATGTGCCTCGCTCAGCCAGACCCTCCCCCGTTTGGTAAATGAAGAATCTGAGGTTGAGTTTTGTAAGAAACGCAGTGAAGCGAAAGGGACTCCTTACCCATCCGCTGGGCCGTGAATCGGAAGGAACCTAGGCTGGTGCAGTTCTTTGGGACAGAAATAAGAAGCCAGCTCCTTCCCGTCTGCCTCTTCTGCATACTCACGGAGCTCTCTTCATTTCAGGCTGCCATTCGAAAGGAGCTCAATGAATTTAAAAGCACTGAAATGGAAGTTCATGAATTGAGTAGACATTTAACAAGGTTAGTATATTGAGGGGTTCTTTCCCCCTTTTTCTTCCATCAAATGGTCGTACCTGCTTCCCGACTGACTCGCCCATCTGCTGCTGGCTTACGGGTGTGTGGTGGGGGAGGGGATGAGAGAAGGTCCTCATGAAGTTCGCCGTGGTTACGGAATCTCCCTAGGCGCCGTGGCCTTCTGAAAGCCTAGGTTTTCACTTAAAGATCCGTTAGGTGCCAGGCCGCCAAAAACCCCAGCGTGGGTTTTTATGGAAACTTAAGCTGGGGAGAAAACCCACTGACATATATATCAGGTCAGCCCAAGCCAAGCCTGGGCACAACACCAAGTCCACGTGGCACCTGCAGCGTGCGTTTGCCCCTGGGAGTCCATGTCCCCACGTCTGCCTGTGGGGACACTTAAGCACAGAGAGATTTAAGGGGCTGATGTAAGGTCGCACGGCTAGTGACAGGGCCATTGCCTTACACGTTAGGAGTCCCGTGGCGAACATTTACAAAAACAGGACCTGCCGACTGTGTGGTGCTTGGCCTGGGAGACAGGTTGGGTGCTACACCTTGCTGCTGAGTCCAGGCTGATGAAGCTACTCCCAAACCAAGGGTGAATTCCGTGGGGTTCAAGTACTTGAGGAGCTCTGTTAGGGTCGTGCCTTTGGGCAGAGGCTTAAGTGGAGTTAACCTGGCGCACGTCAGCCGCGGGGACTCAGGATGGGAGGCTCGGGCTGTGGCATCTGGCATCGTAGCCCTTGGTCCTTACTTCATTGTTTGTTTTCTAGGTTTCACCGACCTTAACAGTCAAATTCCTCCTGAGTGCTATGCTGTCTTCAAAACATAAATTTATAAGAACCATAAGTGCTGGTATTTATTCACTTCCCCATTATGATGTAAATCTTCTGAACTGCCTTTTTTTAAAAAGAAGAAGAGAAATCAAAGGAAACCCGATCAGGATTCTCTGAGCAAACGCAATGGTCGGTCCTGCTCGGCGGTCTGCCGCCACCCCTGAGGACCCGAAGGCACCAGCGGGCCGGAGCAGTCCTGGTCCTCTCCTGCAGGCCTGGCGGGCACCGTGTTCATTTAGGCGCCAGCAAACCTCTTTCCCTGAAGTGTTGGTCACCTGGGTCCAAAGAAGGCGGTGGGTTCGGCCTGGAATTGACAGTGCGGATGGTCTGCTTGACTTTCTAGATGTGGCCAGACTCACTGGCTCCCAGCACGGCATCTGGCTTGGGGGCCTCTTGGGAGGAGGCTGCTGAGAAGGGAGCACTGTTCTCAGTCACCCCGGTCCTTTCTCTCCCTTCAGCCGTCATCCATACAGTGAACAGAGGGGAAGTTGCTTTTCTGGGGGAGTCTGTGGTTGACTGTCGGTCTCGAGAGTGTGTGGCTGCAGGTGTGGGAGGCCGGCGTGAGCGCCCAGCCTGTCCCCTTGCGCTGAGCCGCGCGGTCTCCCCAGAGCTCCGGTGTGCCAGGGGGAAGTTGTCATCTGCTCAGTTCAAATCCCGTCGACCGGTCGGTGTAAAAGCGGCCAGATGTCACGGGCAGGCTTCTGCACCCAGCCACTGCTGGGGGACGCCCGTGTGTTGGTGCATCCACGTGTAAGGACCCTGTTGAGGACAGAGGGGCTGGGGTAAGAAACCGCTTGGCTGATATTCCTCATTTTCATTTTCTCCGCGCACCCCAGGCCACTGACTGTATGGGCTGGAAGTCAAAAGCCTCTGAGTGTAGGACCAATGCATGCAAGCCCGAGAGCAGTCCTGAGAGCCTGGCTCGCCGGTCTCTGACGGACTGGGCCTCCAGAACCACCCGATGGCCTTCTAGACTCCTTTTGCGCTGAAGAGTCACCGTGGGGGGGAGGAGGCCTCAGGGTTTGGCGTATGCCAGCACGGTGCAAACACCAGCTGCCCTGCCCGTGCTCTAGCTTCCCGCTCCTGCCCATCTGGAGAGACTCCTTCCTCTCCCTCGTGGTGCTGGCAGGGCGGATCGGGGGTGTCTCTCTAGCTGTCCCGTTCACTTGGGACCGCAGGAAGGCAGTGCCTTTCTGACAGGGGGTGAGGGGAGGAGGGAGTGGGAGGACAGCCCCCAGACCCTAACGACGGTCCCCACGAGGTCCGCCGAGGCTGCTTCTGGTTTCCTGCCTGACAGACCCCCGCAGACCCCCCCCCCCCCACCCCCGTCGTGCTCTCCCAGGTACCGGGATTTCTCTCGCCTAATGGCTCGCTCTCCTCCACACGTGCCCAGGAGTCAGAAAGATCCCAGACTGGTCTTCCCAAAGTGTGTGGGAAGCAAGTTACTCTTGAGATGCACGTCCCTCGACAAGGCCGTGTAACATTACGCAGGCATTAACAGCCCCCATGGGCGGCGCTAACCCCGGAGCTGGGCCGGGTCTGGGCGGGGGGGAGCGCGGGGCCGTTCAGGCCGTGCCCACTAGCCGTTGCAAAGCTGTTGTGCGCTTTTCCTGAACCACGGGGAGTGAGCGCACCGCTGCCCGGCCCGAGGAGGGGCCGTCACTAGATCCTTTGATCTTCGAATGTGGAATCTGATGGCTAACTGCCGTTGGGACGGTATCGTTCAGGGAAAACGTGGTCGGGACTTCAGTGTGGCTGTAGAGACAGCCTTCCCAAAAGGCTTACTGACGTCTGAATGTGCAAATGGTCTGACGAAAGATGTACGGCTCTTTCGTTTAACTTCTTGGCAGTGGGCATGTGCCCCAGGCCAAGGTGCCGGCCTTGATTTGAGTCTGAGCTTCCTGTAACTCACAGCGGTCTTCACGCGGCTCCCGGGGCCCTGACATGATGGGCAGGCCTGCCCCCCGGCCCAGGAGCGAGTCCTAAGGGAACTCATTCCACTGCCTGGGCTCCTCCCTCAAAGGCCAATGGCTTCCTTGCTGCCTCTGGGTTCGGGGCCTCTGACTCCCAGGTCGGTGTCCCTGCAGCTGTCCAGCAGCCCAGGTTCCCCGCCCAAAGTGCCCTCTGCTTGCAGTCCACGTGGAGCCGGGGAGACGCTGAACACACCTTCAGCCCCCGTCCCCGCAGAGCACCCTTCGTGAGAAGTCAGCTGCAGGAATCGGGGGCGCACCCTCCCTGCTATTGACCTCTCAGCCACCGACGAGCTGGGCTGTCACTTCAAGCCCAGCTCCAGGGCTCAGCAATCTCTGTGGACCGCAGGGCGGGCCCTCTGCCGTCGCCTTCCTGCCGTGAAAGCCTGAGGTCTTTCTAGAAATCTATCCAAATTTCGTTTTTGGCCATACTGTTAGGACAACTGGAAGATGTGTTACTTTCTAAGATGACAAATTGACAATTACAAAAAGAGAGCTGGGCTAGGTGGTTTAAAATGCATCCCTTTTCTGAAAAAGCTGCGATTCTCAAAGGTCTTGTACGCACAGATTTCCAGTTGGGCCTCCTATCCTTTGGGTTAGTGTGAGGACGAGTGCGAAGTTTCTCAAGAGACCTCCCTCTTGGGACCAGACATTGCCGCCACCTCCAGCGACACAAGGGACTCCTGTCGGCCTCTTTGCTCCTCCAAAATTGCTGAGTGATTCCTCTCCAAAGGCCCTCAAAGCCCTGTAAAACTTTTAAAACTTTAGCCTTTATGTCCAGTTAGAGAAACCAAACAGCGTGATGGTAGATGTGATAAAAACAAAAACCCACAAACCTGAGTTTATTTTTCTCCCGCTTATGAACGTGTGTTTCTATTTGCCGAATGACTATTGTGGCGTGTGCTTCGATGAATGGGATTTCAGGCTCTCCCCGCGCACAGCTGGTGGGTGAAGGTCACCTCCGATGACTTTTTCTTCCCATCTGTCAACCCCCAAACCAGTTGCTTTTTCCAGTTGCTTCCCGGGTGTCTGTACATAGTTTGTCTTTGTAAAGGAGCGCGCTCCTGTGTTCTAATTTAACAGATGATGGCTGTGTGAGGAAGACGATGTAAATAGAATACAAATTAAACTGGATCTCTATGGCCTAGGTTTTGTACATACAGAAACTGCATGGTATTTAAATTATTGTTTGTCTCGGATGATGTATGCAGTTTCTTTAAAAACAAACCAAAAAAAAAATGTCTAAAAAAAAAAATCCTTTCCTTGGCTCCCGTGTGTGTTGTCAACGACCGAAAAAAGTTGGGCTGAGGGCGGCGGAAGGGAGGAAGGGCAGCTCAGCCCGTCAGCGAAGCGTCAGAGGGAGGGAGACACACAACCTCCTCGTGTATCAGGGATCGCTGGGGGGGAGGAGGGGGCTGCCCTGAGCGAGCTTTCCAGGACTTTCTAGGACGTAGTGTCCAACTGCCCTTTAGTAATCTGGGAATCATGAATATAAAATAACTTCGATCCCGCAGAGTCCTGTCCACAGCAGCTCTCAGACAGCTCTGTGTGACAGCAGTGCCGTGGGGTGTCAGCGCCCCCTTCCCCCCCAAAAAAGCCACTGTATTTGTCCTGCAAGGCTAAGTGCTTTATCACTTAACTTTCTGGTCCTAACTTGTCTCTGTCTGAAGGGTTGGGGGGAAGCAAGAGGGGCCTCCGCACTTGCTGGCTGCCTTTCAGGTGGGTGAAGTTACTGGACAACGTAGGTCTGCCTCTGGGGAAGACAGCTTACCACCGGGGAAGGTCTGAAAGTGGAGGTTCTGAGCCGGGAAGGCTGGGAGTCGGCACTCCTAGCTCCTGGGGCGTGCGGCTGCTGCTGCTCCAGAAACCATGCTTCCGCATGCACGGCCTTGGACACCGGGAGCTGCTCGTGCTCCTCGGGGATTCCCCGGGGAACTCCCCAGCCCCGACGACCAGCGTGAGCACGTGCACTGCTGGCTTCTTGGCCGAGCGGCAGTGACCAGGCACCTGCAGCGCTGTGTCCGCAGTTTGCAGGCATCGGGCCGAGAGCTCCGTGCTCACCTCCAGAGCTCTCGGACTTGTAATCTAATCGACAGAACAGAACCAGTTACCGAACGGAGTGAAAGGCCTGTGAAGAAAAGCTTTGGTGGCACCCCCAAGAGGCTCTGCCCTGCAAGAGGGAAGGAGGTTGGCCATCATCCTGAGGGAGCCCTTTCTGAAGTGAACAGAGGCTCTGGCCCTACACCCCCAATTGGTAGAGGCGGCCGGGTGGGCCCCATCCTGAGATCTATTTCATCATCCTGGGACAGGCAAGTGGTGGCTAAGCCACAGCACTTAACAGCATTTTGTCCGAGTCACTTTACTTCTCTGGGCCTCAATTTTCTCATCTGGCAAATGGGGACACAATCAGATGGTTTATGATGTCCTTTAGGGCATCAGCTTTCTATGACTTGGGTTTCTCTGAATTCTAAAACACTACACTTAGTCCTAAAGGAGAGTCTTGCCTGGGCAGTCTCTTGGAAAAGAGTTTGGATTCCCTCCTTCAGACCACCTGCACGTCGGCCGTGCATGCCTGCCACTACCCCCCTTGCCTCAGGTTGGCACCCGGAGGGCTCAATGGTGGTGGGACCTACCTGCCCCTTCCCACATGCCTTTGTGGGGGCTCATCCCGAAGCTGTATCAAGGAGACTACCTTACCTTACGCTGTCCTGCCTCCCCCTTCCTCTGGGCGGGGGGGGGGGGGGGGG
>PJEM01003128.1:0-57983 GCA_004023845.1 Helogale parvula | reverse complement strand
CAGGGCCTCAGCTTGGAGCTCCCGACCTGGCAGAGGGAGAAGGCTGAGGCGTGTTTCTCGAGGCCCACTTGAAAGCTGTTCGTGCTCTGCCCCTTCCCCTGAAGCAGCTCACACTCACAGAGCACTAGCGGTCATGGGCACTTAGCCCAGTCCCATCTGCTTATGGTGGAGGCACACGGAGGCACCCAATGCTGAGGGAAGCACCTGGTGGCGGGTCCCTGCCTCCACCTAAGCGGCACCCCTGCACCACGGCAGGGCTGACCTCTGTGCCCTCACACCATCATCCCGCAACCACCAGCTGACATGAGTTCTGCACCCGGGCTCTGTGCTGGACGCTTTCATCCCTCACCCCATTTCACAGGCAAGGAGACCGAGGCTTAAAAAGCACACAGGACCATGCAGCCAGGAACAGCAGAGCTTAGAACCCCAGGCTTCTGACCCCCAGTCCAGCTCCCTTACCCCCACGTGACTAGGGAATCCCACAAAGGGAGCTTAAGAGGAGGTCAGTGGAAGACCCCAATTTAAACCTGTGTCTACCTGGCTAAGTTATATCTGCTCTGAGAGTCTCAGCAACGGGTTCAGCAGCCTTCACAGGACAGGAACCCCAAAGAGTGGCCAAAACAACTGTGTTTATTTGTTTGTGTAAAGCAAGTCTGGAGCGAAGCAGGAAAAGCTTGTGACATCATCAATGTGCCGCAACCCCCTTTTTCAGCCCCACCATCCTTATCGTGTGGTTTCCATCCTCAAGGCTGCCTCCTGTTCCAAGGTGGCTGCTGGTGTTCCAGACATTATGTGTGTTCCAGGCAGGAAGTAAGATTCCAGTTACCTGCCCGAGTAAGTCCTCTTTCGATAAAGACCTTTCTAGAAGTCTTACCTAATGACTTTGCCTTCCACCTTATTGTCCACCCCTCTCTGCACAAGAGGCTGGGAAATAAAGTGTTAGTAACACACTGCCACCTCAAATAAACTGAGGCCTGCTTAGGAAGGAAGGGGGAATGATGGGTAAGGGTTGTCAGCTGTCTTGCAGCCATCCTTGGTGATGAGCTGACCTGTGATAGGGTATAATGGAGCCACTCCCAGGGCCCCAGGGAGAGAGACCGAGTCGTAAAGAACATCCATGTCTCAGTACGGAGATTAAATTCAGGCTTTGATGAAATGCTTTATAAACTTTTCGTAATATCCCCACCATCACCTAGAAATGAAGTCAGATTAATCATTTAAAAATGAGAAAATTGGGATGCCTGAGTGGCTCAGTCTGTTAAGGATCCAATTCTTGACTTCGGCTCAGGTCGTGATCTCACGGTTCACAGGACTCAGCCCTGGGGTTGGGCTCTGCGCAGACAGCACAGAGCCTGCTCGGGGTCCTCTCTTCCTCTCTGCACCTCCCCCATTTGGGCACGCACGCGCACGCCCGAGCTCTCTCTCCCTCTCTCCCTCAAAATAAATAAACTTAAAAAAAAAAAAGTAAAAATGAGAAAGGGGTACAGAAAGGTGGCACTGTCTGCAGCCTCTTTCCTCGGCACTCAGAGCTAAGCACTGTGCCAGATGAAATCTACACTCCCTAAACCCTCGCTACTCACGCTGGGGTCCCCAAGTCCGGAAGCATCACATCACCAGGGAGCAGAGAAATTCGGAACCTCAACTCCTCCCCCCACCAACCAAACCAGCATCTGCATTTTCACAAGGGCCCCAGGTGATTCCCGCGCACAGGAAAGTGTAAGAAGCCCCATTCAAAATGCATCATTTAAGGAGCCTGTGAGGGGTCCGTAGTCTCCTAAAAGCCTAGTCTCAGGAAGCAGCCCCTCTCAGACATTCGTCTCTAGGGAGACCGAGAATCAGGAGGCCACCTCTCTGAGAAACTCAGATGCTGGACCCGGCCCCCCGGAGTGGCAGTCGTGCCTCACGTTTGCTGAGAGCATGTCCCGGGCCGGGACAGTGGGGACCGTCCAGCACGTCACCCTGACAACTGCATCAGGTGACTCCGCTCACCACCGTCCCTCCCACTTCACAGACGAAGAGGAGAGCAGAGTCACCCAGCCAGAAAGCGCCAACTGGGGGACATCCGGGCCCTGTTTTACCTGGATGAGGGGACCTGGAGGCGGGGGGAGACATGGGGGCCTTGCTTTGGGGTGAGGGGGCAGCTGGGTGAATGGCAGCACACACACCCCGCCGGGAAGCAGGATGCCTGGGCTCCAGGAGCCGCCAGGCTGTCTGGGGGGACCGCGTGCGGCCCCCTTTCCCACCGGAACCTCACTTCTGTATCTGCACCCCGGGGAGGGGAAAGTGGAACCCGGCGGCTGTCCAGCTCTCGTCCGGCCCCCACGTTCCCCAGGGCCAGGTGTGCCTGCCTCCCCGGTGACCTGAAATCAGCAGGCCGTGGCGGCTGCCAACCACCAGCCACCTGCTGCAGGTTCACCCAGCTGCCACCAGGTCTGGCCGCCGCCCAACGCCGCGTTGAGACCCGGAGGTTGGCCACCCCCCCCCATACCCTCCCAAGCAATCCGAGGCAAATAAACACAGCTGCCCGACTTGTCCCCACGCCCTCCCACTCGACTCAGGTTGGGGGAAGGAGCTGGGGGAGGTCGACTTTCCATGGAGTTCCAGAATAACCTAGACTTGATAGGAAACGTTTGCCCAGCCCTCTGAGGCACTGTTTGCCGCGGCTCCTGGTGGGGCATTCCCACTCCGCCCTCCCCATCTGAAAGGGCTCGCCGTGCCACCCTCTGACTGCTCGTCAGAAACCAGAAAGAAGTGACAGAAAAGCCATTCAGACTTGGTTCAAGGTAGAAGGCGCCTGGCAGACCCTTCCTGGCACCTCTGCAGGGTACAAATCCGGTTGGCAGATTTGCTAAACAGAGTAGAAAGCTTTTCAGAGTGTCTTCTCCGTTCAGAGTGGACCCTGTAGCAATGTCCCTCCCTCCCCACCCCTACACTGCCACGCAACAAAGGAGGTTCCCAGTAGCCGTGTGTCTGCTGAATGACCCCTCCGTTCCCACGGCTAGAGACGCCTGGTCTGTGGGCAGCACCAGACTCAAATCGGACCCCAGACTCTTTCCCACAGTCTGACGAACTGGAACCAAGACCCTGTGTCTCCAAACACTGGACCAGGGGAAACCAGCTCAGGATGTTAGGCTAAGGCAGCTCCTCCCAGAGCAGTCCGGACGGTAGAGCGGGGAGCACAGCAGCACACAGTAGGTCAAAGAGAAGAGACTCCAAGAGCGCAGACTCTCTTGACTCCCATCCCAGGTCTGGCCCTAGCCCTCTGGGTCCTGAGCCTCACCCTGTACCCTAAAACACAAGCCTCCTGCAAGCAAGCTGGCTCCAGAGGAATCCCACTGCGCGCCACCATGGTGCCCATCAACACTGAGCAGGCATCCTGTGCTCAAACTCCTGTCCACGGCGAGCCCAGGCCGGTGAGAGGTGCTTGGCTCTGAGGGAAAGGAAAAGCAAATGAAACCCGCTCTCTACCCTGGAGGAGCCCACAGGCTCAGGTGGGGCCTCAACCCGCATAGGAAAGGGCACAGACGGAGTGCCAGGAAGGAAAGGGGCAGGGAGCCCGGGGAGCCCGGGGAGCTTCTCAAGGAGGGGCTCCTCGTGCCGAACCTCAGAGACAGAGCCCTGCGCTGGGAAGCGGACGCCCCTGGCAGAGGTGACCGCATGCCCAGAGAAGGGCGCGCCACACGGCATGGGGTGGCACATGCGTGGGGAGCTGCCCCGGTAAGGTGAGGATCGGGGAATGGATCGGGACACAGGCCTCAGGAGGCTTGCAGTGTAGGGGGAAGCCATGTGGAAAGTTTAGTAAAAGTCCGAGACTAGCAAACAAGAGACTTCCCCAGAATTACTGCAGAACGAGTCGTGCCTGGAACAGTAGAGAGGAGAGAGAGAGGAAGGAGAAGGCCCTTCTGGCTTCCAGGTTTACAAGAGGCTTCCAGAACGGGCAGAGCTGTCAGGCCTTGAAGCACCATGTGGACGGAAACAGGTGGCGCCTGGCCACACTCTTGCACAACACGCCATTACATTCAGGATTCTGCAGAGCTCCAGATTTCTTGAACTGCTCTCACCAGAATCATCTGATGCTCACGAGCACACAGAAGGGTAAGGAACACAGGAGCATTGCCGCCTGGTTATAAGGAAGCAAAGGCAGACTGAGCGAGCCCCTCAGGTCACAGAATTGGCGAGGGCACAAAAGCTCAGGCCTTTCCCCCACACCCCAGTCCCGCCCCCCACTAATAAGGGACAAGGGATGGGGACAAAGAACCACACATGTCCGAGTGAGTAATCCTAACCCTGCTCTGGTGTTTCTGGGCCAACGCACGTTGCTTTCTCCCCTACAGGGCGCTCAGGGGATCGAGAGTCACTCTTAGACCGAGACTCTTCGTATCGTCTTCCCCGCACGAGAAAAATCTCCGAGAGGGCAGACACACGACTCGTTCAGCCGTTCATCTCGGTCCCTGGTCCATAACTAGGAGCGTGTTCACACTCACGTCAATGACTGAATGAGAACTAGCAGAGCAAACGGACCAAACAGAAGGGACGGGGAAGAAGGCCCATGGGAACGGTGTTCCTCATGGCCTTGAGGGCAGCCTTCTGGCATCTGGGGGCGACCTGTCCAAAGCCCTCCTCCTCCCTGGCGGCCTTGAGTCCGGAGGGCGGGCGGAGGTGTGGAGGGAGAGATGCCAGAGCTATGAATGCCAGCTTGCTAACCCTCCGGGAGGGGAGCAGCGGGAGGGACCGAGCAGGGGGTCGGAGGTGTGGTCACACAAGTTCCTGGCGAACGACACGGTTGTACCTACATCTCAGGGGTCATCTAGGGTCTGAACCCTAAGCGCCTACTGTGACTTTCTACTCAGAGCTGCGCCTCAGTCGAGACAAGTTGCATGAAAGATGTTCCCCGTGTTCTTCGTGGAGCACATCCTCCAGCTTCCCCCTGCGGCTGCCCTGCAGCCAACCGGCCCCCAGGAGCCCAGTGGGGATCCTCGAAGCCCAACTAACTGTCCAGACTTTTTCACCACCGTTAAGGCAAGGCTGAAGGAAACCAAAAAGGATGGGGAGGAGCTGGTCAGGGAAGGAGGCAGGATGGCAGCCCCAGCCCGCCCCGTGGTCCTCCAGGAAAGGCCCAGCCCCCTCCACCCCGCCCGCCCTCCCACTCAAGCTGGCACCGGCCGTGGGGCAGCCCCAGCGGCCCGAGAGGCTCTGGGTGCCAAGAGCCACGAGCGGTTTCATCTGGCACGGCATCTGAAGGAGAATCAGCTCTTTGTCTCGCCCACCAGAGGGACCGCCGCCAAGCCTGCCGCAAAAACACCCACGCTCCCGCCTCTGTCGGGCCCAAGGGAAGTGTCCTCCAGCCCTTCGGAACCCAGAACATCCAGCTGAAGACCAGAGTGGCTTCTCCCGCGTGGCCACTGACAGATGCAGAGCGCAGGGCCGGCAGAGGCTGTCACTTCGAGCAAGAGACCAGTCCAGGGCATAAATGCTCTATTTTTCCCTCCTCATCCTCATGGACTTCTCTTCAGCTCCTTTACTTTTAGGGAGGAAAAAAAAAAATCAACCCCCCCAGTGGGGAAGTGATGGCCACATGACAGGGGACAGGTCAGAACCAAGGACAGACTCTTACGTAACCAAGACTGGGCGGCAGGCACGGGACAGAGGAGGGAGGCCACATCCTGTGACTTGAGGGTCCCCTGTGGTTTTCAGGCAATCTTTCCATTAACCAAAAAAGCACTTCACTCATGACCCCTGACCTCTGAAGTAACCTCAGACACAGAGCCACAGGCCTGTGTCCCTGCGATGTGTCAGCTCCGTCCGGTGGTGGGCAGAAGCCACATCCCCACCCTTCCAAGGCCCTCGGGATCCCCGAGCAGAGCAGACTGAGAGCTCTTCCATCTGTTTATGGAGACGCTGTAAAAAATAAAATGAATGAATGAATGAGTTTCTGGGGTTTTCTGGTTTAAGACATTGTGGGAGGGAAGGACTAAACCTAAATAACGTTAAATCAGCCTTCCAAGGGAGAGGGAGGGAGAGCCCCACGCATCAGCCGCAACAGCTTTGGCGACACGCAGGCTGGGCCGTCGCACCGCGGGGAAATCCCGCAGGATCCTGACAGAGGCTTGTGGATAACGGGGATATGGGGCATTTCATCAGGAGCTGGGCTTCTCACCAAAGGCGGTAGGCAGAAAGGTTTTCAAAATACACAGACTCTTTGAGAAATAAAACTCTGATACCAAAACGAGATGGGACCCTCACCTATTCTATCACTGGGGGGCGTAAAAATCCCTGCTGAGATGAAGCCATTTGGCTTTCTAAGAAAACTCATGGTATCGAACTCTCACTTTACACGAAGTCCCCACCCCACAGCCCTTAGCCAGAAAGACCCGTCCAACCCAGGTTCGGAGGAGGCACGTGCAGAGCACTCACGTTCTGGGACTCATGGACAGAATGATACGAATACTCACGAAGGCGTAGGGCAGGAGGTCTTCCCCGCAGTGCACCTGGGCCCTCCCCTGCGAAGAGGAACTCGCCCGCCCCCTCAGCTTCTTTCCTCCAGAGCATCCCAGGTGCCCCAGGTGCCCCCGGTGCCCCTCTATCCCCCGCCCCAGGGCATGCCAGGCTCCCGCAGGACTCGGAGTGGGCAGTGAGCACCTACCTTGAAACTATCCTCTTGCTGAGGGGTCGCTAATTCTTTGTTTCCTCTTTTTTCTGGAGTGGAGATATACTATCACTTTATAATCTGTATTTTACTTAAAAGCTATACTAGTGTCATATGGCTATAAATCAAATAGAAATAAAATTATTTGTTATAGGACCTCTCTGTGCATTTCACATATCACATATCCCCAGACAGTCGATGGCTGGGGCGGGAGTCCTTCCTACACGTTTTCTCTCACGCCTCCAGCCGGCTGGAAAGTTCTCTGGGGGCAGAGCCAGTCACCGAACGAATGTAAAGCATTACCTGTCGGCAGCGTTTTGCTTTAAGAAATGCTCCTCTGGGTGTATCTTTTTGTTTTAAAAATCAAACGCTCTTGGACATGTGCCTATGCAGAAGTACCAGCCGGTTTCCACGACTCAGCTCTGAGTTCTTTCCCAACAGTTAGTTCACACGGTAGGGATGGAATGAATTGTCCGAATTGTAAGTCCCTCATCCTGGCCTCCCTCCTCCTCTGGGCAGAGACTCCACCTCAGCCCTCGGGCCCTACAGGTCTGAGGTGAGTCAGAGCCTTGTCTCGCTCACCAGGCTCCATGCAGAACTCGGCCCAGGCGTGTGGGCAGTGAATCGCAGCCCGCCACCTCTCCTCTCCCACTTCTAGGTGACGCAGTGCTCCCTAAAGTACCCGACACTGACCAGCCCAGCAGGGAAATGCATCAGCAAGCACCCCCTCTCCTGGTAGGTAAATTTAGACATGTTTTGTTCAATAACGGTTCCATTCCAACTGACGTGGAGAAAACGAAAAGGGGGGAGGTTTTTATTTAAGCCCATCTGGCAAGACGCGGCCGCAGAAAGCGGCGGGCTTTGAGGTCAACAGGCACCGCACAAACGAAAGCCGGCTCTGAGCTGTCAACAAAAGAAGCTGTTCTTTATTCCAGAACTACGTCTCAGAAAGGACCGGGCACGGGGCTAAGAAGACAGTGGCGGGGCGGGCAGGCCGGACACTGCCCATGACAGTGCCGCCGGCCTGGACTCCGCCACTTCGCGAACCAGGAGGCGTTTTCCAATAACCCCTTTCATACGCTGCTCTGCTCGGAGCTGAACTCTGCACTTCTGTGCAGCCAAAAGATGCTGACCCGCCGCACGGTACCGGGAGTCGGGAATCGTTTCGTCGGAAAAAAGTAGGCTGCAAGTGCCCAGGCAAGACGCCGGTGCTCACTGTGGTTGGCCGCCGGGCCCTGCGAGCACACGCTGGGGGCGGCCAGGCAGCGGTCAGGCGGAGTGCACCGGGGTCCCGCAGTGCTTGTGCCACAAGTCGATGGCCTTGCTCACAATCGCGTCCGAGCTGTCCTGGGGGATCTGCGGACAAGCACACAGCCTCCGTGAGATCTCGGGGTTCACAACGTCTCATCTCCCTCACTCGCTGTGGCCGGCGCTTAATCCCCACCGGGGTTTCCACGGCTTGTCAGAAAGTGAGCGTCTAGAAGGCTGCGCCAGGATCTGTGTTTCACGGGCCCCCTGAGGGCACACTCAGGAGCTGTGGTCAACGGCCTGGCTTTCAGACCTGCCCTGCCCACCGCGTGTCCCTGGGCAGGTCCCCGAAGCTACCGAGTTCACCTCCCATGTCTACGATGGGGAGAAGGGCAGCCTCGCGTCCTCGGGCTGTTCAGGATGACGTGGGAGAACACCTTAAGTTTATGTTTAGGGCCCTGGCACCGTCAGCCACCAGCAGGACGGGGACGAGGCCATCTGTTCATCACACGTTCACTAAGGACTCACTATTTACCGAGCCGCTATTCAAATGTCAGTGGTGACCGATTTAAAAAAGAAGAATAGATCTGGGGTCCGGTGACATTGATCCAGGCTTAAATCTCTTCCACCTCTCGCCTGATTAAGTGTATTCTAAGATACACGGAGACTCATTTAGACCTTTCCCAACATGCACGATGTATATACTTACGCACATTAACAAACCCAACTGAGATTCAACCAGAGGCAATAACAGCGAGGAAAAGGCCTCCAAAACCCTCCCAAAACATCAGGCCTCCTGTCACTGAAAAGGATTACTCAGCCTCACATGACAGACCTCAGCTCTTCCTCTCCTCAGCAGGCCTCCTGGTGGCCACACGAGGGGAGGAGACTGTGGTCCACAGTGCGCACTTGTGACAACGGTCTCACTGCTCAGACCCCCCCCCCCCCAAAGAGAGACGCAAACTATAACCCACAGACCCAACTTGAAGCTGAACTTTTCCAAAGGGCAAAAGGGTTTCTTAGAACGTAAAAACATCAGAGAATGTAATGCAACAGAAAAATCTGGCTTGCGAAACGACTTCCTTTCTAGGTTCAAAATCAAACCTAAAAGAAGCACACTTACATTTTCCAGAAACTTTGTTATCTTCTCTGCGCTGTTCAGAGCCATTACTTTTATTTTAAAGGTTAACAGAATCTCCACAGCTACAAACACTAAGATCTTACAGGATCCACTTACAACTTTATCCCAAACCCTACAAAAACAAAGAGATATAATAAGATTATTCGAGATTGAAGTTTATGTTTAGCTAAACATCTCAAACTACAGCATTAAATCAAATGACTTCTTTTAAGTATAACCTTCAGGTAAAAGCTATAATGAAATAATCATAAAAAAAAAAAACCAGAATAGGGGCACCTGGGGAGCTCAGTCGGTTAAGCGTCTGGCTTCGGCTCAGGTCATGATCTCACGGTTCATGGGTTCAAGCCCCGCGTCGGGCTTTGTGCTGACACTAACTAAGAGCCTGGAGCCTGCTTCAGATTCTGTGTCTCCCTCTCTCTCTGACCCTCCCTGCTCAGGCTGTCTCTCTCTCTCTCTCAAAAATAAATTAAAAACATAAAAAAAAACCAGAATAAATCAGCCATTTGAAACTTATTTCAGACACAATTAGCACTGGAAGGGGGAAAGGAACGATCACCAAAAAGTACTTCCTCTTCAAGGGGTCTCTTAAACACCCATTCCCTAATGTTTTCAACCTGACATTTTAGGGAAGGAAAGTCTTTTTTTGTTTTTTTAATGTTTATTGTTTGATTTTTTGAGAGAGAGAGAGACAGAGTGTGAGCAGGGGAGGGGCAGAGAGAGAGAGAGAGAGAGAGAGAGACAGACAGAATCTGAAGCAGGCTCCAGGCTCCAAGCTGTCAGCACAGAGCCTGACGTGGGACTTGAACACATGAACCATGAGATCATGACCTCAGCCGGGGTCGAACCACCTGGGCGCCTCTGGAGAAGACAAGTCTTAAACCAAAGTTTGGATTTTGCTAATACTGTGTAACACTAATATCATCATTAACTGCTAAGGAAGACAAAAGCAGCATGTGAAATGCCATCAATGCAATGGTGCCCCTGGTTCAAATTCCTAAAACTTCTCTAAGAGCTCAACAACGGGGCGCCTGGGTGGTTCAGTCAGTTAAGCCTCCGACTTCAGCTCAGGTCAGATCTCACGTTCGTGGGTTCGAGCCCCACGTCAGGCTCTGTGCTGACAGCTAGCTCAGAGCCTGGAGCCTGCTTCCAGTTCTGTGTCTCCTTCTCTCTCTGCCCCTCCCTCTCTCTTGTTCTGTCTCTCTCTGTATCAAAAATAAAAATAAAAACATTTTAAAAAATCTTTAAGAGCTTAACAAGCTAGTTATTGATCTCAACCACTCTAAAATAATTATGCTGGTAATTCCTAAATCTCCTAGAGTTGGTGTCACACTGTGTGCTTAGTCACGTAGTGTCCTGTGATGTTCTCTGCGTGGCACCTTTCCTCCCAACTACCTCACACGGCCTTGGAGGGGCGAGGCCCAGAAATACTGGCAACACACGTCTGAAATGGAGGAGAACCAAGTTTGAGTCTAGGTGTCTGCCTGCCCTTAGCTACTTTAAAGATGCCATGACAGAACTAAGAAATTAGGAAGGTTTTCTCCAGATTAGGATCTCCCACATTTCTGGAAAAGAAAAGCCAATACCCATATAAACCCCTGGAGACTGTTTCAGATGTGAATAACCTACAGCATGTAACATATTGAGGGCCTTCAAGTTTTCTAATGGTACATTCTAATATTTCCAGCATTAACATTAATTCACGTTCATGTTAGATTAATATTAATAGCATTCTAGTATTTCTAAGTGGATAAATAATAAGCAGAGTCAAGTGTTGTTCTGTCGTCTGCCAGATAAGTGAGCTTCGAACTACGGTATTGTTCTAAAGCGAATTCACACTCTGAAGGATGCTCCCATGACAACCAGGACCCTTCTCTGACCCCACGCCTCCAGAACACCCGTGAACGAAGGACTTGCCTCTGTAAACTGGACTCAGGCAAGCACCCTGCGAAGCACCTCCTGAACCAGAGAGCGTACGGAAGTGTGGACAGCGCCGCACACGTCTTCAGATGACTCAGCAGCCGGCTGTCTTCCAGATTCAGGTACTGTTCAAAAGTCTTTGGCTAACGATTAAAGAAGAAGAGAGATTACTTGTTTCCCGTGACCTAACGTTACCCAATCTTACAACCTGTGGTGAATCAAACGTTCATGCTGACTACCAGAAAGTGCTAGAAAACACAATTGCAGACTCATCCAAGTCATTCGTGACGCAAGTTTCCCAGGCCGGCGCCATCAGGGCAACCAGCAGTCAGGGGTTGAGTGAGGGGGTTTCCGGGCCAACGGAACAGTGGTTCCCCTAATGCTAACGGCACTAATATGGTTCAACTGAAGGCCAAAGTCCAGAGCAAAATGCAAACGTTCTGGGGAACTAAGCAAGGCCCCCGACACTCCGGCTGCTCTGGAGTAGATGACACACTCAGGAAAAGAGGGAAGGGGAAAGGGTAAGACCAGAGAAACAAAGTGGGGTCAAAGCAGGGAGAGGGAATCCGGGAGAATGGGACCAAAAGAGCCAGACGTGGGAAGGGCCCACCGGTCCTTGACCACAGTGATGCTGACCTCTGCTGAGCCGAGGACACCCCTACAACAGAGACGTCCAGAGGAGGAGCTCTGCACCCTCCATGCAGGACTCTCGGGAGGCAGGGGAGGAATGTGAAGGGACCAGGGCGCCTGGATTCCGTCTAGTGGCCGCTCCCACAGAAGGTTAAGCGGCAGCCAGTTCCAGGAGCCGGGAGAGCTACCGAAGCTGGCTCCCACCGGCCAGGTCCACCTCGCCCAAGCTGTGGTACTCAGGGTCCGCAGGCCAAGAATGGGGCCTGGGGCTGACTCTGAAGTCTGCGCTCCCTACCCAGAAAACACAACCGCACCCCCTATCACTGAAGCAAATGCAAATGTTTATTCTACTAAATATGTGCATCTCGGCCAGAGAAGTAGTTCATATCCCTTACTATGTTCACTGCAGCAAGCACTGTGCTACATACGGGGAACAGAGTATAAGAAAACATGAAGTCCCTGCCTCCAGGGAGTTTACAGTCTGCTTCTGACCAACATGTAATGAAGCCTTCGTGGGGTAAGCATGGGATGCCGGACACTGGATGTGTCCCAGCTTTAGAAGCCATCCAGTCTCCCAGAGGCGTGACATTTGCGTTGGCTTGAAAAGAATGACTGAAGCTAGCCAGGCAAAGAGGGACCCACATATTAATCCGGGCCCAGTTTTCTCCTCTTTCAGGGCCCTCTGTCTCTGTTTAACCAACTTTCCTACACTACTTAATAATTCCTTCTCAAGAATACCACACACCACTCCCCCAAACCAGGAGCTTTTCTCCAAAGGACAAAGCAAAGGGTTCTTGTCCTCGCCTTTCAGCTCTAAACCCCTATTCTAGAATTTTCGTTAGTTCTACCAATGGAATGTTTTGTCACAGACATGGATGAAAACACAGAGATCGCACATTTATACGTTATGTCCCCTAGCAAAGAAAATCTCATCCAAAAGTCAGTACAAATAAGAAGATACAGAGGAGTGACGATTTTAAGCACCACCTTTCTCCCTCCCCACAGCGTAAGCTCAGTGAGGGCAGGGCCTGCGCGTCTGTTTTGTTCACTGCTCACTCGCTACTACCTACAACATTACTCAGCATTGTAAGCACTCGATACATAATTGTTGAGTAAATGAATATCATGAATTAAATGAAATGTTGAAATACATTAATCAATATCTTTTTCTGAGAGCGAGAGCCAGAGACAGAATCTGAAGCAGGCTCCAGGCTCTGAGCTGGCAGCACAGAGCCCGACCTGGGGCTCGAACTCACCAGGCCTGAGACCATGACCTGAGCCGAAGTCAGACGCTGAACCGACTGAGGCCCCCACCAGCCCCTGTCAACATCTTGACAATCACTCAATGTACTTTTTTTTTGCCAGTCTTACATTTTTCTAAAATTTTTTCCTTGATTTACAATATGTTCATTATAAGGAATCTCAAAAATACAGTAAAGAAGAAAGATATAAAGGTCACGTACACTCACACTACTCAAAGAGAACTACTGATAATACATAGGTTGTATATATTTCATGTTTCCCTGTATCCCCCCCCGCCCCCCCCCGGCTTGTGCGCCCACGCACGTGCACACTCTCCAGCTTCAAAAGCACAGCAGCGGCGGCGAAGGGAAGCTCACTCACTATAAAGACGGGACACAGTTAAGCCTGAGATGCCTTACAGACCGTCTGCTCCGGAAAGAGACTAACGAGGGGGGCCGTCCACACTGCGCACCGAAGCTGGTGTTTGCTGGCCCTGCGGAGAGGCCTCGGCAAAGAGCACAGGTGCCCGCAGCTCGCACGGAGGGGAGAGGCTGAGACGTGCCCTACACATCACAACGCTGCAACATGACAACTGTGCCCGTGCTGATCGAGCCTCGTCTTCTGATGCCGAGAGGCCATCACTGCCCAGCGCACACGCATGTCACTAGGATTAGAAGCCAAACTATGCTCTGTGATCACCACTGCAGGTGGTATAAAAGTACAAAAACCTGGTGATGACAGGGAAGACGATAAAAACCCTCCTTTAACAAAAACCAGGAAGAAGAGGCCGACTAACCACAGTAGTGCAAATTTTAAGGCAGACCAAACAGTTTCAATAGAGAGAAAAGTTCAAGTCAGTAAATCATACAGCAACACAAAGGAAATTTAACTTTTCTTACATATTCTGAAGAATTAAAAAAAAAAAGCTTCATAACTATTTAAAACTATGTGCTGGGTACTACAATGTATATGATAAAATAAACCTCTGTTTTGAAGATGAAGAAAGTAAGGCTTAGGGGCATTTAGTATCTTGCTGATTTAAAATTCATTGCTAAAAAGAAAAAAGAACTCAAGCATAGCCAACGCGCTTTTGAAACAGAACAATATGAGGGCGTTTCCCCTAGCAGGTACCAAAACATATTAGGAAGCTGTATTAAATAAATCATATGGTGTGGGCCCAGACGTAGACATATAGCTTGATGAAAACAAAAGTCTAGAAAGAGATATAAATATACATGGAAATCTAGAATACGATAGAGATGGCATTTCAGATCTGTGAAAAACAGAATGAACCGACGCTGTCAATGGTAGGCGGTCCTGCTTCCTAACTGTAACTCTGGGCAAGGGATTTAGCTGCTCTGTGCTTCAGTTTCCTCAACTATAACAACAGAGACATGTGTTAAAATCAAGTTTTAACTAATAAAGCAAATTTCCAGGCATGAAGCACATTCTTAGTAACTGTCACACAGAAAGAGGAAGAGGAAGAGGAGGAAGGTTTGATGCAATTAACAACCAAGGAACAAGGCTGAATCTGAGTCTGAGGCCAAGCACAAAGAAAATCCTTTTGCAAATTAAAGGACTAAATTTTAAAAGGTTTAACAGACACACAGACCAATGGAACAGAGAACACAGAAATGCATCCACAAATATATGCATGGTTAACTAATCTTTGACAAAGCAGGAAAGAGCATCCAATGGAAAAAGGTCTCTTCAGCAAGTGGTGCTGGGAGAACTGGACAGCGACATGCAGAAGAATGAAACTGGACCACCTTCTTACACCATACACAGAAATAAACTCCAGATGGACGAAGGACCTGAATGTGAGACAGGAAACCAACAGAACCCTAGAGGAGAACACAGGCAACAACCTCTTTGACCTCAGCCCCAGCAATTACTTGCTCAACATGTCTCCAGAGCCTGGGGACTTAAAAGCAAAAATGAACTACTGGGACTTCATCAAGATAAAAAGCTTCTGCACTGCAAAGGAAATAATCAACAAAACAAAAAGGCAACTGACAGAATGGGAAAAGAAATTTGTAAATGACATATCAGATAAAGGGTTAGTATCCAAAAACTATAAGGAACTTACCAACTCAATACATGAAAAACAAATGATCTGGTGAAGAAATGGGCAGAAGACATGAATACTTTTCCAAAGAGGACATCCAGATGGCCAACAGATACATGAAATGATGCTCAAAGTCACTCACCATCAGGGAAATACAAATCAAAACCACATGGAGATATCACTTCATACCAGTTAGAGCAGCTAAAATTAACAACTCAGAAAACAACAGAAGCTGGTGAGGATGTGGAGAAACAGGAAACCCTCTTGCACTGTTGGTGGGAATGCAAACTGGTGCAGCCGCTCTGGAAAACAATGTGGAGGTTCCTCAAAATATGAAACATAGAACTACCCAACGACCCAGCAATAGCACTAGGGATTTATCCAAGGGATACAGAAGTGCTGATGCATAAGGGCACATGTACCCCAATATTTATAGCAGCACTTTCAACAATAGCGAAATCATGGAAAGAGCCTAAATGTCCATCAACTGACACATGGGTCAAGAAGATGTGGTTTACATATACAATGGAGTACTATATGGCAATGAGAAAGTGAAATCTGGCCATTTGTAGCAACGTGGATGGAACTCGAGGGTGTCATGCTAAGTGAAATAAGTCAGGCAGACAAGGACAGATCTATGTTTTCACTCATATGTGGAACTTGAGAAACTTAACTGATGACTATAGGGGAGGGGAAGGAGAAAAAAATAGTTACAGAGAGGGAGGGAAGCAAACCACAAGAGACTCTTAACTACAGAGAACAAACTTAGGGTGGTGGGGGGGTGCAGGCAGGTGAGAGGGGAAGGGGGGTGATGGGCATGGAGGAGGGCACTTGTTGGGATGAGCACTGGATGTTGTATAGAAGTGATGAATCATGGAATCTTCCCCCAAAACCAAGAGCACACAGTACAGACTGTATGTTCGCCAACTTGACAACAAATTTTAAAAACAAATAAATACATACATAAATACTTTGAGGGGCACCTGGATGGCTCAGCTGGTTAAGCATCCAGTTAAGCAACTGTCTCGTGATTTCAGGTCAGGTGATCTCACAGTTCATGGGATCGAACCCCATGTCGGGCTCTGCACTAACAGTGGGGGAACCTGCTTGGGATTCTCTCTCCCTTTCTCTCAAAATAAATGAATAAACTTAAATAAATACATATTTTTAAAAGTTAGAGCAAGGTTTTTAAAACATCTGTTTTTTAGGAGCACCCAGTTGGGTGGCATCCGACTCCTGATTGTGGCTCAAGTCATGATCCCAGGGTCGTGGGATGGAGCCCTGCAGATTCTCTGTCTCCCTCTGCCCCTCACTCCCACTCACACTCACCCTCCCTCCCTCTCTCTCTCTAAAAAATAAATAAGGGCGCCTGGGTGGCTCAGTCGGTTAAGCAGCCAACTTCAGTTCAGGTCATGATCTCATGGTTCGTGAGTTCAAGCCCTGCATCAGGCTCTGTGCTGACAGCTCAGAGCCTGGAGCCTGCTTCTGATTCTGTGTCTCCCTCTCTCTCTGATGGTCCCCTGCTCACACTCTGTGTCTCTCTCTCTCAAAAATAAACAAACATTAAAAAAATTAAAAATAAATAAAAATTTTAAAATAAAATCTGCTTTTTAATCGTGGAGCTAGAAAGGGTTTCCTAAGTAAGACATGAAAAAGCAAATGAAAAAGAGCGACAGATCCAACTGTACCAAAAGTGAAAAATCTCTATATGACAGGGAGAAAATACCACCAACCTGTGTAACACAGGGTAAATATCCAGGACAGATCCATCACTCCTACCAGTTAAGAAGAAAGATGCAGACAAATTGGAGAGGTGGACAAGACACATGACCCGTGAGTACACGTAAAGCTGCCGGCTTCACTAGGAAATGAGGTACGTAAATTACAACAGGAGACCTTTGTCACTATCAGATTAACAAAAATTTAAGAAACTGATACTATCAAGTATTGGCTATCGAGTGGAAAACAGAAAATCTTCTAATCTGTCGTGGGAAGCCAAATTGGTATGCCTTCTGGGTGAGCAACCTGGCAATTAAAAAACTTAACTACATCTTTCAGCGGAGCAATCCCTTTACAGATGTCTGCCCTACGAAACCCTCACGTATACTGAAAGGATCCTGCACAAGGGCACGCCGACTGTCAGCATCTGTTATACTAAGATACAGCAAATTCTTCACAGGCAATAACATGATCACGTGTTTAAGAGGAAGAAAAAAATGTGGTTCCACATGAGTGTCTCTCAACCCTAGCCACACTTCTGAAATCACCTGATGTTTTTTAAAAAATAGAATTCTGAGCCCCACCCGCCCCCGGAGATTCAGACTTAATTGGTTGGGGGGAGGAAAGGCACTGGTTATTTTTCAAAAGCTCCCAGGCGTTCTAATAGGAAGTTAAGGCTGAACAAGACTGACCTGCACAGACCTGGAAAGCATTCCAAGACACAAAGTTTAAAAAAAGAAACTGCAGAGCCGTATGAACAATGTTACAATATTCATGGTTTGTAAAGTTATATATGTAAAACATACGTAAATCATTACACGGACAAGCGTGTCTATATCTGGGTGTGTGTGTGGACGCATTCCATCTACCCTAATGGACATAAAACAGCACAGGATGCATACACTGAGCTAACGGCAGTGTTTACCTCTTAGAAAGCGGGGGATGAGCAGGTGTTGGCACAGATCTTTGGGAACACTGGATCCATCCAGGTTGTTTAATACTTCAAGAATGTACTTATTACTTGTGTTATCAAAAATAAAGATTTGGGGGGGCGCCTGGGTGGCTCAGTCAGTTAAGTGTCCGACTTTGGCTCAGGTCATGATCTCATAGCCCGTGGGTTTGAGCCCGGCATCGGGCTCTGTGCTGACAGCTCGGAGCCTGGAGCCTGCCTCGGATTCTGTGTCTGCCTCTCTCTCTGCCCCTCCCCCACTTGCACACACAGTTTCCCCTCTCTAAAATAAGTAAACATTAAAAAAAAAGAAACAATTTTTTAAACATAAGGTAGCAAAACACTATGGACTGTGCTCCAATACAACATAGGAAAAGCTAGTGAAACCCTGGCATCATCTGGTGTCTTCATGTAACTGTGCAGTTCCATCTCCACGCCTGAATTATTTTCACTGACATCAGCTAAGTGGATTAAATTTTAAAATTCTGAAAACCAGAATTTACTTAAAATCTATGGAACACTCTTGTTCCAGGGCCCCCAGAGCTGATGGGTCTGCAGCTGCCCTGCTAATGGCTGTCGTCAGCACGGGGTCCTCGGGGTTCAGTCCCTCCGTCAGGGCCCCCTCGTCTGGTCCTGCCACCACTACCACGCTCATTGATTTCGACAGGGTCTTCAAATGAAACAACTCACAGAGTTAAGAGAAAAAAATTGTTTTTATAAATGAGGGAAGGAAAGGAGAAAGCTAGGAAAAGGGAACGGCAGAGAGCCGCGGGCTGACGCTGGAGGAGCAAGTGGCCGCCGTGCTCTGGACAACGGGCCAGAGCACAGCCCCCGGCAGGCCGCCTCTCTCACATCCATTCTCCCGTCCTTCTTCGAGAGCAGAGCCCTGTGTCCACGGGGAGGAGTGACCTCCACCGCAGACGAAGACGGCCAGGTGCCACGGCCAGGTGCCACGGCCGCGCCACTAACGGGTGTGTCCCCCTAGGACAGACGTGGCTGGCTGTCCCTTCCACTCCTTCCTTTTGGCCTTGGCCCTTCCCTTTCTAACTTCCTACATCACAGATGGCATGGCTGCCAGGAGGAAGGGTCACACCTGGGAATGTCTGAACCAGGGGGGCCTCCCGCAGACACCGCGGCAGCCAGCACCTGCTCTGGGCTGCCTTACCTCCAGACTTCTGGCCACAGGTGAGAAAAAGAGAGAGCAGAGCTTCTGTTATTGGGGCTATCCGTTATAGGCAGCCAAACCTAAACCTTAGGTGACACAGAGAGGCAATTCTAGATAAATCCAGTAGAGTCGAGACCAGGATGCGGAATACAGAAGAGCAGAGGCTGCGAACAGGCCAGATGCAGCACGACCACTCTTTCGTGCACTGTCAACGGCCGCTTCTGGGCAAAGACAGCAGGGCCGAGTGTTTGCAACAGAGACAAGAGACCATCTGGCCCACCCGGCTGGAAACAGTCACTGCTGGACCTTTTACGGAGCACATTTGTTGGCTCTTAGCATAGAGGGGCCACTCGCAACTGCCAGGAAGGCAGGCCATCTCCCTGGTACCGCTGTCACCCCTTCGCCCCCACCGCTCGTGAGCCAGAGCAGCACCCTCACCAGCTGGGGGAGGGACTCCCGGTACTTGCTATTTAACTGGTTCACAAAGCAGCGGGTGATCCAGTAACAGTCGACACTGTCCTCCACCATCTCTTCCACGGCTTTGGCAATGGCTAGAAACACTTCATCTTCCGGCTCCTGCAAGATCAATAATAAATCTCTGGTTAAAGGAGGGGAACCAGCAGAAGAGAGGAATGCATATTTCTTTGGTAAAAATGAAATCTCGCCCCCTAACTTTTGAAGAGGCTGCATTAATAAATCAAAGTGGAACTGAAAAGCACACAGCCCACGACTAAAGAGAAGACCAAGGAGGAGCTAAGGATGGGTGACCAGAGAAATCTGTTGGGATCAGTGGTGTTTGTGACTGGCCAGGTTTCAGATTAAGCACTCAGAGATCTTCCCTTTCTAACATTTAAGGTCATCAAAGAAAACATAAATCATAAGCAAAGTGCTGACTCTCTCCACCCAAAAACATTTTCAGGGCTAGAAGAGAATTTCTCTCAAAAGGATGTGATAAACATCATCAACAGTAACTTGAGACATTCGTTAATATAGTAATTTGCAAAAGAATCAAAGGGCTCCAAAAAGACTAATAAAGCACTTTCCTTATTTCAAAGCATTCACATATACCTTTAGAATTCTGTTCTGTCTTTAAGCAACTCGTAAGTTAAAATGTCCCTGGAATCAGAATTTTAGGAATCAGAAAAATGGCATTTCTCAAACCTTGTGTCAATACTCAAAATATGAACATAAACCGTCAGGTAAATTTCAACAAAGTAATCTTAGAAAAACTAGAACCTACTAAAATCTATTTTGTTTTCAAACACTGTTATCTTAAATAAAATTACATTTTCATCTATGATTTAAGAACCAAAAGACTTTAGTGTTAAAAAGAAACTAAAAAGTATCCTTCTACTCCTTTTAAAAGCCCCAAGTTAAATCAAAATTCCTATTTTAAGAAAAGCATTTCATCTTAGGTCTCAACTTCATATTCCAGAATATGTCAAGAGTAACAGACTCCCAGAAAGTAACATTTTCTAAACAGGAATGTGTCAGAGGAAGAGACAGAAGACAGGAGGAAAGGGCAAGACGGCCTTGCTTCCCGGACTCCTGCCCAGTACTGGGTGCTGTGCTCAGTGCTCCAGAATGTGGCGGCTCCGAGAGGCCAGGGAAGGGGACCGAGGTCCTTGGCTGTGTTCCCAGCCCCGTGCTGAGCACTGTCACACGCTCTACTACACACGAATACTAATGAGGCTGAGTGGGGACCGACGACGACGACGACAGGAGGCTTGGGTGGCAGACCCGACCCCGAAGGCACATCTGCCCCAGGCCCGGGGGTTTCTGCCGTTGGAGCACCGGCCAGCTGAGGAGGCATGACGCCCCATCACTTAGGTTTCCAGTCTAACCTCCTGTCACATATCATTTAAGAGTTTGCAGAGTACTATCAACTTCGCTTTGCCAGAGATAAGCAAAGTTTAAAGAAGTTTGTTAAGAGTTCCAATTATCTTCAGGGTGTTTTCTCTTGATAAACTTAACAAAAGTGGACAACGTAAGGTCTGTCCGTGGGGACATCATTAACCTCAAAAAGAACGAACAAGTCAAAACTCTCAACGTGCTCTACTGGTAGGCCGCAAACTGCAATGGAAAAACATAAGCTTGGGCGGAGGGGCGCCTGGGCAGCTCAGTCGGTTGAGCATCTGACTCTGGCTCAGGTCATGATCTCATGGTTTGTGGGTTCAGTCCCATGTCAGGCTCTGTGCTGACAGCTGCTTCAAATTCTGTGTCTCCCTCTCTCTTCTTCTCCCAGCTCGTCCTGTCTCTGTCTCTCAAAAATAAACTTTAAAAAAATAATAATAAAAATAAGGTTTGGGACACGTGGGTGGCTCAGTAGGTTGAGCGTCTGACTTTGGATTTTGGCTCAGATCCTGATCTCACAGTTCATGAGTTCAAGCCCCACATGAGGCTTGCAGTGATGGTGCAGAGCCTGCTTGGGTCTCTCTCTCTCTCTCTCTCTCTCTCTCTGAGCCTCCCCTATGTGTGCACACGTATAGACATGCACTCTTTCTCTCAAAAATAAATAAACTTTAAAAAATTGTTTTATAGAAGAGCACAGCTTGCAAGCAAATCCCGATTGTGAGCAATCACTGTTTTGGCCCCCCCCCCCCCCCACACACACACAGTTAAAATGCCGAAAATGAATTTCAAACTGCATTAAAATAGCCAAAGCCCAAGAGCTATAATCATTCCTTTGCCTAAACTTTCCTCTTCCCCTTCTTTTCCCTGTACGAACAGCAAGCAGTCCAAGTAACTCGAGTGAGGGTCTGTCGGAGATGGAAGTTTAAAAAGCAGGTTGCAGCACTGGTTACGACACAAACGAGCAGGGGAGTGCCCATACGAAGGACCTGGGGCGTTTCATACTTGCAACCGTCACACAAGGCACCTGCGCACACGGGAGGGTGAAGGCTAGAGGAACTGGCAGAACTGGACTGGAATCCGAGGGATCGGTGTCAACAGGGGGCTTTTAATACTCCGGGCTAGACGTGTAAACACACGGGTGTGTGTGAGTGAGTGTAGATGACTCTACACATTTAGAGAAGGTGCACACATATCCTAGCTCTTTCTACTGTCAGGACCTAGCAGCGATCACACACCAGCAACAAGGAGAACATCGACTGAACTGTAAAACCACACTTTGTTCAAAAGAGAAATGGCTGATTCTAGACCCGGGGTAGAGAAAGTACAAGGTGGGTCTGGAATACCCATCTGCCCCAGAAAGTACAGAAATGCTCAAAATGGTGTGAACTTGTCATAAAGAGAGAGAAGTACATCAGAAGGGGCTCCCTCTGGCCCAATCTGAGACAAGTTGAACATCAAATAGATAATAGTAGTTATGGGCTAAAGGCTACTGAATAAAAGAGGAACCCATAAACTCATTCTGACATAAACAAACAGATAAGGGAGAAGGGAAAGCCCCTCCTTATGAAAAAGTGCCAATAAATGCAGAAGGAAGCAGCAGTTAGAAAATCGCCATCTGGCAATCAGCATCGTAAAAATTGCTCCGGGCAGGAATCATTAGTGGATGGACATTTACTTGGTCTCAAAAGCATCTCCTCACAAATTACTGATTAATTACAAAAGGAAAAATAATCATCTTACACTGAAGAAAAAGGGCCGACACCACTGTAACCAACTGATCAAAGTCAGCGGTAACGGTAATTAAGTATCATACCTCTGCCGTATTCCTGCCAAAAATTCATAATCCGATTTTAATCACGAGGAAACATCAAATGAACCCAAACTAAGAGACGCTCTACTGCCCAGTACTATTCAGATGTGCCAAGGTCATCACAGACCAAGGAACTTTTTCCAGAGGGAAGGGGGGTAAGATGTAGCAATAAATGCCGTCTGTGAGCCCACACTGGCTTGTGGACCCGGAAAAGCAAAGCAGGAGGGCGTTCAGGAAGGCCTGCAGGTTCTGATCAGTAACGATTTTTCTGGGCTTGATAATTACAGAAGATGAAACATTTGGTGACGCTAGGTAAAAGTACATGGGAACACTGTACTATTTTTGCAAGTTTTTCTGCTTCTAAAATAATTTTTAAATAAAGAGTTAAAACATTTAAAGTATTTTCTAAATCATCAACAAAGGTTAAAACTAATGGGTCAAAGTTTGGTAGGAAAGTCTGATAAGTTCTGACCAAAACTTACTGTTGGTTTGTGATAAAGGGCATTACTGGGACAACTGGTCAGATGTGAATCGAGTCTGAAGACCAGCTCTGAATACGGTATCGGTGTAAACGCTCTGGTTTCGATGATGACACTATGGTTAGCCCATCCTATGCTTACCCAGGGGAGTGCTAGTTTCTTTAGGAAGTATACACAGAAGGAATGTGAAGTCATGGAATGTCATGTCTGCATCTTATTTTCATGTGGCTTAGAAAAAATATGTAAATATTACGTAGGAAAAATGACAAAGCAAACATGATAAGATATTAAAGATGGGGAAACTTGGGTAAAGAGCATATAGGAATTCTTGGTAGTATTCTTGCCAAACTTGCAATTATTTCAAAATAAATTGTATTTTAAAAAATTAGGGGTGTCTGGATGGACCAGTCAGTTAAGTGTTCGACTTCGGCTCAGGGCATGATTTCATGGATCGTGAGTTCAAGCCCCGCATCCGGCTCTGTGCTGACAACTCAGAGCCTGGAGCCTGCTTCAGATTCTGTGTGTCTGTCTCTCTCTCTGCCCCTTCCCCACTCATATTCTGTCTCTCTCTCCTTTAAAAATAAACATTTAAAAATTTTTTTAAAAACTTAGATTGAGTCAGAACGTGCAGGGCCACGAATGTCAAGGAAAGATGTATTGCTTTTAGTCAGTTGCCACTGAGACTTTGTAAGGCAGAATATGATGCGGTCAAAGGCTGGCAGGACGGTCTAGACTTGAAGTAAGTGTTGGACAAAAGCGCCACTAACCAGTGGAAAAGAAGGACTTCGAGGCAACCTCCCAGACTCCAGCTGGTACATGCGGAGATAGACTTCAACCTGAGGCGTGGCCTCGCTGACAAAGCGAACGACTTTCAGGGCATGCAGGACGTCACAGTACTGCTCCTTGCGGCACAGCATCACCTGGGCATGGGACTCGTGGTGGGGGGGCAGGATCCCTATATGGAGACCGGGGGAGGGGGGGAGAGGGGAGAAGAAAGTGCAAAATACTGAGACACAAATCCAAATCCCTCCGCTACTGGAGAGAATCAAGTGAGAAGCTGCCCATTGCGACTGGACTAGAATCACAGATACTTAGTTACCATACGGATTCTGTCTTAAAAATCCTCTCTAGGGGCACCTGGGTGGCTCAGTCGGTTAAGCATCCAGCTTCGGCTCAGGTCATGATCTCAGGGTTCATGGGTTCGAGCCCCGTGTCAGGCTCTGTACTGACAGCTAGCTCAGAGCCTGGAGCCTGCTTCGGATTCTGTGTCTCCCTCTCTCTCTCTGACACTCCCCTGCTTGCGCTGTCTGTCTCTCAAAAATAAATAAAAAACATTAAAAAAATTTTTTTAATTCTCTATAACACAACCTTAAATGTTAAGTACTACAGTATTTCAATGGCAACCGCACCACTGATATTTAAGAGAAATGAAATGGCATCAGAGAGCCCTTGAACAAGTGTGCCACCTCAGCTGCAGCCACATCAGTCACCAGGATGATTTCACGGAATGCATGGCTGTCAGCCTGGGGCCACCTCCGCTCCCGCAGACTGATCTCCAGTTTTTGCTCCTGCCACGCACTGAACTGTTCCCCCCAAAATGCGTATGTTAAAGCCCCAACCGCAGTGTGCCTGAATTTGGAGGCAGGGCCTATAAGGAGATTAAGGGTAAATGAGGTTGTAAGGGTGGACTGTAACCCAACAGAGCTCGGGCCCTTACAAGAGATACCAGCATTTGTGCTCTCTCTTCCCCTTTCTACCCCCCTCATCCCCCTCCCCTCTCTCCCTCTCTCTAGGTTGGGACAGATGGGTGGCCATCTACAAGCCAAGGGAGCCCTCACCAGGACCCAAACAGCCAGCACCTTGAGCTTGGATTTCTCAACCTCCAGAACTGTGAGAATATAGACTGTTGTGGAGGCAGCTTGGTCTGTGGAATTCGGTTATGGCCGCCCTTGCTAACCGTACAGGTCCCCCAACTCAGGACCAGCAACTACCCCCCAAATCCTCCTCTTCCCCAATGACCAAAACTTGCTCCCAGAGTAGCCGAGCTGTAGGACCAGAAGTCTCGGATTGTCACTGATGAGGCCACCTTACGTTATATTCTGATGCCATTTAATGCTGACTCATTGAAACATGCCTACCTATGAAGTTTGGAGGAAAACCCATCTTTTCTTTTTTTTTTTTTTTTAAACAAACAAACGGCATGAGAAAAGCACAGTGGAAAGAGCACTGGACAGGCTTTCAGTAAACACAGGTTCTAGTCCGGGCCCGAGACACCAGGACTCCCACAAATGTCTCTCTGGGCACTTATTCCCTCAGCTGTCAGAGGTCAGAGGTGGGATGGGTAAGCATGTCACCAAGAGTTCCCTGCACAATGCTGGCCCCAAAAGCCCACATGAGGAAAAGGATTCCAGGGTCAAACAGATTTGAAAAATGGTGACAATGAACTTTCAAGGCTCTGAATTCTGCTATAAAAAAAAAACTTGGGGCACCTGGGTGGCTCAGTCGATTGAGCATCCGACTTCGGCTTGGGTCATGATCTCATGGTTTGTGGGTTTGAGCCCTGCGTTGGGCTCTGTTCTGACAGACTGGAGCCTGGAGCCTGCTTTGGATTCTGTGTCTCCTTCTCTCTGCCCCTCCCTCACTTGTGCTCTGTCTCTTAAAAATAAACAAACGTAGGGGCGCCTGGGTGGCTCAGTCGGTTGAGTGTCCGACTTCAGCTCAGGTCATGATCTCACAGTTCGTGGGTTTAAGCCCTGTGTCGGGCTCTGTGCTGACAGCTCAGAGCCTGGAACCTGCTTTGAATTCTGTGTTTCCGTCTCTCTCTCTTTCTGTCCGTCCCCTGTGCATGCACTCTCTCTGTCTCTCAAAAAAATAAATAAACGTAAAAAAAAGAATTTTTTAAATAAATAAATAAGTAAATGTGAAAAAAAATTTTTTTAATCATATTTATTCCGGCCTCATTAAATGTAAGGAGGCTGTATAGGGACACAAACTCTGGAGTCAAAGGGCCTGGGTTTGAACTCTAGCTCTCTAATTAACTGGCTGGGTGACTGTCAGCCCCTTATTCAATCTCCCTTAGAGAAGGCTTAGCTTCTCCAGCTGAAAAATGAGACAAATAATATCTGTGTCATACAGCTGTCGTAATGACTAAAAAACGGTACCAGGTGCTTCAAGAGTACACAACATACACTAAGCTAGCGTCAGCGTTAGCTGTACATCTGATAAGGATCACTCTTTTAGCACAAACCACCACAGATCCAGGTTCTGAAAAGCATTCTGGGAAACAAGGTAGATGAGCGCCGAAGATTTGCGCTAGCGTGACGCCATGTTAACATCAGGAGGAGGGAACCCACTGAAATGTCCTCGGGTCGAGGCTGATAGAGGTTAAGCAGCTGTAGCTGAGCCCCTCACACTGCCAGAGCTGCGCAGTGCCTCCCACGTGCAGTCTCTAACTACGAGCTGGCTCTGGAGTTCTGATGCTTGCCTGAAATGGCACCAGGAGCAGGCCCGACAAGGCCCCTGGACAGGGACCCCTGTGCTAGGAAGGGTCGGCCCGTCTCCTTACACAGCACGGCAGCTCCCAAGCTCCAGCGTCTTCACCACAAAAACAACAAGGGCTTTACCTGAGAAAGTGGGGAAAATGGAGGTGACGAACGGGCCTGGACACTCATGAGGTGTCACAAAGCACAACTGTACGTCTCCCTCTCAACCCACTGGTGTCAGTCACTAACATGTCACACAGTATTTCCCAGCAGAAAAAGAGCGTCGGCGTCCCTGGAAGGCATTTACTGTGAGGTCTCTGGAAATGTCAAGATTTCAGAAAAAGCTCAGGTGAGGGGAGCTAAAACCGCTGAGGCCTGCTCTCTGGGCAGTGACTGTACCGTCCCCCACCAGAAATACGAGTGCTCAGAGACTGTCGGGATGCACAGCAAGACGAGGCACTACACCTTCTAGAACGGACTGGACTCGCTCGCCGCCTCCGAGTTACATCAGCAGACTCAGGGCCGCAGATGTGTCAAGTCCCGAAAGTACCTCGCGTTTGCGAAACAGAGCAAGGCCTGCGGTCCAGCCTGCCTTCAGATGGGCTCCGCCGACCCAAGCTCCCGTCCTGGCTCTGCCATCTGCAGACTGGAAGGCCTCGGGCAAGGACTGAGCCTTGCAGTCTTCCGCCCCATCTGCAAAACTGGGATATGAAGACCGACCTCACCGGGAAGTCAGGGATCACCAGAACTGTCAGTTTGTTTAGGGAAGAAAGAAGAGGAAGATGGCGGTGTGGGGTAGGGGAGACGCATCAGCAGGCACGGGAGGACTAGAGGGGAAAAAAAAACGCTTGGTTCAAAGGGACGCAGCCAGGCACCAAGCCCACCTTTCCTCCCACAGACACCATAGGCTCATTTCTCCTTCAGCCCCTGTCACTGGGCTTGCTAGCACCGTTTAGGCTGCTAGCAAGTAAAAGCCCTTCAGTTTCCTTTGGACTCTGACAGCACTCACTAAGACGTGAGACCGCTACCACTGGGAATCACAGAGATAACGAATCGAGAGCTACAGTCTACGAGTTAAGTTAGCTCACCAGCCTCATTTCCCAGAGCAGAAGCCGGGGCCCAGCCGGGGTCCTGTCGGGGCTGCCCGGCTGGCGGCGAAGGCCAGGCCACCCTCCTCCAGCCCCACGCTCCTCCCGCACCTTGTTTCAGGAACTCACCTTCCTTTCTCCTCTATTATTACTAACCTGACACTCTTAGAGTGACATTTAATGTCCTGCGACTGATGTCACCGTAAAGGTTTTCACAGTGAGCAATACTCAGCCTCCTGAGACCGGGCCCCCCAGGCAGGAAAGGACCCAGGAAAACCCTCTTTCTCCCGACTGGTAAGAAGACGAATACCCATCACTCATTTCTGAGGACAAATCTCCCAACTCTCAAGTCTCCTACCTAGAAGCACCTTCCACACCAACGCACGGTACATGGACGGGAGAGGGAATCTCTGGCTAAAAGTACAAAGTTTCTCGATATCTGGAGGAAGGGAAAAAAGAACAATTGGTTAGAAGCTCTTTAGGCTGCTCACATCAAAGTGCATTTCATTTTTTTCCTTAAATTAGAGTAAGACATTTCTCCAGAGGAAGTCTACTAGAATCAGTAAATCTAGAAAAGGCAACGCTGGTCTGATTTCCGGTCCAGGTGTTCCACCAACTAGCTACGTGACGACCATCAGGCCTTCGTGGCCCAGGAGATGCATCTTGCATGCAGCAGGCAGTTACTAGTCACAGAATTTATTTCACTGAATCCGCAGCACAAGCGTGTTGGGTAGTTAAAGTTTTACAGCTGCAGAAACTGAGCGTCCAAGCAGTGAAGTGATCTGATTTAGCTGGCAGAGCCAGGGAGCGGCCCGGCCCACCTCGGGTCCCCGCATTCTCTGGAAAACCACGCTCAGCTGTCCTGGACCTCCGTTCCCCCAGCTGGTCAAATGCCACACGTGCTTAAGACACGAGGATCGGGTGGGGGAACGGTTTTGAAATGTTAAAACCACTCTACGCATCTAAAGTACTATTTATACCTATGGTTGTTTATTTCACTTTAGTCAGCAGACCAGACCTTCTTATTACTACAAAGCAACTAAGTCAATGCATAACGTAGTTTCACCGGAGAAAAATCGTGGCAAGAGTTACTAGTTTGCCCAGAAGCTACGGTAACACCTCTGAAAACTGAGGAAATATACATGGGTCTAATATGAGAAGAAATATCACTGACTTTGTAAAGTCCTTTCAATGACATCGGACTCGGCCTCAGCAAATAGAAGCTTGAAAAATCCGTAACTTCTCCCCCAATACACCATTTACCGGTCATCCCGTCACTAACAAATACGGCAGGTAACAAATACCGCTGAGGTCTTTTAAGATAGCATTTCTTTCAGGACAGCTGGGGCGACTAACACCCAGTAACCCTAACTTAACTTGGAAAACTCACCCAGCCGGTCATCTTTGAGGAGAATCTCCAATGATTTCTTTTCTTCAACTCCACGAAACCCCACTTTCTCATAATACACTGAACGGAAGTTTCTCTGAGAGTCCTCAGTCATGTTTCATTCTTGGAGGAGAGAGAGACAGTAGGGAGGGGGAATGAGTGAGCTTAAAAACAGAGGCGGGACAGTGTGGGCATTTTTCCAATGATTTTCTCCAACTTTCCCATGAATTCAATATACGAAAATGAACTAGCTGCCTCTGTAAAGGATTCAACATTAAATATCTTTTTTTTAAAAAATATTTATGAGAGAGACAGAGACAGAGAGACAGGATCCCAAGCAAGCTCCACGCTGTCAGCACAGAGCCTGACACGGGGTTTGATCTCACAAACCATGAGATCACCACCTGATTCAAAATCAAGAGCCACTTAAATGAGTGAGCCACCCAGGTGCCCCTAAATGTCTCATTTTAAGTAACTAACACCACCTCACTTATGTTCCTTGGCCAAAAACCAAGACACAAAACGAAAGTCCTCTGAGTCGCTAAAATAAATTTCACAAGGTTCATGCACGAAGGCTACTTTACTTATGGGAGTTCCCAGCCATGATTCATGTTCAAAGAAAAGAAAAGAAAAGAAAAGAAAAAAAACTAGTGAAATACCAGGATAACAAGATGTCATGCAAAAGGAGTTAACAAACAGTATCTGCTTGGAATTCTGTTCTTGTTTTACAAATAATCATGCATTAAAAACATGAAACTATATTCCAAAATGTTGGCGATGTGTCATCTGGAGGTGGTATGATTCTGGGTGATTGAAATTTCCTTTCTTCTGCTTAGCCGCATTTTCAAATGGGCATGTTGTGAAATGAAAAAGCTAAACTATAAAAAAGTAAAAAGCCACAAGTATCTCCCTTAGGTTTCCTTTAAACACAATCCTCCTAAATGTAGTTATCGAAATTCAGAGCCCGCAAGGGATTAAGAGTGGGGTATTGTAAACCAGAAGAGGGGCAGGAGCGCAGCCTGTTGACAAATGATGCCACAGAGCTGGAGACAAAATAGCGACTTAAAATCTCACAACCAGCCTCAAAAAGTTCGGTCGTGTCAAGTTCCTTCACAGTAACGTTCACAGGACTGACCGCCAGGACATCAGAAAAAGGTCAGATTAGGTTGGCGTTTTAAGAATAAAATGGATGTAGTGCATTTTTCAGGAAGTATGGCACTACCTAAATCAAATACTTAAAACGTCGGTGCAAAAACAAAAGTCTAATCCTCAGGTTTTAGAAATCCTGACAATTCCCCCGTGACGATGGGAGGGTTGAGTTCCAGAAAAAGCCAAGGTCTTCCTTATTAAAAAGATAGACTCTGAACCCCTTCAGTCACAGGAAAGATAAGGATTCGTTTCAAATGAGAAATTCTAAAGGATTCTGAGCTTTAGGGGCCACGTGTTTAAAAAAAACAAAAAAAAAAATTCCAAAGCACTAAAATGCCAGAAGTTTGGCGATGCATTTAAAAGCAGCAAAGAGCGGCACCTGGGTGGCTCAGTCAGTTAAGCATCTGACTTTGGCTCAGGTCATGATCTTACGGTTCAAGGGTTCAAGCCCCGCCTCCGGCTCTGTGCTGACAACTCGGAGCCTGGAGCCTGTCTTCAGATTCTATGTCTCCCTCTCTCTCTGACCCTCTCCCACTCGTGCTCTGACTCTCCCTGTCTCAAAAATAAATAAACTATAAAAAAGATTTTAAGCGTCAAACAGCCGCAGGGCGGTGCAGGGCCGTTACCTACACACACAGTTCTCAGATTGCACCCCATGGGCCACAGGTCCTCCCGGAGGAGAGTTACACTCCCGCCCCTGAGCGTCCGTTTGAGGAAAAGTAAACACATCCTGCTCCAAGACCCCAGGTCCCCCAGTGCCTGTTAAGCTTCACCTCCGGCGGTGGAAACCACACCCGGGTGGAGACTAAGCGGTCCGGGGCGGGAGGCGGCGGAAACCGGGCCCAGCGCGCTGACCGGCCGGCGGGCCGGGGAGGCGACCTGAGGACCGCCGCGGGGACCCGCGCGCCCGAGGCGGGGGGGAGGTTGGGGGCCACCGGGCGTAGGTAGGCGGCGGGCCACCTGCGCCCAAGTAGCTTGCGAGTCACCGCCCCCGCCGTCGCCGGACGTGACGTTACTGCCGACGGAGGGGCGCCGTGAGTGCGCATGCGTGTGGCGCATGCGCAGACGTTCCGCTCACGCCCGACAGTCCGGACGCGTTCGAGAGCGGAAAGCGTGTGTAGTCTTTGGCTCAAACTCTGATCGGTGCGCCGGCCTGTGGCCCCTGTCCTCTGGTTCTCCCGGCCCGAGAATCTCGCGACCACCTTATTCCCTCCGTCCTGGAGGCTAGTGTTTGGGATTCCCTGTCCTCCCCGTCCCTTAAGGTCCCCGCTGCAGGCGGGTTGGGGACCTGCTTGGAGCCTGGGAGGATGCTCCTCAGCCCCGTCTGCGGTGGAAGACGCCTGTGTTGTTTATTTCTTTTTTTCTCCGTGCAGGATGTGGAAACAAGGAAAGACCAAGCACAGGAGCAACGCAGAGGCAATTTATTCAGAGCTTGTGTGCCAGACAGCCACCATCACTTGAGTTTGGGCATAAAATCAAAGGCAGGCAGAGGAGTGGGGACGCTTGGTAGAGAGAAAAGGGGAATGAATGCTTCAGAGGTTCCCTCGTCGCAGGCTGCAAGAGAAGCTGTAGGGAGACTAATAAGAAGTGGGGCATCCTTGGCCATCGTCCGTTAGCCATGTGTGGCTTTCTCTCGGTCCTAGGTTGGGACAAAAATTAGGGAAGCTGTCAGTTATCAATCAAGTCCTGGACGTTTGGGGTCCATTGTTACAGTCTGTTGTTTACCTTCCCGGGTGGTTATTAACGCTGGCAGTCTGGCTTCCTGCAAGGCTGACTTCTAGCAGGCAGGCTTCCTAGGCAGAATATTACAGATAAGGGGTTGCTGCGAGTTGTGGGTCAGAGTTCTGTTTTTGCATGTGTATATTCAGCCCCTCACGTTAAACACTATAAAATTAAGTTCCGTGGAAAATGAAATTTAAGGTATACTAAATACAAGCCCCAATTTATTAGATTCAGCAGACATAACAACTACTCTGTAAAATGGCTCCTAACGTTGATAAACATTTTCAGTGTCTTCTACTTACCTTCTCTACACACACCAGCACTGGTCCTGGGGATATGTCTCTGAGCACGCTGTCTGGGTCGGTTTCTAAATCACCACCGCTGGAGAAAAGTCCGTTCAGCGGTGGGTGCTGCCTCCTTGAAAGTCCAAATCTTTCCAGAACGGACCCCACGGAGGCCAAGCTCTACAGCTTGGAAACTTTGGTACTGAAGTCAGTCCAGTTACAGTCCCTAAGTTTGTGGTGCGGAGGCTAAACAGAACTTGGAAAAGAAGCGCGTGGTGGCAGACAGAACTCAAGCCACTAATGGTTTTCCCAACCCCCTCCCATCACCACCTTTGGGTCCTCAGTACTGGGATACTAAGCCTTGTCTAGGCAGTGTTTCTTCACATTGGGAGGAATTCTTTAAGGTGCAGGTTTCGAGAAGTCCCACTGCTTTATTTACTTCATTGGAACTTCAGACCAGTCACAATTTCCCTTTTTTTTTTTTAAATTTTTAAAATAGAGCTAATCATGGGGACAATATCATAGAGGCATTGGAAGGATTAAATGAGAAATTGCATCACGTGCTTGGCACAGTGCCTGCACTTGGCACAGTGAGGGTATATGTGCAACAGCTGCCAATAGCTGAAGAGTGACAACGTGGTTGTCTTTAACTGCCATTCACTGTGCTTTTTGATGAGCTGATAAACAGAATATTTGGAAGCTTCTATAGGAAATAAGTCTCTTAGAGACTCTTCTTAACTGCAGCCAGAGTGACCTTTTTTCTTTTCCTTTTTTTTTATTTTAGAGAAAGCACAAGCAGGGGAGAAGGGAAGAGGGAGGGAAAAAAGAGAGAAACAGACACAGAGAGAATCTTAAACAGGCTCCATGATCTGCATGGACCCCAACACCGGGCTTGATTCCACAACTCTGGGATCATGACCTGAGCCAAAATCAAGAGTCAGATGCTCAACTGACTGAGCCACCCAGGTGCCCCCAGAGTGACCCATTAAAAATGTCCTTTCTCAGGGCACCTGGGTGGCTCAGTTGGTCAAGCATCCAACCCTTGATTTTGACTCAAGTCATGATCTCTCGGTTTGTGGATTTCAGCTCAGACCCCTCTTTTGCCCTTTCTCTCTGCCACTCCACCATCAGTGCATGAGCTCACTCTCTGTCTCTCTCTTTCAAAATAAATATTTTTTTAAATGGCCTTTCTCTGCTTAAAATCTTGCAATGGCTTCCCATTTCCTGCAGAGCAAAAACCAAAATCTTTTCGTCATATGTCTCCTAACTTCAACCTCATCTACTATCAGGGACCCTCTTGTCTTAGGACATTCTCATGTTTGTTCTCTCTGCCTGAAATGCTCTTTCCAGAGACGGCCACATAGCCTGTTCACTCACCTCAATATTGGTCAAATTTTTCCTCCGAAAGGCCTATTGTAACCACCCTACCTAAAATTGCCAACTCATTGCCCAAATCCCAATCTCCTCCCATACTCTACTTTTCCTTTCTTCCGTAGCACTTCCCACCTCACACACAACGTAATCCACGTATGTATTTTATTGAGTCTATCTCTCACCAGAACGTCAATCTCGCAAGGTCAGGAACCTTCGCGTTGTTAACTAATGCATCCCCAGTTCACGGGACAGTGCTCTGCACTTAGTAAGTGCTCAACTGAGACTTGAGTGAAAAGAGATGCCACACCCTGTGAGTGGATAGCCATTCTTTTCTTTAATGTTGAGTGTTTGGGCTGTTGGGTGTCGGAGGACGTTATTGGCCATCCGACGCTTGCCACAACACAGAACGTAGAGTGAAATAGGCGGGTGCGATACTGTGATTCATAACAAGAAATATCTATTTGGTCTTTATCCCTGTTTCTTGCTTAGAGCTCCTAAAACCCTTGGAATGTCCTAAGTGTAGAGAGTGATAAAGATGTGTTGTGTTAATGAGGTGACTTTGGAACTGCACCTGTGGATGGAGGCTAACGTTGCCTGGAGAACAACCAGGTGAGTAGAGGGCTGGAACTTTCAGTCCTGCCCCCCGATGACCTCCAGGAAGGGGAGAGAGGCTGGAGGCTGAATCAGTCTTCGATGGCCAATGACTTAATCACTCATCCCTGTACCATGGTGTACTCGGGAAAAGCATGGAGGCACCGGGCCCTCTCCCCACACCTTGCCCTAAGCATCTCTTTCATCTGGCTCTTCTTAAGTTATATCCATTTATAATAAGCCAGTAATCTAGTAAGTAAAGTGCTTCTCTTAGTTCTGTGAGCCTCTCTAGCAGGTTAATCAAATCCAAGGAGGAGGTGGTGGGAACTTCTGGTCTGCAGCTGGGCAGTCAGAAGCCCAGGAGACACCCTGGATTTTCAACTGGGATCTGAAGGGTGGGGGAGACCCTTTGGTAGGATGGAGCCCTTAATCTGTGGAATCTGATGCTATCTCTGGGTAGATAATGTCACAATTGAGTTAAAATGTAGAATACCCAATTAGGGACTCAGAGTTGCATGGTGGTGCGGGGAGACTGTCCCCTACACACGCTCACACAGACACACCAGAATTGGATGACATAATCTTAGTGGGCAATACAATTTTCATGGAATTTAATTGAAATATGAATTTTAAAAGCCACAGTTTGAATATATACCTTGCTGCCCATTTGTGGGGAACACTTCTTACGGCCTTGTAACCCGACTGCCCCCTGCTGGAGGACTGTGCTTACTACAACACGGGAATGGTAGTACCAGTCAGTCAATCAAATCTCCTGGTTGAAAGGGATTCAGAGTCAGCCAGTCCCATTAAATGTGCAGAAAGCTAGACTTCAGGGTATGAAAACAGCAGAATATGTTTAGGAATGGCATCATAGCTTTCAAATTTTGAGTTCACTTTCAGCAGACTAATAGTTTTCAAATATCATCAACCCCTTGCTGTTTTTTTCAAGTGATAAAGAAACGGAGACCCAGCGAGGTTGTAGCTCGTAGACAACTGTCTTCATTTTGAGTATCAATTAAAATTGATATAATAAAAATCCATTACAGCATGATTGGCGGATATATAACTTCAGGTACATGATGTATTAAATCAGATCTCCACAATACCTGAAGAAAGACAAATCCGGATGTTCATGGAGGCTCATTTTTCTCCTTCGTGTTGTTCATTTGACCAAGAAGTGGATCAGCGGGTCTGAGTTGGCTCAGTCAAATAGGCAGATGCTGGGACCCTGGATGCTGGATGCTGGGAGCCGCACCGGCCTTGCTGGAGTAGTTACAACTTAAACTCATATGCAAAGGCCAGCACATCTAGGGAGCCTATGTCGCTTACACCTTCAACATCAAAGAACAAGGTTGACAAAAGGTTTATCTACTAACCATGGCGAATACGTTCTTCCTCCTGTGAGCCAGACAGAATGCCTCCCAGCCTTGGTTATGCCTGCATCTTAGTGTTATTGTTATAAACCAATGTGTTTGCTATCCGCTTCTCACTGAAAACATCCTGCTATCGTCTTAGTTGTAAGATTTTCTACCAGTTCAAACAAATGTGTATGTCATCTGCTTTTCACTGAGAATATCCTGTTATCCTGTGATGTGTAAGTTGCCTCATTGTAATTAGAGTAGTTCTGCAAAACTGCCTCTGTAAAACCTGTTTCTGCACCCTTTTCAAAGCATCTTATCACTGAGAATTATTTGTAAAAATTCCACTTTTTGAAGTCATGTTAACACTTAAATCTATAAATAAAGACACAAAACCTGACAGGGCAGAGACAATGCCCAGCTGGTGACCAAGAAAGAAACCCGGGGCTCTCTCAACTCTCTTTCGCCAACTCTGTCACCCCCTTCAGGGAACCCTGGACCGGCTGGAGCTGGCCTCCGGCACTGGATGCTCCCCTTTCCTGACTGGTCCTAGAAGTTCTCTACTTTACCTCACTCTGATGGACCACTGTAATGCATACGTAAAAAACTAAGGGCAGGGGGCCCCTCTTGATTGGAATGTTGGCCACAGTGTGTGTAGACCCTCTATGCCCGACCTAAGCTCTGGGATAATCAGACTTGAGGAACTGCTTGCAGTTGACCAATTTCCACGAGTAAGTTTTCCCTCTAATAAACGCTATTTTATACCTGCAACATTTGACCCTACGGGTGTTCCCATGACCCTTTTCCATGACGCATGATGAAGCACAGAAGTGTCCTATTGGAGACTTCAGTTGGCCTGTCAAAAGTGGTAGCGTACATATTGTATAGCTGTGGTTACAGACTTCAGTACTGTCCCTATGGTTAGACCTATAGGTGGCCTAGCACTTAAGGTGTCATTCAACAAATAATGAATCCATTAACCACTGAAAACTGGCCTTGGCCCTGTCTGATATTTTGCAAAAATCTTTGACCCGCCAAGTGTCCAAACAGCGTGTAAAGTCAGCAGTGTAAAAAGGAAAACAACTTCTTCAGTGAAACTAGAAAAAAATTATAAGTGAAGAAGTTTCCAAAAACAGTGGAGAATAAGCAGCGTTCGTGTAAGAGAAAGAATCCATGAGTTCAGGGTCAGTTTTAGTTGATTGATTTTTCTTCCCATCATGAGTGGTATTTTCTTCTTTCTTTCCATGTCTGGTAACTTTATTGGATGCCAGACTTTCATCCTTTGGGGGCCACATATAATTGTGTCCCTGGGAATGTTCCTGAGGGACATTTGTTCTCAAATTCTGTTACTCGGAAACAGTTCAATGCTTTTGGGTCTTGCTTTTAGAATTTGCCAGGTGGACCCAGAGACATGTTTAGCCTGGGGCTAATTATTTCCCATTTCTGAGGCTTCCCAGTCTGGCTGGTGGGAAAAGGCACTAATTCTCCCCCAACCCAGTGGATACAGTTCTCTCTAATCCTTTCGGATCATTCTTTTCCTCAAAGGCTGTCCCCTTTCCCACAGCCATCAGAATATGGGGAGCTTGAAGGGGGCCCTCTGGGGTTCTCTGGAGCTTGGCGCCTTCCTCCCCAATACTCTGTCGTGTGAACTCTAGCGACCTTGCTTTCCCTCTTAACTCTGAATCCTCAAACCAAGGAGTCCATCAGGCCCTGCGTGGGGTCCCTTCCCTGCACCATGGGTTAGACACTCTCACAAGGCAGTAGGCTGGAGTCCTATCATGGGCCATACCTCGTTTGTTTACCCCTTCCAGGGAATCCCTGTCCTCTGTTGCCTGCTAGCCAAGGTCTTGAAAACAACCGTTTCGTTTATTTTGTCCAGGTTTCCTTATGGTTCTTGATAGGCTGCACCTTGGTTAAAAGCAGAGGACCAATCACTGTTTTTAATTTTTATCATTTTCTTTATTAATTCCAAACATTTCAACAAAACATTTTGTCAGGGGAAAAACATGTTAAGAAGAAAGTTACTTAAGTAACAACACATTTGATACTGGAAACCTGAGTTGTAAGTAAGAAATATCATAGAGGGGCTTCTGGGTGGCTTGGTTGCTTAAGTGTTCAGCTCTTGACTTTGGCTCAGGTCATGATCTCATGGTTTGTGGGTTCGAGCCCCGCGTTGGGCTCTGGACTGACTACACAGAGCCTGCTTGAGATTTTTTCTCTCTCTCTCCCTCACTCTCTCTCCCTTCTTTCTCTCTATGCCCCTCCTCCACTCATACAGTCTCTGTCTCTCTCAAAATAAAAAAAATAAAAAAAATAAAAAGAAATGCCACAGAAGTTGAAGCAGGATTTCCAGGAATGGAAGGAGAAGACACTGTGGAAGAAAGAGCATTTGTAGAAAAAGGAATATTTTTATCTACTGCTGAAATCATTGTTGCACTATATGCGAACTAACTTGTATGAAAATTTAAAAATAAATAAGTTACAAAAATTAAAAAAAAAAAACAGGAAAAGGGGTATTTTTGATGAGAGCTTTGGCATCCGCCCCACCACAAGGGAAAGGACGGTGTGTGTATTTGGAGAATGGAGTTAGCCTGCGACGGCCATATTGGTGTCAAGACAGATAAAACTTGAAAGCAGTTCAGAGGTAGCAGGCCGAAGGCACTTGGACCAAGAAGGGGCAGGGGAGAGGTGACTCAGATCAGAGAAAACTTTAGAACTGTAGATCTCAAAGACCTACAAAGGGCGGGGACCTGGAGGGCAGAGGATCTCGAAGATGCTAAAAACCATTGCAGAGGGAGGGCGGGAGGGGCTCGAACAGCTGAGAGAGTATGAGAGGTCGTAGCTAACTGGGGACTCCGATCTGGACATCTGGGATATGGTGGCACAATAAACCAAAACGAGGAAGTTAGCAAGGAGCAGGCTTGAGAAAAGGCCATGCTGGGGCGCCTGGGTGCCTCAGTCAGTTGAATGTCTGACTTCAGCTAGGATCTCGTAGTTCGTAGGTTCGAGCCCTGCATCAATCAGGCTCTGCGCTGACAGCTCAGAGCCTGGAGCCTGCTTCGGATTCTGTATCTCCTTCTCTCTCTGCCCCTCCCTTGTTCACACTCTGTCTCAAAAATAAATAAACATTAAAAATTTTTTAAAAAAGAGAGAGAGAGAACTGGCCATGTTCAGTCCCAGATGAACATGTCCTAAGCCCGAGCTATGAGAAGGGTCAGCATTGGATGACAATGTACAGAGGCAGTGGTCGATGGCACACCCGTGAAAAAAATGCAAAGCCAGGATGTCACGTGCATTTTAAAATGAATTCTTGGGCATTCAATCAAATCCTGAACAAAGTACATACGGATAATTCCCTCCACGTGGGGATAGATTTTCCCCGTTTCCAGCGGTAGAAACGGCTTGGTGTAATTCTCAACAGCAACAGCAGAGGGCAGCAGCTGTAGGCGGTGGGGATACTTTTCAGGAAGCACCCGCGGGACTTGGAATTCTGCCTACAGATGTTTCCAGAAGCCGGGGAAGAGAAGGGTGGCCCCCACCCACTTGCCAGGAACACCACAGATCCATCTTCCTGCCGAGGGAAATACTGAGCAAGGCAACAGGGACCTCTTTATTCCCTCAAGTAAAAAGAATAATAGCTAAATTTATTGAGTGCCTACTATTTTAAGAGCTATGTGTATATTAAGCCACTTAATTATCATAACAACCCGAAGAAGTTGGCATTTTACCATCCACATTTTGTAGGAAATGAGTTCAAGTGTCTACAACTTGTAAATAAATGAGTTGATATCTGGTTCCAGGGTCCACATACTTAAACATTACATTGTATTACGTCTTCAGGAAGTGGTACTGTTATTGGAGTGTGTGTGTGTGTGTGTGTGTGTGTGTGTGTGTGTGTGCGCGCGCGTTTGCATTTTGGCGCCTGGAGAGTTTTTGTTAGTTTGTTTACATTTAAGGTAAGATGGATAACTTGCAGATATTTTTATCTTTTAAACTCAGACACTATAAGAAACAAGTTACCTTGGGATGCATTGGTGGCTCAGTCCATTAGGCATCTGACTTTGGCTCAGGTCATGATCTCACAGTTTGTGAGTTCAAGCCCTGCATTGGGCTCTGTGCTGACAGCTTAGAGCCTGGAGCCTGCTTCAGATTCTGTGTCTCCCCCCCTCTTTCTGCCCCTCCCCTGCTTGTGCTCTGTCTCTCTTGCTCTCAAAAATAAATAAAACATTAAAAAAAGAAACAAGTTACTTTGGTTTGCTGGACTAGTCCTGTAAACTATTATGGGTCTGCAAAAAGTAAGTACAGAAATTCAGAGCAAGCATTTAGGCACTCTTCTAGCAGTTTACAGTGATTTTATGCCCGTTGAATCTAATAATAAAAATTGAGGGCTTGTATTTTGTCTTTATTTCATTTTCCTAGTAATTCATATTTTATTATATTTAAGAAAAGTGAAATCCACAACAGATTGGACTTTTTTATTTTTAAAAAGCTGGTTCTTCATTGCAAGATTGCTTAAAGTCACTGCAGTGGAGTTCGTAACACAGACATAAATGTCTGTAGGGTTTGGGACAGGTTCTTTTACAGCGGAAATGAGTGGCCAACACAGTTATTACAACATGGAGGTGCGACTCTAAATTCTCCAACAGCTCCACTGATGGCCTTGATTAAAATAGGGTGAAGGGGATGGGCACCTGGGTGGCTCCGTCAATTAAGCACCCGGATCTTGGTTTCAGCTCAGTCTCCTGGTTCATGAGTTCGAGCCCCACATCAGGCTCTGTGCTGATGGTGTGGAGCCTACTTGGGATTCTCTCTCCCTTTCTCTCTACTCCTCCCCTGCTCCCTCTCTCTCAAAATAAATCAGTCAACTTTTTAAAACATAAATAAAAATAGAGTGAAGAGGGAGAAAGTAGTAGGGGAGAAGGAAGAGGAAGATGGGGAGAAAGAGGAAGGAAAAATCTTGACAAAGCTTAAGGCACAGGATCCTTATCACATCTTGGCCAAATCACTGCAGTGAGTCCAGGAAAAGCACAAAATTATGAAGAAACAGGTGGAATGTGGAATAATGTAAAACCCTGTTCTTAGGTGTTGCTGACGTGTGTGCATTTGATCCAGCAAAAGGTTCCGAGATCCGTGTAAAAGACCAGACTTCCATCTTGTTTTATTCCTAGTCATTTACCATAGAAAATACCTGATTTTCAGTTGAAAGATGAGCCCTTGGCCTCCCCCCTCCGGCTTTGGCATCAACAAGTTACTATTTAGGAATATGGGGGGGGGGGGAGGAGAGTTCTAAGAGAAGTGGCGTTTCTCAGAGAACAACAAAAATCAAACAAAAAAAGAGCTTGTCAAGGCATAAGTAAAAATTTTAAATGGGAGTGGAGGGGTGCCTGGGTGGCTCAGTACATTAAGCGTTAGACTTCGGCTCAGGTCATGATCTCGAGGTTCATGAGTTCGAGCCCCACTTCGGGCTCTGTGCTGTCAGCACAGAACCAGCTTCAGATCCTTGGTCTCCTGCTCTCTGCCCCTCCCCCATTCTCTCTGTCTCAAAGGTAAATAAACATTTAAAAATTTTTAAATGGGGGTGGAGTTTGTTAGGGTAAAGGAGAAGAAGAAAACCCTGAACTGTTCTTGGTTTACTGGCAAGTGTTTTTCCTCCTCTGAGGAAATAAAAGGAGAAATTCTCATCAGTCTGGACTCAGGAGGGCCTGCTTTAGAATGCACACGGGGCAGATATCCATCCATGGGATATGATTTGCCAAAAAGTGTTTCCCAACTCCCCCCACCTCGTGCCTCCCCTGCCCCTGCTCTGCATTTAAACGCCCTTCCTTGATTTAAGATCCCGCCTACTAGTAGAAAGCAAGGAGCCCTGGAAGGGTCCATACATGCAACCGAACCGGTCCCTTATGTCCTGCCACAGACGAGTCCATCAGACCGGCCCAGCGAGCGGGATTTGAAAGAAGAGCTGGCCGGGGCCTGCCAGGGCTGCAAGCATTCACTCCTCCTCCGCGAGCCCTCTGAGTCACCGCTCTGTGCCAAGCGCTGGGCACACGTGTCCCCGCCCCCAAGGAGTCGACCACCTACTGAAAGAGATGCAAATGAATCCAGAAAATCACGTAGATATCAAATGCTTTCACGCATAGACGAGGTGGTATGGAGGGGTTGGAGGAGAATGCATACAACCTGGGCCAGAGGGCTGAGGGCTGTAACAGAAGTCTCCAGAAAAGTGGTTGGGAATGGGGTGGTTGGAGTCTACTGGTGACTGAGAGACCTTGGGCCTTTTTTCTGAGTGAAGAGGGGAGCCCTCGGCAGACGGTGACATGATCTGGCTCATATTTTATTTAAAAAGATGCTCATCGCTTGAGCATCCAACTCTTGATTTCGGCTCAGGGCATCATCTCAGGGTCATGGGATCAAGCCCCACGTCGGGCTCCCTCTCCGCAACTCATTCTCTCTCTTTCTCTCTAAAATAAAAACTAAACTAAAACTAAAACTAAAACTAAAATAAAACAAACACATTTGCTGCTACATTGAGAACAGACTTCAGAGGGGCATTTGGGAAGAAGCAGGGATGCCTATGGAGAGCCATTGCGGAGATTCAAGCAAGGGATTGTGTTCACTATGTTTTTAGCTTCCGTAAATATGATGTTTAGCATCTTCCCCACATGTAGCTGCCAGACATACCTCACTCTGGACAGCCTGCTCAATGACCCTGGACAAGCAACTTAATTTCTATTTCACCTGCAAAGAGCAATCTCAATAATTATTATACTTGTACCTAAGGCTGTTGTGAAAATCAAATGAGCTCAGCTAAATAGAGCACTTAGCACAGCAGCTGATGCCTATAAATAAACTGCACTCCATAATATTAGTTGATATTTTTAAAGTCCCTTTCCTCTTACATTCCATTTTAAGTTGTCTTATTTGAATTAAGGAAAGGAGAAGAGGTCCATTTCCAGATGAGGGGAGCTGAGGTCGGGTCTTTGGGGAGTGGCCTAAATCAAAAGCCAAGTCAGGTGTGGCCTCGGCTGAGAATTTGGAAGGTGGCTCTTGGTGGGTCAGAGTGGGGAAACTTCCTGAGGCGGTGTCATCAGGCCATCAGAAACAAGACTGAATTTCTCAGCCTTGCAGGTAGGTGTGGCCATGAGACTTACATCTTGGACCAAAGGATGTGACGGAGGTAGTATGTGTAAAATTTGGGGTCACACCCTCAAAGACAAGGGACGTGTTCTCCCATTTACTTTTTCCTGCTGGCTGGAGTGCAGACACAGGGGTGGCCCATCTGGAACCATCAGGCGAAGTCAGCTTCCTAGGAAAGACAGAGCAACCAGAAAAAGCCAGGTCCCTGACAACTTAGCCGAGAACACCCGCTACTCCTGCTTCAGCTGTTAACGAGAGAGAAAAATATCCTTATCTTGCTTAAGCCTCTGGTATCTTAGACTCTGTTTTATGCATATTCAACTCATATTCAAATGAACACAGGCTTCCAGAAAAATACCCCCTCCAGACTACTGCTCTGAAGGCCATAAAACCAATTTGAACAGAGATGTGAGTATAGATAAAGGTGCCAACTTTACGTCTCAAGAAAATCAGCTGCAGAGAGGAGACCGGAGCTCTTTGTGGGTGAAGAAAAAGAGACTTATCAAGATCCACTCCCTGGGGCGCCTGGGTGGCTCAGTGGGTTGAGCGTCCGGCTTCAGCTCAGGTCATGATCTCATGGTTCGTGAGTTCGAGCCCTGCATCGGGCTCTGTGCTGGTGGCTAGCTCAGAGCCTGGAGCCTGCTTCGGATTCTGTGTCTCCCTCTCTCTCTGACCCTCCTCTGCTCGCGCTGCCTATGTCTCTCAAAAATGAATTAAAAACATTAAAAAAAAAAAAAAGATCCACTCCTGTCCCCCAATCCTGAGCGCGTTCAGCCTTGGAGTTCTGCTAAGTCGTTCTGAATCTAGTCCTCTCTCCATCTCTGTGAAGCCTTTCCTCTCTTCATTTTCCACCCTTACCCAAGTCATTTTGCCATCACTCCACTTCCAAAATGCCTGAAACGAAATCTAATTTCTCAGCCCTTGTGCTTGACCCAATTATCCTAAATTTCAAATCAGAAGTGACTCAATTCCAGTCTCCCAAGAGACCCTCTCACCACACCCCCCTCTGTGTTCTCACAGCACCTCCGATCGGATTCTCCTAACCTGTGGTTCCCTAGAGGACCCTAACACCGTTTTCTGAGCCCAGAGGCAGCCTACCCAAGTAAGTTCACCCTTTCTCCCTCTTCCCACAAACACTTATTAAGCCCTTATTCTTTGCCCGAGACCATACTGGGCACCAGTCTATACCCCTGGCACCAGCCGATGCAAATGCAAACCCCCAGTGTTAAGTGGCACAGGTGTTGGAGACTCACTTCTGTCTGTAGAATCCCAGGCGGTAGGTGTGTGTGATGCAGGTATGGGGAAGGGAATATGCGAGAACTTTTCTGCGTGGGGTTGGAGCAGAATTTCAGAGAGCAGAACTTCCGCATGGGGTTGGAGCAGAATGAAAGTCTAATGTAAAATTTTTTTGATGCTTATTTTTGAGAGAGAAAGAGCGAGCAGGGGAAGGGGTAAACAGAGACGAAGACAGAGAATCCAAAGCAGGCTCCAGGCTCTGAGCTGTCAGCACAGAGCCTGATGCAGGACTCAAACCCGCCAACCATGGAGCATGACCTGAGCCTGAGTCAGAGCTTAACCAACTGAGCCAGCCAGGTGCCCCTGAAAGTCTAATTTTAAATAGATGGGTGATAGGTAACCCTAAAGCAAAGATAACTTAGGATTTAATACATTTCTAGAAATCAACAGGCTTGTACACCGTAACATCCATTTATTTCTTTTATAAAATGCACTGCAGACCTTGGCTCAAATTAATGTTCTATTGAGAGCGCCTGGGTGATGCAGTTGACTGAGTGTCCGACTTCAGCTCAAGTCATGATCTCATGGTTCATGAGTTTGAGCCCCACATCGGGCTCTGCGCTGTCACAGAGCTTGCTTGGGATTCTCTCTCTCCTTTCTGCCCCTCCCTCTCAGTCTCTCTCAAAATAACTTAAAAACTTTTTTAATAAAAAAAGTTAATGTTCCATTGATCCCACAAGTCCAATGGGAAGTCAAAGGGACCTGATTATTTTTATCGGACAACACAGAGCTGCAGTTTGCAAATTGTAGATTAAAAGTGCCCTCTTTCCTTTGGATCACCGGGAACACTTTCTCCTTGGAAGCCGTCTCTCAAATGCTGCCTGGAGCTGTGTGTGTCCAGTCCCTTCTCCTTTGCGTCAGATCAACGGGTGATTGTTAGTGCTATTAGATGAGTGAAGTCACAGGGTAAAGGTCCCGTGGTCAGACATCACCGACATTTCACAATGTAATCTGCTCTTGGTACAGATGTTTGGCTATGACATCTATCATGTGTTACCTGTGTCACCCTTGGCAAGTTGCTTAGCCCCTCTGAGCGCTGGATAGGCAAGAGGGTTACCAACAGCGGGGATGGTCGTAAGGATCAAATGAAGGCACCGTCACACGTGTCACACGACCGTGGCTGAACAGGGCTCCACCTCCCGCCAACTCTCCATGGCCAAAGGTCTTGCCCTCCTACCTCTGTTCCCTTCCAAAGTCGTCTTTTCCAGTGACTCACTATAGAGCTACCAGTCCACCTATGCACAGCCCGGGCCCCACCCCCCTCAGCCCTCCGGCCGCAGAGCCCACTTTTCTGAAGTCCTACTCCCACTGAGCAGTCCCGAGGGCCACACCCCCCACTCTCTCTTGTTTCGGCCCCTGTCTTGGAGTCCCGCATCCACCAGTCAGCAGACAGCAGGGCCACCGGCCCTCATCCGCGCAGATGGTCTGTCTTCCATCAATCCTATATACAACAATGGGGGCAAGGGAGGTGCCCCTAGGACCTTGTCAAAAAAGGTGGAGGAGATAGAGCCACCTTGCCCACCTCTCTACCCTCCCCAAACCTGCTCCTTTTCTAATGGGTGCCATGTTGCAAAGGATCCGATCAATCCAGTATCATTCAGGCAAAATCAAGAAGCAGCTTTCATCGGGAGTATCTGTACTTGAAGACGGGTAGATCTCTAACCGTAGGGTGATGTTTCAGCTCTAAACAATAGGACAGGCAGAGAGAAATCTGGGATGCAAGGAGGTCCAGACCCTCAAATCCTACCAGCTGGGCCAGTTTATTTCACCACAAGGTTCTATTCACTGTAGAATCTTACGGGAGCTTGTTGCCTAGTAACCTTGAAAAGATGTCTTAGGACACACGTATTATAAAGCCAAAAGGTCAGAGAAAGTGGTCTTGGAGGCCACTCTCTCTAATTAGGGTCTAACAATAGAAGTTAAAACTGGGGCACCTGGGTGACTCCGTCCATTAAGCATCCCACTCTTGATCTCAGCTCAAGGCTTGATCTCAGCATGGTGAGTTCAAGCCCCGCATTAAGCTCCCCACTGAGTGTGAAGCCTCCTTTTAAAAAAAAGTTAGGGGCACCTGGGTGGCTCAGTCGGTTGAGCGTCCAACTTCGTCTCAGGTCATGATCTCACAGTTCGTGGATTCGAGCCCCACAGCGGGCTCTGTGCTGACAGCTAGCTCAGAGCCTAGAGGCTGCTTCAGATTCTGTGTCTCCCTCTCCCTCTGATCCCCCACCCCCTGCTCACAGTCTCTCTCTGTCTTTCAAAAATAAACAGAAAACATTTTTTAAAAAGTTAAAATATCCTCGCAATTAGAAAAAATGAATCAAAGACCCAGCCAAAAACTTGAACAGCCCACAAAAATCCCGTGAGTCATAAAGGCAGTAGGAAGTGCAGGAATTGGCATGTGAAAGCTGCACGTCTTAAACGCTTACCTGTGCCCCTGAGGATGTCCAGGTGTCACGAAGAAACTGAAGACCTGGTGCCCAGAAGGCTGACCGCGGCGGCAGGGGGAAAATACGGGAAAGAATAAAAGGCACCTGTGCAGACCAGGACACCGGCTAAAAACCCTGGCTCTTGTGTTTAGCCAGCTGCACTTGGGTCTCCCAAATTCAAGCTGACGAAGGAAGGGCTGGGGGGTAGCTCCCCGGCTTTGGCAGACTCCCCTCCTGAGCATCTCCCCTGGGAAAGGCATGTTCTCATTACAGAAATGGGGTGGCGGTGGGCATCTGCACTGAAGGTGGGACACCGGTGTGCTACACGACATCCAGAACCACGCTGTCGCCACGGTGACCAGGGCCACAGCTGCGAAGTGCCTAGGTCCCTTCAGTTTTTAGTTTTTCTTCTTTCTTTCTGAAAAACTTCCTGGACGTTGCAGGCTGACTTGACTATTGACATAGTATACACTTGACGCAGAATGCGCTTGACTATTGACATTGATACATTTTAGCACCTTGAAATAATTTACCATCTTCCCTCTGCCTTCTAAGTTTATTACTGAAGTGTTAGGAGGCAGGGTGTGGGAGCGGGGTGGAATATCAAGCTACCTTGTTTTCTGGGAAGACCAACGTGAGCATACCAAAAAATCTATTAAGCTCCTGGCTAAGGAAACCCCTGCCCTGTTCCCTTCCTCCATCCTGACCCATTCTACTTGTTTTTCACTCAAAGCTCCACGAGGATGAATCACAGCTGATGATTATATACTTTTTGCAGAGCCAGAAAAAAAAAAGCAAAAAGGAGGCATTAGGAAGAAAGGCAGGTAGCTGGCCGGAAGCAGAAGGACTCGGATGCGCATGAATACGGGGGGCCCAGGCTGAGCATGAAAGCTGTCTGCTCTCCAGATATATTGCTGGGTCTATACAAACCACTCTAGCAGCTTCCTTTCTGGCACCTGTTTGCCTGAGCATCAACTTCTTTTAGGCTCCACCCCTATTTGTCCATACTGGGAAAACACAAGACTGACATGCTCGCAATGTTGTCCATCCTAGAGAGAGTAAAATCAGTATCAGCAGTTCTAAGCCAAAGACCAGTTCCAACCTTTTAAAAGCTCTTAGAATCTAGTGCCTGGGTGGCTCCGCTGGTTAAGCGTCTGACTTAGGCTCTGGTCATGATCTCACGGTTCCGGGGTTTGAGCCCCCCATCGGGCTCTGTGCTGACAGCTCAGAGCCTGGAGCCTGCTTCCGATTCTGTGTCTCCCTCTCTCTCTGCCCCATCCCCTACTTGTGCTCTGCCTCTGTCTCTCAAAAATAAATAAGTGTAAGAAAAAAAAATTTTAAAGGCTCTTAGAATCTGAGATTTCTTTTTCTGCTTGAAAAGACTTCAGGAGACTATCCGCTGGCTCTGTGACTTGAAGAAAAGAAGGAATCATTAACGCAATTTCTCTCATGGAGGAAGGCAGCTGAACCGTAAGAGAGGAATTAATAATCTCAAAGCCCTGCAGCCAGTAAGGGGCGAGGAGGTACAATCTGAGCCACCCCCTTTAGCAGGGTCCTGTCTTACTTCCTGTTGTCTCTCTGGCTGATGAGCGATCATGATGCGTTCCAAGGAATCAATCCCTTCCCTGCTGGGAAGAGGCAGTGGGGAACCAACGGTGGTTACTCACCAGATCTGTGATTGAGCCCCTCCACCCCCACAGGTGAGACAAATCAGAGCCTCTAGGGGTAGAGTCAGAGCCTCCCTAGTTGGTGAAAGCCCCCAGGGGAGACTGAGCTGCTGTTCTAGAACCCTGACTCATAATGGGGATAGAGGGAAGTCAGAGAGTGCCTAGAGCCACGCCCACACTCCCAGTGGGAGCGCTTGCCCGCAGGCCCCAGTGTTTCTGATCTGGCAGGTCTGGCTTGGGACTGACCATCTGTCTGTCTAACAAGCTTTCAGGTGAGGCTGATCCCATGAACTCAGGACAACATTCTGCCACCCGGAGACCCGGAGGCCTGTCCCGAGACTCAGAGTCTGCTGTACCCTCTTTGAGAGGACTTGGGGTGCACAGGTGGGCAGGACGGTAGTTCTGATTAGGAATCCCAGGAAAAACCATCACAGAGCAGACAGCTCCCCTTGTCGTCTGTACTATTTCTCAGGTGTCCTGGAGCACGAAAAAGCTGCCAACTAGCAGCCCAGAACAGAAAAGTCAGAACTGAAAGTTGCTCTTATTTCTTTTCTGTTTATTTATTTTGAGAGAGAGTGTGGGGGGAGGGGAGCCGAGAGAAAGGGAGAGGGAGAAGCCAAGAGGGCTCTGCACGGCCAGCTTAGAGCCTGACGTGGGTCTCGAACTCATGAACCATGAGATCATGACCTGAGCCGAAATCAAGAGTCAGATGCTTAACCACCTGAGCCACCCAGGTGGCCCCAATCCTATTTCTTTTCTTAGCTTCAAGTACAGTCTCTTTTCATCATCATCATCATCATCATTATTATTATTATTATTAATGGTTGTTTTTAAGAGAGACAGTGTGAGCAGAGAGGGGTAGAGAGAGAGGGAGAATGGAAACCGAAGCAGGCTCCAGGCTCTGAGCTGACAGCACAGACCCCAATGCAGGCCTTGAACTTACGAAACCATGAGATCATGACCTGAGGCCGAAATCGACGCTTAACCAACTGAGCCACCCAGGCGCCCCACAAATACAGTCTCCTAAAACTCATCCTAGAACTAGTTCACCCTCGGCAAACAGCGCCAAAGTGTCTATTATCAGGCACTGCGGCAAGCCAGTAACCCAGGGCACGAAAAGCAGGCTGCAGGGAGATCTGGGGCCTGTCTCCCTGCCCTGTGGGGCCTGTCTGAACTCCTTGGCTTCACCTTATAGGGTAATTGCCAGGACTACAGTCACAGAATGACGCCTGAGAACAATCTGCTCTCAGAGGAAAGGCAGCCGTGAAACCAAAACACAAGGGGTGTGGCAGCCTCCTTGTTCTCCGAATTCAACAATTAGTCCCTGCTGCCCCTGGATCCGGTGTCTCACCGAGGAACCGTGTGTAAGTTAGTAAAAAATCCGATAGAGGGGGCAGTGGAACCGAGTTCACAAATGCACAGCCAGTGTGGGCGAAGCAGGGGGAGAGTGTTACGTGATGAGCCATTCCCGTGAGGCGGCTGGTAATTCTATGCAGGAAGGAGAAAATTGAAAAGAATCTCCAATGCACTTGTCAGAGCCATGCCTCCCCCATCCAGAGATACCTGCCATAAAACGCTGAAATGTGGATGTACGCAGTGGCCCGGCATAACGTAACAGCCGGGGAGTGACAAGACACAAACCTTGGGGGGCCTTCTAATCGCCCACAGAGTAACTCCCTCCGCCGGACCCTACTGATGGGATCTGGGCGAACCCACGGGGCAAAGCCACTCGAATGTGGGAGATACTAGGACTTTGAGACTTGACATTTTAAGTGATTCCTCAACAGGGAGAGACAAGAATTTAGGTACCACGGTGGCCTAAGCAATCCTTCCCCTTGATTTCTCTGAGCGACACGGATGGACGGAGACTCTGGGGGAATCTCTCTGGCTGGGGGTTGAAGGTCTCTCGATGCCGTACTCTGGACCGACTTTTGTTCCCTGAGATCTGAACTGCCCCAGAGTACGGATCAATGGAAGTACTTTCAACCCTACAGGTATATGGCCTGGTGTTGAATTTCAGCGGATTTAACTTATCTGAACATGTCACTTGTGAAAAGGCTCGTTCTCAGCCTTGTAGCTGGGTCAAGGACACCGAAAGGCCAGTGGAAGGAAGCACAGGGAGGCTTTGGCCCAGACTTTTGGGGTTGTTTGTGTCCCGGGCTTCAATTGTTTCACAAGCCCTGGCCTAATTTCCACAAAGCTTTCAACTGCTGAGGATGAAAGGCATTCCAGAGCTGAAAAGGATTCTATCCTCAGAAGTGCTAGGCTTGCCGGCTCTCTGCTGACTTCTGACAGGCTGCGGAGAGAACCCTTTCATGCTGCCTACCACTCGTGCTCGCCCCCTAGGAACGAGATCATCTTTTTCCATAAAGAGAGACGAATCGAATCGTCCTTTTGCTTGTAGGTTCTCTAGTGAGAAAGGGATTTGAACGGTGGCAAAGAGGCTTATGAGAGTAGGTGTCCCCGGAGTATGGGGCGGGCTGACCCCAGCAGGGCAAGAGATGTAGCAAAGGAGGCTCCGTCACCTGGGAAGCTTAAAAACAAAATTTTTGTTTTAAGTTTTGGTAACATATGCAACACATAAAATTGACCAACGTAACGGTCTCTACGCATAACGTTCAGTGGCACCTGACTCACTTGATTGTACAACCGCCACCACCCTCTATCTCCAGTTTTAAAATCTTTAACTTAGAATTTTAATGTAGGTTTCTTTTTATAAAGCCATTAAAAAGAATGAGGTTGGGGCGCCTGGGGGGCTCAGTCAGTTAAGCGTCTGACTTCAGCTCAGGTCATGATCTCACGGTTCGTGGGTTCGAGCCCCGTGTTGGGCTCTGTGCTGACAGCTCAGAGCCTGGAGCCTGCTTCGGATTCTGTGTCTCCTTCTCTCTCTGACCCTCCCCTGCTCGCACTGTATATCTCTGTTTCTCTCAAAAATAAATAAAAATGTTAACAAATTTTAAAAAACAATAAAACAATAAAAAGTAAGGTTGATCTTATATGCCGATGTGGAAAGATGTTAAAAAGACATTACTAAGGGAAGGAGCCAGATACAGTGTGTAGGACAGATGTAACATTTGTGTAAGCGCTCAGATAACTTCAGGGAGAGGATACAGATTGGCGGTGGGGGTTACCTCTAGAGAGTGGAAATGTGGGTCTGGGATGAAAGGATTTTAACTTCCGTTCTATACTTCTTTCACAGGGTCGGCTTTTAAATAGATGCCTGTGTTGGTCACATATTTTAAATTTCCAGCTACCTGTTCTGCCGCTGAATGGGTTTTAGGTGGTGTGGTGCAAGAAATCTGCTTATATTAAGAAGGCCCTGGGTGAGGGGGAGGAGTGCCTGGGTGGCTCAGTTGGTTGAACATCTGACTCTTGATTTCAGTCTCAGGTCATGATCCCAGGGTCATGGGATGGAGCCTAACGGGCTCCGTGCTGAGTGTGAAACCCACTTGAGATTCCTTCTCCCTCTTCCCCTTTCCCCCATTTGTGCACCGACACACACACTCTCTCTCTCAAATAAAATAATTAATTAAAAAATAAAATAATTGGGCACCTGGGTGGCTCAGTCGGTTAAGCGTCCAACTTTGGCTCAGGTCATGATTCGTGGGTTCAAGCCCCGCGTCGGGCTCTGTGCTGACAGCTAGCTCAGAGCCTGGAGCCTGTTTTTGGATTCTGTGTCTGGCTTTTTCTTTGACCCTCCCCTACTCATGCTGTCTCTGTCTCTCTCTTAAAAATAAATAAAACATATTAAAAAAATAAATTAAAAAATAATTTAAAGAAAGAAAGAAAGCCCTTTTGATTCCTGTTCACAGCTTTGTTTGGGAAACTCTGCTTTGGAACCAGACCTTCCTAAAGACCAAGGTTGAGCAGGCTTCAGACACCCAGAAGGGGTCCTTGGATTTCAGAGTATTTTATTAAAATTTAAAAAAATGTTTTATTTATTTTTGACAGAGAAACAGAGACAGAGCGTGAGCACGGGAGAGGCAGTGAGAGAGAGAGGGAGACACAGAATCTGAAACAGACTCCAGACTCTGAGCTGTCAGCACAGAGCCCAACGTGGGGCTCGAACCCACAAACCATGAGATCATGACCTGAGCCAAATTTGGACGCTTAATTGACTGAGCCATCCAGGGGCCCCAGGCGTATTTATTTTAAACTGTACCACAATTTAAATGATATTTAATAAGTGTGGACAAATTGTATAGTTGAGAGTATCATGCTAAGGCTTGCCAAACTCAAGGGTTTTTAACTTTTTTTGTGCCACATAAATCTTGAGCAGACTGGGAAAGCCAGCAGGCTCCTTCTTGGGGAAATGTTTTCTCCCCTCCAGAATGATATTTTCGAATGTGTAAACTAATGCTCACATGATTAGAAAGTAATCAATTATATTGACGAATAGTTCCCCCAGATTTAAAAAAAATCTCTGAGGACAATGTATGGGCTTTTCCCTAAAGTGTTAAATAACGAGATCTGGTCATAGTTTAATGCTTTCTATAATTTCAAGGAAGTGATGAGTGTAAATGAGAGTTCAGGATATCTGCAAAACCAATAATAAGATCAGAAAACACCTGTGATTTCTATTGGCAATTACAGTGCTCATAAAACTGTAACTTGCTAATTAATTAAAGAAAATGGCTACATTTCAGTTAGTGTTCGTGAAAATCAGGATGCATTTTTCCCATCCATTCAAGTTCAGAGACTGCCTGATGCCATACTCTGGCCTACCTGAAGGATGAGGGAAGGGTTCCATGGACAGGGAGAGATTCAAGCTCAGGCTAAGAAAGAATGAGACCTAGCGTTAGAAAGGAAAGATGTCTGCCTTTGGTTCCCCAGACAAGGACAGGAAACAAGTCAAATACAACTCTCTCTCTCTCTGTATATAGATAGATAGATACCGAGATAGATACCTAGATAGATAGATATCTATATCTATCTATATCTATCTATATATAGAATAGATATATATATAGAGAGAGAGTTGTTTATCTATCTATCATCTATCTATATATAGTGGGATTTGGACAAACCCACAGAACCAAGCTACTATATACCATATATATACATACTATATACTATATATAGACAGCCACACCCACATACATACACATACTGCGTGTATCTATACTATATATACAGTATATACATGGTATATGTATCTGTATACAGTATATATACATTGTATGTGTATATACTGTATATATATATGTTTATATATTTATTTATCTTTACTTATTTTTGGGAGAGAGAGACAGAGCCTGAGCAGGGAAGGTACAGAGAGAGAGGGAGACACAGAATTGGAAGCAGGCTCCAGGCTCCGAGCTGTCAGCACAGAGCCTGACGTGGGGTTCGAGCCTATAAGCCACGAGATCATGGCCTGAGCTGATGTCAGACGCTTAATCGACTGAGCCATCCAGGGGTCCCAAGATACAACATATATTCAGAGATCAGGAAAACAGGTAGGGAGATTCTCCTCACACGACCTCATTTGGGAAGAATGAAAGCAAGATGGGATTGTAAACAGGCCAGGGAGAAACTTGGAGGTCACCGGCAGCAGGATGAGACAGAGGCCCTGGGTCAGACCCAAGGACCGGCCGGGGGCCAGGACAGCGGAGGCCAGGACTAGGGGTAGCTGATGAAGAGCCGGGCCTGCTGGGCTGGGGACTTTCTTCAAAAATGCTCCGGCGCAAGAGGAGAAGGCAGGTGGTAGTGACATCCCGTGGGCAAGGTCTTTGGACGCTGAGGAGGCGTGAAAGGCCCTGCGTGTGCAAAGAAAAAGGGCTAAATGGCAGATTTGTCGGTGGCGGGGTGTCCCAGGGGCCCAGGGGGGAGATAGTAGGGGAGATGGCAGAGGCTGAATCCTTGAAGACCTCAGGTTTGGGAGATGGGCAAACAGGAAAAGCCACAGAAAAGGAGGGTGGGATCCAAGACACGCGTGGGGTCTGGTGCGCATGTATCGCAGAGGTTGGTGCTGGAAGCTCCGCAGCGGATGCCCACAGTTTGCTCTGAGCAGCTCTCGGAGCGAATCGGCCAGCCTTTCTACGGCTCCTGTAAGAATTTCTCCTTCGTTTCTTTTTGTCTGCTCTCCTCCTCCTCATCCAAGCTGCTCTCAGAGCACAGACCAGGCCTGCCAGCCACAGAGGCACCACATTTCCGATACCTCCTGCAACAGTTCCTTATCTCTAGAACCTTCCTTATCTTAAGAGCATGACTCTGGCCTTTCATCTATTTTCCCCATCCCCTGCTTCTACCCCGGGCATGAACTCCCACTCTGATCCTGCTCTCCATTCCCCCTGCCGTCCCCCACCCCCCATTACTGCCAGCAACTCCTTCTCCCTTCCCTCCCTTCCCTCCCGAGTGCTTCATCGGTGATCCGTATAGTGTTAGTATGTCACCACCAGATTGATACTCAGCTGTTCTCTCCAGACCAGCTCTCTCTCCCGTTTCATGGCAGGAACCTGAATGTCAAGTCCAGACTCAGCCTGGGATATTGAGGAGTGACTGGCTGACTTCTCCAGCCTCCGTTATTAGCTCCCACGCCCCAGATAAGCAGCCTCAGATGGCTTAGAGGGACTGCGGAGACTCTGGTCTTGCTCCCCACCCCCCTTCCGGACCCTTGTCTCACTGGCTGTCATGGCTTCCTGGTTCTGGATTTTGAGTAGTCTGGAGTGATGCTTCCTTCCAAAGGCAGCCTTCAACAGCCCTTGACTGACTTCTGACTTCCGATTTAGACCCCTTGGTGCTCTCTAAAAGGGTGTTATTGACTTGGTTGAGTTCGAGACTGAGGACTGCTTAGAGCCTTGGGGGCTGTGGACATGGTCTCCCTATCCAATACAGTCACACAAAGCCCTCTTAGCGCCCCCTCCCTCCTGATGGCCAATGATGAATGGGTCAGGGACAATGGGACGCAATACATATATGATCCAGACTGCAGTTCTGGGATTGAGCCCCACCAGTGCACCAATCATTGACCAAGAAATGAATTCATCTAGAACTGCCCAAGAAGGGGTCCTAAAAATTTAGTCCTTCATTTTCATGCATCCCTAAAGAGAGAGGGTTCTAACTGATACAGGCGACCAGAACTTGTGTAAAAGTAGGAGAAATTAGGATGACATTTTAGAGGAAATCCAACAACGATGTGGGGAGCACATCTTGTAGACCAGCAGTTGGCCCCCAGCTACGCTATCAAGCTGTCGTAGTTCAAGTCTTCTCTTGGGAATTTAGCCGGCAGATGTAGATGCAGAGGAAGCCTGAACTTGAATGAACAAGGATTTTAAATATTTCATATCAGCCTTTTTGCAGAGGTTTTGGTTTAAGTAGGCTGTAACACTATCTGGTGGTGACTTGGCCCAAACTCTCTGAAGGGGCGTCTTTTTCGTCCTTGTCTTGGACAGCCTTGCAGCAGGGGGCGCTGTTACTGCCGAGTGCACCTGCCCAGGGATCTCTAAGCAGAGGGATCTTTTCTGCTTAGACAAGAGTAAGGCAGGTGTGGGTTAGTAAAACGAGAGCCTACTATCCATCATTTCCATACAGAATTCTGCATACTTTGTATAGGTGCGATTCATTCTCATAACAATTGTTGCAGTGATTTTAATTTTCAGACCGAACCGCCCAGACTTGTCCCAACATGTGCTAAAAGTGCACAAAAGAAGCAGGTGAGAAGAGAAGTGGGAAAATGGTTCTGTGCAGGCAGGCAGGCGGGGGGCGGGCGGCGGCGAGAGGGGGGTGGCTGTAGGCAGACCAGCAGCATTCTCTTCCTTTGACTGGTAAACAATTTGCATGACTTGCAACACACTTCCATCTGTTCTTTTTATGCAGCAATTGAAGGACCATGAAAGCCATGCTAATCGTGTCCTGCGATTGCATGCAAGGCAGCAGGATCCCTGGTTTGAAAATAGGAAATGGGCTAGAAGGGAAAGAAACCAACATCACAAGGAGATTCCTAATCTGCGGAGGCACAAATGGCTCCTGGGTTGCAAAGGTACATAAATGCGAAGGTGAGTGCAGTCTTCCATCAGGGCCGGGTGTCAGGCTGCTCCGGTGCTCAGACGACTAGACCCCATCACAACCACCCCTTATATTTGGGTGGGTGGCACTCTTAGCTTTGGCAGAGCACTCACTCTTATCGCCTTCTTCAGAGGAGGTCTTCGATTTACCATGGCGTCATAAGATGTGTTACATGCGCACTGTAATAATCCACGTAGATGCAGGGCTTTGCTTTACTGTCTTAATGGATGGCAATTAACATCAGAACCTGCTCACAAAGGAGTGAATAACGAGATCGCAGCTTTGTACAATTATGTCTAATTCCTTTTTTTAAAATTTATTTTGAGAGAGAGAGTGAGTGGGGAAGGGGCAGCGAGAGAGGCCAAGAGAGAATCCCAAGCAGGCTCTGCACGTGTCGGTGCAGACCCCAACGTGGGGCTCAATCCCACAAACCGTGAGATCATGACCTGAGCCAAAATCGAGAGTTGAGCACTTAACCAACTCAGCCACCCAGGCGTCCCTCCTAACTGCTTTTAAGTGATGGGAACGCATGGGAACTATCGATTTGCAGAGAGGTGGAAAGACAGCAGGAGGTGGGAAGGAAAGGTCAGCCCCTCCATGGGGATTCTCATTAGGCTGAGCTCCATCCAAGATGATTGCTCTCACACGCCGCTGACAACGAATTAAGCAAAGATGCTCTTGTAAAAATGCTCTGATTGAGCCTGGTAGAGTGTCTTTCAGAGCTTGGTGTGAGGTATTCGGTTAAGGTATTAAAATAATGGAGATTTCTAAAACTTGGCCCCCCCCAAAACTGTAAAGTCTACATTGTCATCTTGTCTGGACTAAGCTTACACTCACACACACACACACACACACACACACACACACACCCCCCACCCTCCGGGCATCCTCCCCCAACCACTCCACCCCCACCCCCAGCCAGGTGGCCTCAAGTGGATCACCTCCCTCCACATTTCCAAAATGAGGTTTTGAACCCGATCGCTCTAAAGTGCCTCCGGTTCTACCATTGAGCGAATCTTTAGGACAGTTAACTCCCACTGTCAGTTTCTCGGATGCCGAGAACACGTGTGCAGCACCCCCACACCGCACCACACACGCACACCCGAGGGACCGCCATCCTTCATTCCCACCCACGTTCTTGCTTCAGACCCCACACACTGGCCAGGTCCCTAACTCACGAGCCAGCGCCCCTGGGTCTAAGAACAGGAAAACAGCTGGAATTGTCTTCTCTTCCATCTTTATTGGCCACTTTCATGTCCTTATCCCACCAAAGCAGGTCGGGGAGGCCGTGTGTGAGGTGGCACATGCCACCTGGCTAAGCGATGCCAGCCGTGGTCCCCTAAGCCTTGCAGCGGTAACCGTGGGTATCAATCAGCTCCTGGGTCTGGAGCTCAAACTGCATGCCTCCCTCCCCCTCCCCTAGGGAAGGTCACCTCCCACAGTAAGTTTGGCCTTAAAAACACTAGAGACAGTTGCATCCATTGTCCTACTTTTTCTTTTTTTTCCGCTTTAATAATAATAAAAAAAGAAAACCAAAACCTTCTATAATTTATAAGCTATTTTTTGCTATCTACATTATATATAAAATATAGACTCTGTTTACTTTATAACACACATCTTTTCCCCTTGATAAATAATTCTTTAAAATATCTAGTATACATGCCTTGACTTTTTATATAGAAGTTTGGTTTTATACATGTACATACATATATACTCATGTTTGTAAAACACAATAAATACATACTCGACAATACCAACCAAACAAATGTAATTTTGGTTAAAAAAAAAAAAAGTAGTACTGTAAAAGCACCAGGCAGCAAACAGAAAGCCATAGTCGCTAGAAACTTCTCCCTCCCCTGGGCAAGGCACGGGGCAGAATACTAAATATACTTAAATATGTTTGGATGCCTGAAGGAGGAGGAGGGGAGCCAAGCGGGAACCAGGTAGCAGGTCGGGTCGCTTGCTTTTGTTTTGTTTCTCAACCTGGGGTTAGACTGGAATCACAAGTGAGTCATGGCCTTTATGAGGGGAACCCACGGGGGCTCATCCAACAGCTTGGCCCCTGTGAAGGCTGCAGATGACAGCAGAGATCAGGACGAGGAAGGAGAGAAACAGCAGGACCTTATGGTTCTGCTCCAGAGCCTGCCCACGCTGGC
>PJEM01003127.1:0-197763 GCA_004023845.1 Helogale parvula | reverse complement strand
CTGTGCACACAAAAGAGTTCTTCATAAAGGCTTCAAACCGGGGTCACTCTACTTCACAAACATTTTACAGAAGGCGCTTTCTTCACCAGCGGCACGCCAGGCCACGTGACCAGCCTGCAATGCCGCACCGAGGGCCAGGGACGATTATTGTTTGTAGAAATAAGGCTCAAAGGCGGCCACCGCGGCTGTCCCGCCGGCTGTAGGTGGCACCGCGAGGCCGGATCCTCATTCGTGATGCGATTGCACACGTGCGGGCCCGGGCACCGGCTAAGACTTGCAGCCCGGGTCGGGTCCCTTGGCTTTCTGGAGGTTCAAGTCAGACCCTCCTGGTCACTTAAACCCCCTTTGTTGCTCAGCCTAAGAATCACTCTCTCAGAACTCTTAACTTTGCTTGGAGACTCTGGTTAAAATTAAGAACTTCAAACCCAGATTTGAAAAAGTGAAACAGATGTCCTTTTTGTTAACCATAAATGGCTCCCCACGCACTTCCCTTTCCCCCCCACCCTCTCTCTCTCTCTCTCTCTCTCTCTCTGCCACATTAAGTTTTATTTAATGCAGAGTTTGCTAAAAGGTTAAAAGAGAGCGAGCAGAAAGCAAATGTAGACTGTGGGTGGAAAAAGTCCTAAATCTTTCCTAGAATATCACGAAGATGAAAGTGCTCAGGCGGCCGGCTCCCGGGGCAGCGCGCCCTGCGGGGCAGAAGCGGAGTCCCAGGGGACCCCAGCCTCACCCGACTTGCAGTGCCCACCCCTGCGCCCTCTTGGAGACCAGTGCTGCCTATAGGCGAAGGTCCCAGACTTGCACTCACGTGAGAACATAGTTGACGCTGACGATACAGTGTGGCCTGGACGAGCGGCTGTTGTGGACGATGGTCGCATAGCTCTGCACCCATACCCAGCCGCCGTGCTTCGCCAGAAACCTGTAGTACTTGGTGGTCACCTGCCCCTTCACCAGCACTGTTGGGGGATAGAAGGCAGCTGGTGGTGAAGGAGTCGGCTCCCGATCCCGCCCAAACACAACCCCTGGCGGCGGGAGTGCGGGTCCCCCATGGGCCCTAAAGACTGCGGGAGGGAGAGACAACCGGTACGTTTCCAAAGGGATTGTCTGTCCCGTTAATTTGCATCGGGTCCTCCAGTCCCTGGAGATTAGCAAAGGAGTGGGGGACACTGAAAATTGGGGAATTCCTCCATTCCATTTCCTAAGGAAGGTAGAGGCTGAACAGCTGAACTCCCAGACTCATATTCTCGGTTTCTGGAAATTAAGCTCAAAAAAAATTTTTTTTTAAAAAGCTGAAGCGGGTCCGTGCACATGAGCCAAACGGCCTAGCCTCAGTTTTTTTAGTCCCATTTTCAGTGAGGCTTGTAGAGTGGGAGGGAGAAGCATAAAACCCCTCCTAGGGGAATTACCCCCCAGAAACTCAGAAATTCTTCTGCGGATATTAAAGAAACACGGTGGGGCTCAGCGTTGGAGCAGCCCCGGGGAAGGGCGTCACATACCACCACCACCCGGCTACCAGGGCTCCCACCCGACGGCTTACTGTGGACGTAAATCACGCCCTTTCCCTCCCCGGGCCGCGCGGAGGAAGTCCTGTGCCGGAAGAGTGGCGCCTTACGCAGGTGGTGGGCGCAGCGCAGGTGGAAGGTGTCGCAGCCGTGAACGTGGTGGTACAGGGTCTTCTCGATTAGGTCCTGAGGTTCATACCCCGTCAGCTCCGCCACTCTGGGGAGAGCAATCCTCGCGGGATGAGCGCAGGGTGCCGGGATGCCCCCCCCCCCCACCCCACATAGCCGTCTCAGGCTTAGGTGCCCACCCTCACTTCTCCTCATCTGCAAAATGGGCTCAGAAGGTAGAGGAAGAGCTCTCAGTCACTGAGCAGGGCCGTCCTCCCGCTAGGGTGATCCTTTCCCCCCTGGTCACTCACCTGGAGTCCAGGAAGATGAGCTTCATGTCCAGGCTGGCGCGGAACATGAACATGTTGCTGTGCAGCTTGATCTCCGTGACGGCGCTGGGAGGCAGCGAGTGGCCCACGGCCACTAGGCCCACGTTCTGGTAGCAGCCATCGAAGGGGGACATGTCCAGGCTGTACTGACGGATCTTCAGGTAGCCGCTGCAGTGAATGACCTGCAGCGGACGATGAAGGGGCGAGACTCAGCCACAGCCAGGAAACATCCCAAAAACGTGGGTAAGGGATTGAAACGTTTTGTGACTCCCCTGGGCCACAAATGCAGTGTGGGCCACGCCCCCGCACTGAGTTGTCCAAAGTTATTGGTGTTCCAACGTGAGTCAAGGAAATGACTGTCCTGCCACACTAAACTCACCTGGGAGCTTGTAAAAATAGAGGCATGAGCCTTGCCAACACTAACTCATCAAAATCGCCAATGGGGCCCTAGAACCTGGATGCGAGCTAAAGCTCTGGGTCTTAACCCCTCTGAAGGTGGGAATCTGATGCTGTGAGTAAACTCTAGGAATCTGCCAAACTTACCGACCATTTCAGATGCTTTACACACCCCTAAGGTCCATTACGAGCCCCAGATTAAGAGTCCCCATAGCCAGGCAATATCACATCACGGTGAAATCAAGTCTTAAAACTTAGTAGTCTCCAAGTGTTCGTTCACAAAATTCAACAACTCTGGAGGTGCTCCCAGGCAGACTGCGCTTTGATGGGTGCCGAGGACGCCCTTGGGACAGTCAGGGACTCCGAAGTGTCCCGTCCACACCCAGGAGCCCCCTCGGGTTCTGCTACTCTCCCCTGCAAACTGCTAGGATTACCCCTCAGCCACACACCTTGTAGCCACCGCAGGTGAGGCCCGCATTTCTCTTGGCCAAGACGCACTTCATTCTGAGGAAGAAGGAGCGCTCGATCTCATACTCTGGGAGAGAGGGGAGGAGGAAGGACGTGAGCTGGCTGGTGTGACTACACATCCCACCTTGGCTAATTGGGGAAAAGCCACAGGGACCCAAGCAGTGCAGGCACACATCTGCCTTACCCTGGACGAAGTGAGAGTGGTAGGGCTGATGAGCTGTAAGCACCGCGGTCATCTCATCGTGGTCGGCCGGGTGGATGTATTCATAAATGCTGTTCCCAGTCAGCTCTACCTGTAAAGAGGGGGGTATCACCTTCTCCAACCCTCGTGGGGCTGGAAGATTGGACCAGCGTGTCTACAGGACTGTGAGGACAGGAGCCAGAACTTTAGAGTCAGCCATGAGTTTTAATAACAGTTCTGCTGCTGGCTTCTTACTGCAGTCTAAGCCTAGGTTTCCTCATCTTTGAAAGGATATAGTAATATAGTAGTAATTATAATGGTACTAGGAGGAGCAGTCATAGTTTCCTGGCAATGTTCTGGTGAAAACATCAGACATTGGTATGTAACCACCATCCATGGTGTTTGACTTATGGTAGAGACTCCAAATGGTAGTATTGTTTGGGCTTGAGGTGGAAGCCAAAGGATAAGGGAAGTACAGGAAAAGAGGGATGCAGACCTGCCAGCTGAGATGTTTCCAGTCCCAGAAATGCACATACAAAAACTTGAGGACACGCCCTCCCCTTACCTCTGGCCTCCAGCTCTGGCTGTAAACATTGAAGGCTGGAGGTGTGGACCACTCACCTACCTGAGAAAGACCCAGGTGGACTGAGGCTGTCTCTGAGATGTACATGATCTTCCCATCTGGGGCCACCACAAAGATGAAGCCATCCAGGGTCTGGGGAGATAGAAACAGAGTTGAATGGAGAGCCCTCTGGGGAGAAACTTTGGTAGGGGCAGAAGTCAGAGATGTCCAGCCATAGAGCAGAGAGATGGAGTAGAGAGAAGCAGACAGGAAATAGGGCATAGAAAACCTGCCACAAGAGTCCCTCTTTTGTTCATTCCAAATATATAAGCATCTGGGACATGTAGCGCACTGGGAGACACCCAGAGGAAGTGGTACACAAGGGCACTGCCCTCTAAGACTCAGAACCCACTGAAATGGACAATACAGACACAAATATAGGGGGCAGGGGATCACAGCTCACGATAAGAGGTAGCTTAAGTTCTTTGGGCGATGGTCATTGAAAGAACAGTTTCCTGAGTCAGTCTTGGAGGACTCCATAGTGATGACATCCTATAATGGAATGAGTACCCTCAGGGTTTAGGAAATGGGCATATGAGCCACACAGAAGGGCTGGTAGTCAGAAAAGTCTGTAGACAGAAGACAGCTGGCCAGTAGCTCCAGGGAAGAATCTGGGAGAGGGGGGTTAGGAAATGAGAGGTTTTCCGGGTAGCAAATCCACAGAGTAGTTCTATAGTGTGTACAAATGTGTATATTTACATTGATGCATCAAACTGACAGGCTTTCCATGAAAGAAAGTCTTAGACTTTCACTGTCCCTTTATCTCTGTGAACAAGGCTTCAATCCAGGCAGTGGAGACATAAGGATGAGTCAGATTCTGCTCTCAAGTCGCTGGAAGTCCAGCAGCAGAGACTGGCAAAAAACAGATATAATCACCGCACAACTGAATGGGCAGTGCTGTGGGGGCCCAGAAGCTGAGTGGCCAGAGGCCTGGGGGAGAATCAGAATGACCTTGGAGGACCTGTTTGAGCAGAGCCTTGAAGAGGAAGCTTGAACTGGAGCTGAGAGGAAGGGATTCCTTCCTAGGCAGAAGGAATGACGTGGCAAAGGCAGGGACTGGTGGGGAGCAGGGTACATCTGGTGTACTCAGGCTCCATGAATTTGGTGTGCCAATGATGGGCTGAGAAAGGAGACTGGTGCTGGGCTTTTGAGAGTTTGAGATGTCAATCAGAAGAATTCGGAGATGCTCCTGTAGGCACCAGGGTTCCAACAGTTTCTAAGCAAAGAAATAGTGTACTTAGGGGTGTGTGTGTGTGTGTGTGTGTGTGTGTGTTGTGTTGTGTTGTTTTATTTTGTTTTTCAGTGACAGAATGTGGAAACGGGAGAAAAAAAAGTGGGATGAAGAGATTAGAGATGGTTAAGCCTAAACTTGGGTGGAGTTTATGGTGGCAGAAAGGGAAGCTGGGAGTGACTTCAAGGTCACTGAGTGGAAGGTAACAGCAGCAGCCAAGACTGAAATTTTAGGGAAATGTGGTGAGTTTTTGTATAAGTGGAAGTCTGGAGGAGGGAGGTAATGAATTCTTGTCTTGGAGAAAGGAAACTTCAGGTGTATGCAGATTTCCAGTTGGCAGTCGGAAACAAGTCTGGAACTTCAGAAGGGTGTCTGGACTGGAGAAAGCAGCCAAAGTCATGCAAATGTGGGAAAGAAGTTGAGGTTGCATTGTTGGCTGAGATGACCCCTGAGGCCTTGAAGCTGTGAGAGGAGAAACAGAGATGGAACCTTGGGGAAACGCCAGGATTTACAGCCAGACAGCAGTTGGCAAAACAGAGAACAAGTAGAGAAGAAAAAGAATCCAGGAAATTGTGCTGTATTAGAAACTGAGGGAGAGAGGGTGAATGTCAAGTAAGCAGTGCCACCCCTGTCAGGTGTTTACCCAAATGGCACCTTTTCAGTGAAGTCCTCTGCAGCGTCCCCATTTTAAGTGGCACTACTCAAGCACAGCCCCCACCGTCCTCCTTCTTATTTGTCTGCACAGCACCTACACCACATGTTATACTATGTAATGTGCCTATGTTGATTTGGAAGGCTGCTCTACTTAGAATGTAAACACCATGGGGGCAAGGCTTTCTGTCTGGCACATAGTTGGCCCTACTATATTTGTGCGATTTGCAAAGTCAGGTAGGATAAGAGATGCACATCTTACGCTGAATATCAAAATGTGGTGGAGCCTGTGCAGAGCACAACTGTCAGGAGAGATGCCAGACTGCAGCGGTGTGGAAGGAAGGGCAGCAGGGTGAGTGATGGAAATTGAGAGGGTAATGAAGTGCCTCCAGAAGTTTGGGATGAAGAAGAGGAAAAAGACTGGGCAAGAGCTAGAAGGAGAGAAAGATTGGGTTTTGTTCTCCTGTTTATATGGATGAGGAAAGTCAGCTGGGAATATTGAAAGACCGGGGCTGGGGAGGGTATTGCTGAGAGACAACTGATGAAAAGTGTCCCCGAGAAAGGAGAGGGATGACGCCTTTCTATTTAAATTCAGAGGTGTGGAGGCCAGGCCTGTGAGGGAAAGCTTACACAAGCCTTTCTTTGCTCTGTTACATGAAAATCTCTGGCCTCTGGGACTGAAGGAAGGACAAAGCCATGGGACAAGGAAAGCCACAGCACTCCTGCCTTGGGATGCTGGTCCTGCCTGGCCCACCAGGAAGAATTAGCTCAGATTCCCCACCCCACCACTCCCACCCCCTGCCATGCTGCTTAGGTTTGAGGCTCCCACAAGAGGAGCTGGGGGCTGGATGAGGATAATAATAAGAGGGTGGAGGATGGGAGACAAGTGTCAAGCCTAAAAATGCCACCGGGAGTTTTGCTATTTTAAATATTTGCTATGCGACTTAAGCGGGCAACGGGCAATTTAAAACGGTGTACACTGCAAACAATGCGGTAATGGGCGCCTCCACACTGGGTAAACTCATTACCTGGGGAGGTGTATGTGTATACGCAAGGGTCTGTACACGCGCTGGGCTGGCCTGGGGTGAGAGCTCGCGGAGAGAGAGAGCCCGAGAACGACAGGGCGGAGATGAAATGAGCTGCACACGCAGCTGCTTCTGGAATGTGTGAGCTTAAAGCACTGATGGGCATTTCTACCAGATTCCCGTTATTCCTGTGTAAATCCTCAATTCTGGCGGTTTTGCAGCCCAGCCCTGCGCGCTCCGATTCCCTTAACTGAATGGTGTCAAATGGCTCCCCGTCCAGATTGGGGGCCTTGCCGGACTCCCTTCTACCCTCAACCTGCCGATTTGTCACCTTGCCTCCCGCTCCGTCTCCAGAGGCACCATCTGCACCCAACAAGGTTAAGAGCTCAGCGTTTTAATTTTGCAGGGACTGTAGGGGCTGTGAGAAGGTTGCGTCTGGGCCTGATCCTATATTCCTAAGAAACAAGAAGCCCAGCACAGTGCCAGGCACCTGAGCCCTCGAAGCTTAAGTGCCGCCTCGCGGGTACCTGGAGCAGATGGGAGCCCAGTTCTCTGCCTACGTTGTCCAGGGGGCTGGTGCGACTTGAGTGGCCCCATGCCTCGCCGAGCCCTGTGGAGACACAGAGACACTCTTTAGCGATGGGACTCCGACCTGGCTATCGGTGTGAGACTTGTGTCGCGGTTATGGCACACATGCAAGTTCGCACGCACCACTGGAAGCCATCGGAGCTCCAGGCACCAGGACTGCCAAGGATGTGAGCCGCTGGATTTCCGCCCCTCCCTCTCTGCTTTTAAAGGACTGCGTGGAGGTCAGACTCCCTCTCTGGGACGGGTGAGGGCAGGGAGGGCAGGGCCCAGGCTGAGCGCCCCTCCCGGCAGTGCCTCAAGTGGCGGGGTTTGAGGACTGCCTGTGTGTGTCGTGAAGGAGCCCCAGCGGTAAATTCGGCGTAAATTCACTAGTGCGCTTAGAGGAGTGAGGGACCATTTCTCCCCCAAAGTTTCAGTATCTTCCTTATCACGAGGCTGAGGATGTCCACACCTCCAGCGAATGCCTCGCGAATACCCAAGGCTGTGAGCTGCGTCCAGCAGGTCCTCGACGGGCTTGCTTTCTCTTTGGCTGCGCGGTTCTCCAGCCAGTTTCCTCCCCTACGCCTCCGCCTTTAATCCCCTTCAGAGAAATCCGTTTGCTTACGAATGACTTCCAGCACCTCCATCCCTGAGCAATCCTTCTTCCTCCGCTTCCTCCCCACTAGCCCTGGCCTTACACATCCTAACCTCACCCCTCAAAACAAAACAAAACAAAACAAAAACAAAACAATACAACACCCCCCCCCAAAAAAAACAGTGTAGGAGTTTTTGAAGTTTTCTTTCAGGTGCTAACATCATCTTAGCAATATTTTCCTTTCCTTTTGGAGATGGAGAATCATTCAGTTTCTCTACTTTCCACGTATCTTCTATTGATAAAGGTATCCTGTATTAACAAAGCCAGCCCCTTCCTGTCCTCGGTGCTACCACGTTAAGATCATTCCAGACTTTGCCAGAAATTTCTCCCCGTGATGCGTAAAAAATAAAATCGTCTGAAAAAAATTTTTAATAAAATTCTCTGGATACCCGTGGCTGATTTTTTAAAAAGTAATAGGTAGTCTGCTATAGTACCTGTTTGCAAAAAAAAAAAAGGCAGAAGAAACTTGAGGCAAAGGTTATACTACCCATAACTACTTATAGGTAATATTTTTTTAACAGGATTGCTGCTGAAATTAATTTAACTAGGTAAACTCTTTTACATCATTAAACAAGGTTTAACATGACAAAAGGGGGTGTGATTTGCTGATTTACTGCTTCAAAGTACAAATAACTATGAAGTACACAATGACAAACACGCTCGCATTGTAATATGAAGGTGCGGGCGGACCTTTCAGAATAAAACATGGAGTTGGACTCTTAAAATGTGTCGGCCAGGAGCCGCTTCCAAAGGAAGCGATCAAAACCCTGGAAACGAGTAACCATAAGCGCCCCTTAAGCTCGAATCGGTCTTTCCGGGTGTTTGCACGTCTAAATAAATCTAACGATTTCCCCACCGCTCTGCAAACACTGATGCTCCCCGCCCGCGGCTGGACCCCTCTCCCTCCCTCGCCTCTAGTCAACCTCCCCTGCCTCTTTAGCCCGCCCCAGTCTCCCTCCCTGGAGTGACTCCACTGCCCTGATCGCTTTGGTCCTTCTGGATTGTTCGGGAGGGCCCCCGCCACAGCCACCTGTACACAGCCCTTCGCTTTGTCACCTTCCCTTCGCTCCTCGGGTCTCGGCCAAGCTATCCTCCTCCCGGGTTTCCGGCACGGCGTGGTCATTTTTTCAGCGCAGCTCACACCCACCCAGAAGTGGCGGGGGTGGGGGGATTGGTTGGGAAGAGCCAAACCCAGGAAGGGGGAAAGGATCCTGCTGGGAGAGCTAGGGACGCCAGTGGCGCAGGTCCGCGGACGCCGGGCCGGCCGAGACCTGAAAGCTCTAAGGTTTACGGGGCGAAGGGCCAGGGCGCTCCCGCCCGCTGGGAGCTGGCAGAGGCCTCCTCGCGTCTGCAATCTTGTCTTCTGGAAGGGTGCGAGGCCTGCGCTTGGGGCCAGCAAATGCCCTTAGTCTAAAATTATGAGTTTCTCCCAGATCGGCTGGAAACAGCCCGGGAACGGCCTTCCGACCCGAATCATCTGAAAGTCCCCGAGCTGGGCTCGGGTTAAGGACTGGTTCCGAACCCCCAGCGCCAGACTCCGCTGTTTGTTGTCTCGGGTTGCGGCCTCATTAGTATGCGCCTACCAGGGAAAAAGACGACTTCCCGGCAGGTTAATAAACAGCCGGCCAGGCGCAGGTTACCCAGGGCCTCCCTCGCCCTCTCCTGCCCCCACCCCCACACCTTTTAAGGAACCTTTTGCTTTCACGGAGCATTGCCTTCTCTACTTTCTCGGTTGAAATCTCCGTCACACGGTTTTGTCTGGGTTAATGTTTTATAAGGCGCTGGCTGCCTTCGGCTACCTGCCGGGCTTTCCTGACCTAATCCTAGGGCTGAGCTCGCCCTTCAGCCCGCCCAGGACACCTGCTGAAGCCCCGGTCAAGGGTTCCGCCTTCCGAAAATCCTGGAGTGGCCCAGAGACCCCTCTCCCCGGAACCCCTCACCTCCGGCCCGCGGTGACGGGCTCCCGCGCCCAATTTCAGTTGGCGAGGGGGGTAAGCTGAGATTTCGTTTCTGCACTTGACCTACCGCAGAAAATTCACAAATCCTTTGATTGTCTGTTTAAAATGAGGAGGAAACCAGCTCCCTTTGCGGCAGGATTACAGTGGGAACAAGATCTAAAGATTCTCTTGTAATTCGGTGAGGCCGAGGGAACGGGGTTTTGCAAAGGAGAAAAGGAGCTCTGTGAGGGAGGCGATAACTAAATCGGGTTTTAGACAAAAGGATTTTCCCCAGCTAAAGTGGTCGAAGACAAAGGAAAACATAATCTATTTTGGAAGATTTCCAAGATATGCCACATTAACCTTAGCAGATAAATTTTGCTTTTCCCCACCCCCCTCTTCCCTTAAAGTCTGGTTTATCATATTTACATAAGTAGTATTAGAAGGGATGTATCTATTATGGATCTAAAGGGCTAGCTCACATTTCATGTGAAAACCCGGGCGAAGTTTCACTCTTACCCTCAGTGCGCAGTTGAGCCATTTCCATTTAAATACCCCCTGACCCAAGGATTACCTCAATGGACTGACTGCACGGGTTTTGTAATTTCCTGAAAATGAGATTTCGATTTATAAAACAAGAAACCAATTAGTAACCAAATGAGGCGAAGTAGATCCACTAAAATTGACCTAATCCCACAGGCACAATTTAGACCCGTTCTTGGCGAATGAATGATGAGCCCCAGTCTAGCATGAGCTCAAAGCATCATCCAGCTGTGTTATTACAAGCAGCAAAAATAAATTGATCGAGCTTTTCCTTCGGAATGAATTTCATACCCTTGACAAAATATAGATTACAGACCTGGCATCATCGCCTCTTTCACTCAGACAGGAAGAGGAGGAAGAGAAGGGGTTGGTCCACTGTTCTTTTCTCCCCTCACTTTAATAAATAAACACTCTGTCTCAATAGAAATGTGTCCCCCTTGTAGTAGTTTACCCAGAAAGGTTCACCTGACAGATTGCAATACACCTTTTAGGCAGTAGGAGAGTGGGTGGGGATGGGACTGGAGGAGCTGTCCCAAGATCTGACCACAACTCGTTGACTGAGGTGGGAAAAGCCCTGGATACCATGTTCCTAACTTCGGGTCCGGAGGGATTTGTTCAGCCACCTGGGCTTTCCGCAAGACCCTGCGGGTACTCGCTGAGGGCATGCTGTCCAAACCTCCCCCCCAATGCACCTGTCCAGCAACCCAGCAGCCTTCCTGTTAGGGGTCCGAGGGCCTCAGAGGCTCTGGGGAAGAGAGGGACGGAGGAGATTGGTTGCCCTTAGACTAGACAGAGTGCCTGGACCGGTCACTGAGTAGGAGGCTGCTTCTCGATTGGACTGCAGGTGCTGTGGTGGTCCTCCCAGCTCCGCTCGAGGCCCTCTCCAGCCACCTGGCCTGTGTGGCCGACCTCCTGAGGCTCTCGATAGCTGCGAAGGACCTAGTTTTGTACGCAGCAGCCCACATCCCTGCACTCCCGTGTGTCTGCACTCCACAGTGGCACTGTGTGCCCTTCTCTCCCCTGTATGCCCATGACCACTCCTGGGAAATCCACTAATGTTAGTAGTAAATCTGGGGTGGAGAATGATGGTCACAAGACGGACTCTGCACCCTCGCTGTGCTTTGGCGCTGGAGCTAGGCTTCCAGGTCGGGAGGGAGCAGGCCAGCCAAGCTGTCTGCGTCGGGCCTGCAGCAAAAAGAACTGGAACTGCAGGAGCGACAGGCGGGTTTCAGCCTGGTCCCAACTAAATCGTAGGACAAAAATGCACGCGTGTTTTACTGTAGTGCTTTGCGTGACGCTGAAAAACGTCAAGCGGTGTCACCCCAGGGATCCAGGTCCTCAAAAGTGGCCGGGAGGGGCAATGCTGGAGCCCAAGGGCAGGCGCAGGTGGGCGGACAGGAATACCCCGCTGTGCAGGGGTCTAACGCCAGCGTTCTATTTGGCGGCGGGGACTCCCCACAGCACAACTGACGGCTCGGGCAGGATCTCAGCTTCTGGTTTAAACAACGCCGGCCCTGGGAGCAGTAGCCCAGGCAGCACAAATGACGGAGGGCGCACGCCTGTCTCTGCTTGGGACAGACTCGCTAAGAGGTCCTTGAACCTTGGGAGAGCAGAGACCTGTTCGGGACCATGTGGAGACCTGTAGCTGGCCCATCCTCAGCAGAGACCCCCGCGGCTGGGACAGACTAAACCGCACGCCGCGGGCTTGGCCTGCGGGCAGCATAATACATGCTTCTGCCCGCTGCTTGCTTTGGTGTGTACCAGAAGCGTGGTGGAGGCTTCTACAAGGTTTCTGTCTTCCCGCCTACGCGAACCTCGGAAGGAGAGCGACTCTGCGAAGGGCCCACGCGAACCTCGGAGGGAGAGCGACTCCGCGCAGAGCCCGCCTCCCGAATGAAAGTTTGTCCCTCACTTCTCAAACACCGTTTTAGTACGTTCTAATCAGCAGGCCCATTGCTAAATCCTTGAGGGTTCCCCTCTCCCGTGCAAAATTTAAAATTCCATAAATCAGAGACTGGCATTGGGTGGACAGCTAAAGTCATAATGTGTTAGCTGGGTCTAAACCTCATTTTCTTGAGCAATACCTGTGCCGACATAGAGAAGTGCGGCAAGAATCCATGGGTTCGAATTGTGTCCACTTTTGTGTCTGCAAAACTTCAAGGTGCCAGGATTTCCCCAGGATTGAAAAATAACTCTTCCAGAAAATACGTTTGTCCTCTGGAAATTTAACCTGAGTTTAGCTTCAGGTGTGCAGCTGTACCTTGCTTAAAAGCATCCTGCTATAGCTTATGGTACCCTGTTTTGCTGTATTAGTTTTCTTAGTGATCGTTCCCTTTAAAGGAAAAAAGTATTTTTTTCATTGATCTGATCTACAATTTCGAGCACATAAATCTGTCTTGAAAATGCTCTGTGCAGAGTTTAGTTCTGCACTCTACATTTTAAGTCAACATCAAAACTGGAATTAAACAGAGAAAACCAGCGTGGAGGGTAAACTGGGCTTAAAGGCTTTTAAATGAGAAAAACTTCTGTAAGAAAATAAACATGGAAACCCAATGCTCAATCATTTCCCCAAGCAGCAAGAAAAACAGCCTTAAATCACCCATCCACGTGGGAAATGGGGCCTCTTTTTCTCTTTCAGTTCCCGGCCTCAAAAAAATATATAAGGCGATTAAGGATTTCAGTCTTGAGGTGAATATTATAGAAAGGGTCTGTGGAGGTTTGTTTAATCATCCTCGTCCTTCCAGCCTTTGTAGAGACTCTTTCCTGCACAATTACTAATTTCAATTCTGTGATTATTTTTATTTTCCCAAGACCTCTTGACTATGAAATGGCAGTATGATTTTACCAAGATTCTGAATGGCTGCAGATTTGAAAACATGTCTGATCCTTTCAAATATTATTCAGCAAGCCACTATACTCCTAGCAAAAACTGTATTATATCTGGATAACAAATATATATTAGTTTGTAGTTGAGTTTGTCTTGTTTTACACATAAAGTCACACTTTTTTTTTTTTAATCCTGCCTTTCTGGCTTTGATAACACCAGACTTACACATTTCTAGATGCCTCAAGTTTTTCTTTGCAAGGTTATTTTAGAATAGGATATGTTGTCGATGGGAAATACGTGATTTTAATGATTTCACAGTAATATTCCCTTTTTTTTAGTATGAAGTCTCCAACCTAATGCTTTATTCTTGATTATTTCAGGTACCCATATTCCATTCCTCTGTTCCCTGCTGCCTCTCTTTTAGCTTTTTTTTTTTCAACAGCTCAATTTTCTCTACTCAGATAAGTAAAAACTGAAATTTGCCCCTAGATAAGGAATCTACCAGGATGGGGAGGGGGGGGGAACCTATATTTAGTGATGGAGAATTATCTATATTTTAGGAATATTTTTTATTTTTTCAAATATAAATATGGAAAGACTCCTCTTTGTTGATTAAGACTTTTGATATTAAGACTTTTGATATTGGAGATGAAATGTAATCTCAGCCAAAACAGTGGGGTTGTATAGTCATTGTTATGCCTATAACTAAGATGTCATCAGATTTATAATTATTTTAGATCATATACATTGCAAAAATCCGTATGTAACATGCTTACCATGATGAAATAGCTGTCATTACTCAATCCTTAGGACAAAATTTAAGACCTACTATCTCCTGGAAAGGCATAAAGATCGCTGTAACAATGAACTGCATCTGCAAACTAATTCTTTCTGTTTTTCATCACTAAAAAGATAACCTCCCCCTAAAGTGCTCAGTTTCCGCCACTGCCATGGACCCAGTCTTATCAACTCTCTGCCTTCAGTCCACAGCTGAACCCAAATTTGGCACCCTCTGCAGGTTGTGCCTGGTCTTGCTGCTTGTGATTGTATCACTCCTTTGAAAGATGTTGGGGTGTGTGTGTGTGTACGCGCGCGAGTGCGTGCGTGCGTGGTTGTTGTTACTGTTTAATATTTTAAAAAGCTGTGTCTGGGTTTTGGATTTTTTAAGCTAATCTATCCTCACTAAAACTAAAACCTCATCCCTAGGAGCCAGCTGTTCGGATGACCCTGTCTAACTCACCGGCTGGAGGCTGCGGGTGAGTTATGAGCTCAACAGTAGCTGGAGAAATAAATGATGTGCCCAGAGTTCACACATCGTCCATCCCCTCCTCCCCATAAACTCACACCAGCCTCTGAAGAAGGGAGAGGAGGGAGGGGGCCCCCGCGGCTCCGGAGGAAGGTGAATGGGGGCTGCAGAAAGCACAGTCGTGGTTAAAGTAGCCACAGGGGATCAGCCCGGCCACCAAGGGGACTCCAGGGGGAGTCTTCGCCAGTGCTTTCTGTACAAATGAGAAGTTGGCTAAGAGAGTTTACTTTCTGTTCCTCCTACTTATCACGCGATTTATAATTTGTGTAGTTCGCACTCAATTAAACAGGAAAGCTTGCTCTCTTAGAAAACAAAACCAAAACAACCAAAACCAGCCCAATACTCTGCGGGCGCGCCTGCCCGGGATCTGCACGACAAAGACGGGCGCCTCCGGCCCGGCGACTCCCCGGCGCTCCTGTTCCTTTCTTGGTGCCCGCCCGGGGGAACGCCGACCCGCTTTTCTTTTCCTCCCGCGATTACTCGCAGCCGCTCAAGCAGCACCATATGCTTCTTCTGATCAAACAGCGAGCGACATCGGCACCGATAATTGACGAGACCCGCTAGAAATCACGCAGAAAGGGAGCCCACTGAGACCGCAGGGGCTGACAAATCACTGCTAATAATCCTGTTAGGAACAGCGCGGCCAGCCGAGTTCACAATAGCTTTATTTTTATAAAGTAGGCGCTGACAGTATAAAAGACAACGAGATCTCTTTTTTTAAACAGAAGGCCATGTCGCATAATAGTAGTTTTCCCACTAGCAATTCTCAGCAGTTTGAATAGGAAGTATGGTTTTTAATATATAAATCCCCACTCCTTTCTTTTTCTTTAACTTTTCAGGGACTTTAGGTTTTGATTCCTCTCTTCCTGTGTTTTCCATGGTTAACTGAGCTTGTTCAAGGAACTGCTTTAAGACAAAACAACTATAACACTATTTGTAGTTTTCGGGTAAAACTGAACTATAATTTGAAAGTTTTCCTTTAGTGCCCCTGACTAATCTGTCAGCATGTTTTGCAAGGTTTTGATTCAGATAATAACTTCTAGTCAAGATCAAACAAAGTGAACTCCAAGCCCAGGAAGGACTATTTCCTTCCCCCTATTTCATTAAAAGAAAACAACGAACACCAAGCACCCCAAATCAACAATAACATAAACCTCTGTGGGTCAAATCCGACATTCTGGTTTGTAAATAAACAGGGTTCTTTCTCTTGGATTTTTTGTTTGTTTGTTTGTTTAGTATTCTCTCTTTTGTATTTCCCAATCTCTCTCCTCTGGCAAGGACACATCTAAAAAAAATTTTTTTTAATGTGTTCATATTACTTGAATGTGGGTAAAGGAAGGGGAGAAGTGGAAGAGGGAAGTGTCCTTTTCCTAGTGAGTATAAATAATTTTATACAGGACAGTGTTCTTTGAAGGCTGCTCTGTCCTCGCACTGTGAATCTTGATAATCTAAATACATGTTTTAAATCATGACCAGCTCAGCTGTTCTTCCTTCTAGGCCTTAGAAGACAAATTTCCCAGGATCAGCTTTGCCAAGCTGCCACCTAGAAGACATTGTCTAAGTGGGCTAGTCTTCTTAACTCAACCTCATGTATTTTGGGTCCTAGTCTGTTATCGCCAAGATAATATCAAGCTCAGAGTTGCAAATCACCAAGCCTCAGAGGTAGTTTCAGAATCTGTGAATATCTCAAAAACTCAGACTAAATTTGCTATAGGCAATCAAGAGACTGGGTAAATTCTGGACATATTTGTTCATAAATATACCTGGTGCTCATCTGCATAACTGTAAAAATATAAAGAAATTATTGCCTGACTGAGCTAGCTCCATGTACATGGCTCTATCTATATGGAGCAAAAATACAAGAATTTGGCAATGTTCCTGCTTTCTGCTAGATACAATTCTAACAAGAGGAATAAAAAAAGAAAGTCATGTTTGGATTAGTTGTGCTTTCAATCGAGCTCAGTATCTGAAGTGTTGACAAAAGCACTGTTGGGCTGCTTCCCAACCAAACATATCCGATGGACTAGAGAAAGTATTAATGAGGAAGTAGAAAGAGCCACAAAAAGGCAACAGGAATTCTAAATTCAGAGAGGTCCTTAGTCAAAGAGCCATGCTAAACTTCTCTTTGCAGAGAGTATGTATGTGTGAACGCACTTCTCTGTTCAGTGGTGTAGGCTCACTCACTGGCAAATCTATACCCCTTCTGCCTCTGAAATTCCATCTGGGCAAAGTCACTTACCTTCTGGGAACACTACTCTCATTTTGAGATAGCTGGTCGTGAGTCTGATTATGGATGCTTTGTCCAGCTGCGAGGTGATAGCCGAGGGCAAAGGCAGTAATTTAGCCAGTTCATAAAATTCACTGTTTTCTTTCTCCCTCCTAGTCCGGGCAGCATTTTTGGACTTCTCTTTCATTGTGTCTCCTTCCCCCTTTCTTCTTACAACATGAGCTCCACAGATTCATCCAAAAGCAAAAATAAACTTTCAATTAGAGATCATATTTGACAAAAATATAAGGCATACTCTGAACGAAGAGACCGAGGTCTTTGCTTCAGTGTATCGATGGCAGTAAAAGACCAACGCAGCGAACGGAAAATAATTTTCTTTGAAAATACGGGACGCGAGCGTCGGACAGTTGCTGATCCACGGCAATCGGGACAATCCTAGGAGTCTCTGGTTATCAAATGCCGGCGGGACCCCTGAAGAGCCAGGCTTTTCTTCTGTTCCGCGCGACGAAGCCCGGGCCCCGGAAAATCGACATAATAATCCCCGACGTTTGCTCCTCAGTCCCGCGGCATTTGAGGCGGCTCCCAGCCCCTTTGGGAAGAACGGGAATGCCGGACAACTCTTTCAGGCCACTGTGAAGACAACAGCATCAGAGTGTAAGAGATCTGCAGCTCCGCAATCATTTATGACCTCGCCTGAATTCCGAAAATCGGCCTCGTAGGGCCTCGGCGCGCCTGTCCAGGCTGGTGTTTTTGTTTGTTTGTTTGTTTGTTTTATAAAAAATGGAGGAATCAATAGCGATACTGAGCCTCCTGCAAATAATGCTTGAATTCTCTCATCCAAGCCAGCCACATTCTCCAGCCCCCCCGAGAAGTTACCCAAACAACAAAATGCATATTTTTGAGACCCTTAGAAGACCCTCCGTCGCTCGTCCCCGTGCCCGCGCCCAGGCCAGGCGCACGTCCCAGGACAGCAGGTTTCTTCAAATCAGAATTCCTCCACAGCGCTGGGGCCGCCTTTCAGTCCCCCCACTTTGGCAGATCTGGAATTTGGCTACCTTTCTAACTTGGGTCTCAAGTCTCAAGGATTCCTCAGAAAGTGGCGCTTACACATCAAGTCCCTCGGGACTCCCAAGGCGACCCCGGGCTCTCCCTGCCCAGTGGGGGCGGCAACACGCCGGGCACGGCCGCGCCAGGTTAACAGGTGGCACATTCACGACAGCCCCTCGCAGGCACGGAGAGGGGGGTGGTGGGAGGCGTCCCGGCCTCTCCCCCACTGCCGTACAGCTGCGGGTGCCTCTGGGCGGGCGCAAGGTGTCTTCCGCTTCACCTACCTTCAGTCCCCGCTGACGGCAAAGGGTGCAGAGGTGCCCACCTCTTAACCGTACTCATGCCTACGGTCCAACTCCGCCGGCCTCTCCGCTTCCCACCGGCAGAGAGGAGCAGAGCGCGCCCCAGCTCCCTTTTCTTTTCTTGGTCATGAATTGGGGGAAGGGGTGCGTGGAAGAAGGAGGGGAATGCAGTCTTTGGGACGGGTTAGGTGGTTTTAGAATCCTCCTCCTCGGTAGTTGCTACGAAGCCAGTATTATTCCTAATTGGAAGCCGAAAACGCCCCCCTGTAACTTCTTTATAGCTCACGGGGTTTAGCTTCAACTTCACTCCCGGGCTCCCTCTGTCCCGCCCACCCTTAATGCCACTCACAAACTTCCTCGCCTCCGATTGGCTCGGCTTGCCGCGGGGCGAGGCGCTCATTGGTCGGCCGGAGTGAGTGACGCGAGCACGCCCCGCATCACTCCCTGCGCGCCGCTGTTCCCGGCTCCCCTCTCTGCTCCTCGCGCGGCTGCTGCGCTCCTGACAAGCCCGGGCGCGGGTGTCGGCGCTGCCTGGCAGAGGCCGCTGCTCCCGGCCTCCAGGGGCCTCGCGGATGTTGTGCAGAACCCTCGCCCCCTGCTCTCCCAGGGGTGTCGTGGCTGCGCACTCAGCCCAGAGCGCGGGGCCCACTGTGACCCGTGCTTCCGCCAGCGGCGGGCTGCGGCCTGAGGCCAGAGAGGTCGGCCGAGGGGGCCGGGGCTCCCGGCGATAAGGCTGGAGTCGCCCAGACTTCGGGTGCGAGTGGCCCGAGGCCAACCTGGCGGCCACGCCGTTCCCGTGGGCAAGTCGCGAGGCCCACTGCTTGCGCGGGCCGGTGTTCACGTTTCTCTGAAACCACAGCGACCTTGAATTCGTCGCCAGAGAAGTTAATATATACCTGACTTTACGTTAATCCCAAAGAGGAGAGTCTTTTCCAAAATGGCTCGAGTTTGGGGGCTGAATTGTTCACCGTGGAAAGCTTAGCCGTGGAGTTTTCCTATGGAAAGCAGATAGAGGACTCTGGGGAGGGGAAGAGATTACATTTCAGGCTAAACTAGGATCAGACAGAGTGGCTGATACAGAGATAACATATCTCAAACGGAGCAAAGACTTCTTTATCGGGTTTTGTTTCAGGAAGCAAAAAAGATATTTTAATATTCCTTGCTAGAATAAATTTACAACATTCACAATTCCCCCAACAGGACCCGTTTAAACAAACATTTGTAAGTATTGTCGCTGACACATTATATTTTAGAGACCCTCTAATTTGAATCGCTTGAATCACACTCCCCCAAGACAACACAGAGAAACGGAGAAAAGTTAATTTGCGCCCCCCCCACCCCCAATAATGACTTCTGTTTGGAATCACTCCCTACAAATGAGATTCCTAGCTTGTTTTTTGGTGCTGATGGTGACCACGATTCTTCTCCCGGGGGTACACCTGGAGCAGTTGTTTCATCAGCCACAAAAGAGAGTAAGAAGACCAATAATGTTGCACTCTTCCTCTCGTTTGTGGCAACAGTTGCCGCCTAGAAAACACATACTCTGAAGAAGGGTAGGTGACTTTTTTTTCTGATATTCGGAACAACTTTAAGAGTGTTTGTTCAGAAATGCAGACATCTGCCACCTCCTTGACGCCGATGGCAGTAAGCTCGCAGGACGACAACAGGAGCTTTCTGGAGCTATTTACTCATCTGGGAAACACCTGGCAAGAAGAGGTGAACAGATAGAATAAGAAAAAAACTAAACATGCAGATTTTATAGGTGTTTCAAAACTGGAATCTAGTTAAGGGGCTCTAATTTAGAAGGAGTCATTTCTTCAGAGGCGGTAGCCACTTACAGACCTGGCCCTGGGAGGGTTCCGACCACCAACTGAAAAGCTCCTAACAAGAAAGGGGTAAGAATACAGAGGGGTGTACTGTGGCTCTCTCATACACGACCTTCCAGAAAGACCAGATAAAATGAAGTTAACTACTGCATGTAAATAGAAAAGGTGTGTGTTTGCGAGGGATGAAAAAACCCTTTCCGTGACTTTTCTACCCCCGACCCCCAATCTCGACAGATCTTACTGGCAAGATGGAGCGGCCAGGCTCAGCAATGGCACTTTAGGGGATAAGAAGTTTTCTATTCCGACTGTAGTCTGGAAAGAATTTCGGGTTTAGTGGCTACTGTAAACCCTACCTCTCCTTCAAACAGCGTGCGGGTGTGTTAGTGCTTTGTAAGGATCTGAAGCCCTTGCCCACGTCAGAGACACCTGGGGGAGTCAGGAGGTGCCGGCTCCCCAAACACAGCGCGTTTCACCAGAAGAAAGGCAGTATTTTGCCTTCGGAAGCAAAATGGGTAAAATGAGTGTGTAAGTTTTCACACCAAAGATAATATCCCGGGGGGCCAAGCGGGCTGTTCCAGCGTCCCAGAGAAGCTCAGAAGTCGATGAACCGAGTAGATGTTTAATAAACGAAGTGAATGCACGGCCATGTGGTGCCGGCCTCCTCGCTAAATCCTCCGCACACAACTGTCAGAGCCGCGTTTACCGAGTGAGTGAATTAGCTTGGCGACGTAACACCTGTTTTTCTAATCTTTGAACCTAGGCCGAACCCAGAATGCGGCTCCTGCTTGCCCTCCCCCTCCAGGGCGCAGGGACCCGGCCTTGCACCCTCTCCGCAACCCCTCCCGCCGGCCCAGCAGGAGCAGCAGGCCGGCGAGGGGCGTGAACTGGCGCTGCAGGTGCCTCCCACGTGTTCTGAAAACCTGCGTTCGCTTCTAGCGTGAGAAATTTTAAACTAATTTCTTGAGTTTCAAAAGCTACTCCTACCCTTGCTAAAGTAAGGGGGAAAGCCCCAGAAAAGAAAGAGATGGGCGCATGCCCACCAACACCAAACAAATTTTAAGAGCGTCTAGGCCTCTGCCTCCTTGCGCGGGTATCTCAAAATGTAGCCCTATGGCTCTGGGGCACTGTCTACGCAACCCCGGAACGTAATCCTAATACGGGAAGAAACCGGAGCAGATCTATTAACAAACATCCTCCTCCTACCCTCGGCCGCGGAGGGCAAACAGCCTAGAGTAACCGCAACACTGTACCCCTGGGAGTATCTTCTGCCTCTGGGGCGACTCCAGAGGCTACCCGCATGGAGCCCTCCCTTAGCCCGCTCCGACACCAAGACCTGTGCCGCCCAAGGCTCTATCTAGACTAGGGGACTAGGCGTGCCCAGTGTAGCTGTCTCTGAGAACCAACGCGCCTGTGCGTGCGGAGTCCCGAGCGCTGCGCGCTCCCGGAGCCACAAGGAGGGGGCCTCCGAGGGCCGCCGGGCCCCTCCCAACATCGGGCAAAGTCCAAACTAGAGACGCTGAACCTTTGGGTTGGAAAGAACCAGAACGTCCAGTGGAATCCCGGTGCAAACTGCCGAGCTGGGTTTCAGTGTATCGGCTCCCACCCAGGCGCATTGTGACGCTGACCTTGCTCGGGCACAGACTTCAATCCTGCCTTTTGGTAACTCTTCTCTGCGCCCAGCTGCTTGAGTATCTTAGCAAAACTAGAGGGATTTCTGTCTCCCCTTTCTCATTCCCATAACACACTTTTTTGTTTCGTTTTGTTTTGTTTTTACAGACGGCTAGGAATGCGCACTTTTACACACCTCGACAATTCATATACACAATAGTACAAAGCACACAGGCACGGATTTTGCTAATTGACCAAGGTCAAGATGAATGCTGTACTTATGATCAAGATGCAAAATCTGAAGATGGTCACTTGAATATCTCAGTATGTTATATCCAGATGTTCACTCTCGATCACTGAGAAGGAGAATTTAAGGAAATACTAACATTTTTCTTATTCCATATATGTAAGTGAATCCTGCTCTAGCCCCATTTTATTAACACATTTAGGCATTCTGATGTTGAGGCACAGAAAATGGCCCCTTACAACTTCCACGGGATGGAACAAGTGGGCTAGGAAACAAAGAATAGGAGGAACCTCAAGAAAAAAAAAAAGCCATGTTAATATTTTTTTAATTTACAGTATAATTCACTTGTTTGATCAGGAAGTTTTGGAAAGTATAAGATATTTCATACAAAACGAAACAACCCTTTTCCTAGATACTGGTTCTCAGGCGCCTAGCTGAATTGACCACTGAAATGTCTAAAAAATTAGCTTCAGTGGTTGCATATTTAAAAAGAAAGAGAAGGAAAGGAAAAGGACAGAAAAGAAAAAAAAGTTACCAACCTGAAAAATGAGAGTGGTGGATATTAGATAGTTTCTCTAAGTATTCTGGATAACATTTTCCACCCAGACTTTGAAACCATAGTCTAATAGAACCTTGAGTTGATCACTGCGAAACAAGAGTACTTCTTAAACTATGCACGCTTTTTATAAAACATTTATTTTATTTTATTTATCTATCTCATCTTATCTTATTTTATTGAAGTAATCTCTATACCCAACGTAGGACTCCAGCTCACAACCTGCAGATGAAGAATCCCCAGCTCCACTGGCTGAAGGAGCCAGGCGCCTGATACTGCACACTTTAAAAGAAATGTATTATTCAAACATCAACAGTAGCTGGAAAACTCTGACGGTGCGCATTCTGAGGACAGGAGCGGGTGGCTGCCTGCCATCAACGGAGCGAGTAGTTTTTATACTTCTTTTTTCCGAAAATTGAGCTAGGGGTGCTGTGTGTATGTGTGTGTATTTCAGCACAGCTAGGCACAGGAGCACCACTAGAATGTTCAAGAGCTGAAGATAAACGTTGGTTTGTGACTTTGGGTTGGAAGACACTTTGATTCCTCAATCAGAGTTTCTGGATTTCAGGGCAAAACATGCTCTCTTGTACTTCTGGAGCTCAACGGGAGCCCAGGGGTGGAGAGCTGGGGGCCAATTGGCGGGAATGGGGAGCGAGGGGGTTGGGGGTTGGTCGGCGAGGCGGGACTGCAGAAAGAGAGCTGACTGGAGTCGGTGGCCTCCAACAGGATGAGCGTCAGAATTGGGTGGATTCAGAGGGCATGTGATTCACCATCCTCTGGCTTTGACAGTCATTGGATTAGGCTTCTTTAGAGTTTTTCCTTCTCTGAACCCCAACTTTGGGTCTATTCCCTGGCACCTCTGAACCCCAGGACTATGGTGGGAGCGCTGGAAGAGGAACCCCTAGGCCTGCACTCTCCAGGGGTAAGGCATTCTCGTGAGGGCGTTCCTGTTAATCCATAACAAATGACCGGATTCCAGACCAGGCCAAGCATCAGGGTCACCTGGGGTGGGAGGTGGTGACGGAATATGGCTTTAAAAATATGGACTTTAGGGCACCACTCCGATTTAGAAGTTGGAAATCCCTGTTGGACTCTGGCGTTGACATTCCGTAAATTGTGGGAGGGGAGAAGGTGGCCCAAAGGCAAGACAGTTCTGAGAGTTTCAGGAGCAGGGATGAGAACGAGCTCAGAGCGAGGGGCGCGGCACCACCACCCACCGCTCAGTGAGGGTGGCAGACGCCTGGGCTTAACTTCGCCAGGGCACCGTCCAACAGAAATCCCTGCGTCTCACCTCGGTGCCTGGGTGGAGGTGGGGGTAGGTGTGTGGGAGGGGCCCGGACCTGGAAATCTGCCCTTGAAAATCTGGGCCCTCTAGCTCCTAACTGGGAGGCTTGGGAACTTGAGCTTGCATGGGAATTCCTTGAGGTCCTGTTAAAACACAGGGTGCAGGTTGGTCCCCACTCTCAGAAGAGCTGGTCTGGGACCTAATAATTTGGTTTTCTAAGAAGTTCCCAGGTGAGAACCATTGCTTTAGTCTGCTTTTTCTCAGCTTGTCTTTGGAGAAGACTGTCTGGAAGGGAAAGATTTGAAGTGATAATCTTGTGCCAAGTAGGACCTTGGATGTAAGGTATAAAATGAGGTGACTGGGTGGAGGTACAGGGGTCAGGCTCACAGCTCTGATAAGGTGGGGTCCCTGATGATAGGTCCTTAGGATGCCTCCTTAGGAAAGGGAATGATGGCCTCAGAATGAAGGAAAAGAGGTCTAGGAACCCAGCCTGAGTTTGGGCTCAGAAGACCGGGGAAGTGCTTAGGTCATTCCTGCCTGGATCCAGTGTTTCAGGGTTCTAGCTGCCCCACAGAGAAGAAGTCCAAAGAGTTTGGATCCATCAACCACGAGTAGGGAATATTGGAAAAAAGGCAGATATGGTTCTCCTTTTGGCCCAGAAACTTGTGTTCCCTAATTTTGCCAGAGTACTTAAACATAAAGGGCCCAAGATGTGGGAAGTGTTGGTGCAGTGGAGCTGTCCCTGGAGGAAGAGGCCTGCCTGCACCCATTGGGTCTGTGAGGTCCAGGCCTCCTCTCAGTGGGGGGTGCACCCTCCTGCGCAGGGCCCTGTTAGGACATTATGACTTTGTCAGTCTTTGGGCACATTTGTCATGTTTTTATGAGTCCTTTCCTCCATAAAAAATCGAAGATTATATTTTACAATTGTGTGGTATAAAGATGAATGTCATTCAAGCTGAATTCATTATCCTGTATTCATTATTCTTATATTTATCTTTTTCTTCTGATTGTAAAAGAAATTAAAACTAGAACATTCCATGGGCCTCTAAAACTACCATGCGCCCTATGCACTGTGCCAACTGTGGCAAATGGGTAAGTCAGGGCTGCCCCTGGGCACATGTTATGAGAATGGGGAGGTGGTATGTGCCTTTCCCCAGCTGTGGCTCTTAAGTCTCTCTGGGAAGCCTCGAGAGAGGTTTAGTAGGAGCATATGTATCTCTTAGTCACAACTCCAGTTGTGATACTACTGGTAGGCTCGTCTGTGTTCCCACTGCAGAGTTCCTCCACCCTGCTTTAGTTATGTCTGAGGTAGGACCATAAGACTGGGTGGAAAATCCAAACAGGTTATCAGCACCGTTTCTTAACATTCGGCCGGCTTCACCTTTGTCCTTACTTAGATATCAGATTATGATGTGAAATCCAATTTTAAAATGCTATGAAGACCAAGCAGATGCATCTTTGGGCTACCAGTTAGTGTCCGCTGCTGTACAACTATTTAATTTCTTATTATCTTCTAGAGTTGTTCATGCATATTCAAGCAAGTATTAAGATTGATATTTTATATATTGTTCACCTTAATATTTTCACTTTCCATGACAGCTTCCTTATGGTTTCTTTCTTAAACATCTCAATAGCATCCCATTTTGAGAACATACTACTATAATTTATTTAACCTGCCACTCACTGAGGGTAGTTTGGTTCTTTCCCATCATTGCTGTTGAAAACAATGAGCAAATGAATAATGCTGCACAGGTGTCATTTACCTGTGGACGATTGTAGCAACAGGCCAGATTCCCAAAAGCGGAGTTGCTAGGTCAAGGGTACGTGGATGGGCGGTCCTAATAGATACTAACTAATCGCCCTCAACAAGAGTTGTGCCAATTAACACTTTCCCATAGCCTTGCAATGAAGCACCTTATAAATTTTGTCTTTCTTTCTTTCCTTTATTTTTCTGGGCCAGTCTGATAGGTGGAAAAAAATCAGTCTATTTTTGTTTTTCTCTAATTACAGAGGTTTAACATCTTTTCATATCCTAAGGGCCTTTTGAATTTCTCTCCTGTGAATTAACCTCCCAGAATCATTTGAAAGTGGGACCCTCTTGGCTCTGAAGTGAGCTAAGGTCCCTGGACAGAAAGAAAAGCTGGGACTTGGCTTTTAATGGAGAGGAGGCTTTCTTGCACCCCTGGTGGAGAAATACAGGGTCAAGGTTCTAGTATCATCTACCAACATTTTTTTCCTCATATGAAATATTTAATACTCTAATGCAAAACATAGAAGATAAATATGCAAATATAATTTTAATGGGTCTTCCTCTAACAGATCTCCTGACTAATTATAATCAATTATATTGTACATATGCTAAAAATAGTGGTTAATTTATGGATTCTGTATGTTTGGAAATTCAGTATGTCCCAAGTTGATATTTGATCAACCTGTTTTTATGTTTTACCTACAAACACATGGGGACTTTACCATAAAAGCAGCTCAAGCATTAACATATGTCAGCCAATCACTTCTCATGATTTAAACAAATAACTTGGAGGAAACAGGATAGAATCATACGAGCAGTGGTTTCACAGGAGGAAAAGCTGTAATAGTCTGGTTAAAAATCTAAATGGAATGATACATAGGAGAAAACAGAGGAAAACAAGTGTACTGCAAATGTGCAGCCTGTGGTGGCTTAGATCTACTTTGATATTTATTTTCACTCCTGGAGATCTTGTAACTTGTTTGTGAAGACGAATGTCATATGACAAGCCATCGTGTATTCTCCCTGAATAATCAGAAGTCACAGAAAAGAAACCATGATGGCAAAGTGATTTTTCGCTCTAAACTAGACAGCGATATAAGTGTGTGTTAAAGCTGATATTCAGTCTCCTTAAACATTTTTAATTTCATATTCATTTTAGGGCTTGAGTGTATTAGAATTATAACACCCAGTTTTATATCAAATGGCTCTCTCTCGCTTTCTCTCTGCCTGTGCCTCTCTCCCTACCATAAGACATGATAATCAGAAACTATTCCAGCAGGAGGAGCTGGTTTAGAAACAAATGGATTCCATGGCAACTCCTGACTCCACATGACTCCTGATAATGGGCATTTCGGTTGGAAATTGTCTATGTGATATTCTGTCCAACACTGGTGGTGTATGTGGGGTTTTCCCTAGTTTACATCTCAGAAAATGTCTTAACCTCCAGTTTCATGAATAAGCAGCAGCATCAATGTCACCACCTGTAACCATGATGTGGCCGGTGATTTGACAAATGCTCCTGGTTCCAAATTTCAGACTAGCTGACAGAGACGAACACTAAATGAGAACTGTCCAGAGCTGGTATCACCTAGTGTAGAAAATCTGGGAAGTATGTCCCATGGCAAGTTGGACACAGAGAGGCAAATGTTCTCATTCAACTCAAGAGTATATGTGCCTCACGCCCCCAGCAGCAGGTCAGGAGCGTGGGACTGTGAGTCACAGAGCACTGCACTGGAAGAGGAAGACTAACGGGGGACAAAGAGAGCCAGAGTTTCCCGTTCCTCACTAAAGAAAACCAAAATAGTCTGAGCTCGTCCTAGAAGTGAGTGATCTGCTGGCTTCAGGAAGAGTATTGGCACTGTCATGGTGATGAAAGAAAGAAGGAGAGAAAGAAAGAAAGAAAGAAAGAAAGAAAGAAAGAAAGAAAGAAAGAAAGAAAGAAAGAAAGAAAGAAAGAAAGAAAGAAAGACAAAGAAGGAAGGAAGGAAGGAAGGAAGAAGAAACTTGGAAAGGATGGGTTTGTAAAACCTCCTACTGTTTTATAATTTTTGCTGTAACCCAGGGAAACATGTGTCACAAAAGCATCAAGAGATTGCTCTTAGAAATGCTGGAAGTCAATGATGGAGTCAGTACAAAGGTGAGGAGGAGCTGAACTTTTATGTTCAAGGGCTCCTGGGTCCAGCTAGGGAGGCTATGCCAGACCCTGGGCAGGCCAACTCCGAAATTTAGCCATGACTCAGTCCTATGTCCAATCCAGAGAGGGTGCCTTTTTATAATTTTTACCAAATCAAGGCACCTGGGTGGCTGAGTTGGTTACGTGTCCGTGTCCGACTTTGGCTCAGGTCATGATCTCTTGGTTCATGAGTTTGAGCCCCATGTCGAGCTCTGTGCTGACAACTCAGAGCTCAGAGCCTGGAATCTGCTTTGGGTTCTGTGTCTCCCACTCTCTGCCCCTCCCTCACCTCAAAAATAAATAAACATTAACAAAATTTAAAAAAAACCTTTCACCAAAGCACTATAAGATGTAGTGCTCCCCCTACCAACTCTACCCTCCTTATTAATTCTCAGCTTGTATGACAAATGTCAAGGAATGTCTATCACGATGCATTGAAGATAATCATTCAGGGGCTTCAGTGGTTAATGAGTGATCAGCAAATCATGCTTTATTTCAGGGGACTGTAAGACTGGAAATGACACAGCAAATTTGCTTAGTGAGGGAATGTTCCAGAGAAAGTGGGAGACTGAAAAAAGAATGTTACTGTGATAAAGAGAGAAGGGTGGGGGGTGGGGGAGAGGATCATGTGCAGATGGGAGGCATTGAAGGGAGAATTTTACAAAAAAGTTGGCATCAACATGCACAAAGTAGTTTGGGAATCTATGGACCAAATTCAGGGGGAAATGATTTCATGTAACGGAATATATTTATTTTAAAACTGTATTTACTAGTCAATTAGTTTATGCATTTTTAAAAGTAACTTTTGAAAAATTACACTTGCCTTGACTAATTGGAAATTTGAGGAATACTGTACACCCACTAGACACATAATATCTAATAGTATTATTAGCTACCAGTGATCCAGTAGTCAGTAATGTCGTAGCCTATAGAGGACCTTCACATTTTTCTACAATGAGCTGAAACCTAACCAATGAGTCAGGGTTGGAATCACCTGTGCAGTGAGTAGAATGTCGAAGGCATTCAGTGGAGGGGAGGCTCGCTCAATTCTCACCTGCTCTACGATTTCAGCATGGGAGGAGTTCATTGGAACTTCTGTGCATTTAGCATCCTCAGCATTCTTATGTGGAGGGAGACAGGTGACATGTCTCCAGCTTTCCAAAGGGAAAGCTGAAGGACAGAGAGCTCAGTGCCTTCCCTACAATCGCATAAGGATAACGTTCACCCAGTTAAGTATTTCCAGACTTTCCCTTGAAGATGTGATTTTTTTAGGAAAAGATCAAGTAAAAATGTGTATTGAAAATTAAAAAAAAGAAGAGTAAACCAAGGGGCAGACAACTCCATGAAATCAAGGAAGCAGAAACATCTCTGGGCTGAAAGAAGAGGTGCTTACTAGGGGGCCTGGATTTCTTCCGGAAACTTTTCTTAACTGTTCATTTTGAAATAATTATGGATTTACAGGAAGTGGCAAAGAAATGCACAGGGAAGTCTGGTGCACTTGTCACGCAGCCTGCTCCAGTGTTAACATCTTGTATAGTTGATGTTGTTATCTATAACATAGTTGTAGAACAATGCCAGGAAGTTTACAGTGGTGCAATCCACAAAACTTAATACAGCCTTCTCCAGTTATACACACACACACACACACACCTGTGCACACGTGTAACCATCACCATAATTAAGATACAGAGCTATAATATCACAGCAAGTCTTCCTTTACAGCCACACATGTCCCTTTTTCCCTGCCCCATCCCTAAATCCTGGCAACTACCAACCTTTCTGTCTCTACAATTTTATTTCAAATATGTTATCTACATAGAATCATATACTATGTAACCTCTGTTATTGCACTTTTACTCAGTATGATATCCTTGAGGTTCATCCAAGTGGTTACATATCTCACCAGTTCATTCCTTTTTATTGTTGAATAATATTGTAATATTCCATGGTATGGAAGTACCATAGTTTATTTAGCCATTCACCACCCACTGAAGGGCATTTTGGTGGCTTCAAGGTTTTCAATGTATGTATAAAGCCACTATGACCATTTGCACACCCATTTTTGTATAACTATGTGTTTTTATTTCTCAAGAATAGATGCTCAAGGGCACAACTGCTGAGTTCTGTGAGAAGTCCACTTTTACGCTTTCAAAGAAATTGCTAAACTGTGTTCTAGAATGAATGTACCATTTTACATTCCACCAACAATGTTTGAGGGATTCGTATCCTTGTCGGCATTGGGTTTTATCATTATGTTCAACTTTAGCCATTATTATAGTCTGGTATCTTTATGCTGTTAATTTGCATCTCCCTGATGTTTAATGATAGTGAACATCTTATCATGTGCTTCTTTACCATCTCTCTATCCCCTTTGATGAAATATCTGTTCATGTTCTTTGTGCATTTTCCAACTGGATTCTTTTTTTCCCACTGCGGTGTTTTGAGAGGTTTTTTTTAAAATATATATTCTATATATGCAAGTCCTTTGTTGGATATATGATTTGTAAGTATATTTTCTTACAAAGTTGTCTTTTCATCCCCTTTCCAAGGCTTTAGCAAAAGTTTTAAAATCTGATGATGTCCAATTTTTCACTTTTTGCTTTTTGAAACTTATTTTTAAAAAGCCATAAGGACAACATCATCCACAAGGGAATGTTTCCATGTGAAAACCACAGCTCCGTGAAGCTGTTTCATAATTGCAACAGGCGAGGAATCACAATTGCAATTCCACTGACGTTTACTAAGCATCTATTGTGTGCCAGATACTGCTCTGTGCATTCCGGAGTTTTCAGTGAACAGAACAGCGCAGTGGCAGTTCACATGAAGCACATTCAGATAAGGGGAGATAATGAACGTAACAAAAAGTTACATGGTAGGTAAGAGGATTCTTAGGGCTGTGGGAAGATAAAAAGGAACAAAGGGTACGAGCGCTGGAGGGGGAGTGCATGCAGTATTAATAATAGAGTCCAGGAGGCTTGGGGTGCCTGGATGGCTCAGCTGGTTAAGCACCTGACTCTTGGTTTGGTTTCTGCCCAGGTCATGATCAGTCCTGGAAGCCCTGCACAAGGCCCTGCACAGCAGGGAACCTGCTTGGGATTCTTTCTCTCTCCCTGTCTCTCTGCCCCTCCCCCACTCACGTGGTCTGTGTCTCTCTCAAAATAAATAAATAAACTTTAAAAAAAGTGTAAGAAGCTTGCTGCAAAGGGGCAAAGGGGCAACTTAAGCTGATGTGAAGGAGAAGGAATGGACCAAGTGGACGTCTGGATGGAGGAGATGAGGGAGCAAAAAGACCCAAAGGCGGGGGGCACCTGGACTGCTCCTGGAATAGCAGGAGGGTGGGTGTCTGGAGTAGAGCAGAGCATGAATAGGGAGAAGAGGGGAGAGGGTAGATCAGGCAGGGCTCGGAGGCCCGCTGTGAGGACTTCACCCAGAGTGAAGAAGCCTGGCAGGGTGTGGAGCAGCGGGGCACAAAGATCTGAGCTGGTTTGAACAAGGTCTCTCTGCCTGCTGTGCTAGAACAGCGGGAAGGAGGCAAGAGCAGAACAGGGAGGAGTGTAGGAGGACGGCAGGGGTCCAGGACAGCTGACAGAGCCTTCCACCAGGGGACCGCAGTGGAGACCTTAAGAAGTGGTTTGGCTTTGGAAATATTTGAAGGTAAATCTAGTGGAGCTTTCTGATGAATTGGATGTGAGAGAAAGAGGGAGAAGGAAGACTTCAAGGTTGAAGTTAGCATATCAGATAAAAGTGACCCAGAGTATAGGATGAGAACAGAAAGTTAATGAGAGAGAAAGAGAAGATGGAGTCAACCAAAAAAAGTCAGTTCAGCCGTTGTGATGGGGGTGGGAGAGCAATTTAATGCTGTTCATAAAAAATTTTAAAGGCATCAATGCTTTGTTCCAAATATTTTTCATTTTTAGGAATTTATCCTTCAGAGATACCTGCTGAGTCATGTGCACAGTCATGTGTAAAGGGATTTCACCACAGATCCGTAATAGTGAAAGGTTGAAACAACCCAAATATCCACCTGTAGGGGAATGGTCCATGAAACTGTAAATGCCACAGTAAACCAAGGGACATACCTATATAAAGTTGTCTAAGGTCCATTGGGTTTTTTTTTTTTAACGTTTTATTTATTTTTGAGAGAGAGAGAGAAACAGCATGAGCAAGGGAGGGCCAGAGAGAGAGGGAGGCACAGAATCCAAAGATAGTCTCCAGGCTCTGAGCTACCTGTCAACACAGAGCCCAATAAGGGGCTTGAACCCACGAATGGTGAGATCATGAACTGAGCTGAAGTCAGAAGCTTAACCGACTAATGCACCCAGGCACCCCTCAATGTCCATTGTTAAACGAAAAAAAAAGCAAGTGGCAGAATGATATATGAAGTGGGTGAAGAAAATGCTCTATATACACACATATATCCGCATATATGTAAATACACAGGAAGAGGTCTGAAACAGTATGTAGGAAACTTTTGAAAGGAGCAATTAATGATTTTATTCTCTTTATATGTTTAATTAGACATTTAATATTGTTCTAATTAAACACATTTTAAAAGATTGAATTTTAGGGGCACCTGGGTGGCTCAGTCAGTTGAGCTTCAGACTTTAGCTCAGGTCATGATCTCACAGCTCCTGATTCAAATTCAAAGATTTTTAAAAAGTAGAATAGAATGATTTATTTCTTACTAATAAATTATATTCTTTACTATCTCCCTTGGAGGTCTCAGGAACCCCAGCCCCACAATCTTGGAAACACCTCACCATTCTCCATAGTTAGGCAGTGAGGCAGCGTCAGCAAGAACAAGGGCCAGGCTCTGGGATGGCTGAGACCATTCTTTTGTAAAAGGTTCTAGAAGGGACCAGCTGTCACTCATTTTGAGAAAGAAACCCAAACAGAATTAGTCCTATCCCCAAATCCTGTATCGCTTTGTTACCTTCTGCCTTGTGATGGGGACAGCATAAAGTGGCAGACAGAGACCGGACCTGGAATCCACGGAGCTGGGCTCTAGTCTCAGCTGCACTTGCCAAGTGTCTCTGAGCTTGTTTTTTTACCTGTGAAACCAGGGACAAGAGCTCTGGGTAAATGAGGGCTGCTGCTGGAAGGGTTTTGTGTGAAAAAGGCCATGAGGCTATCAGGGCTCTCAAGAAAGGGATGTGTGTCTCTTCCACTCCAAGCCAGGGTGTGCTATGTTGTTAGCAACTCTGGACATATATTTTGAATAAATGTAGCTGGCACAATTCCGTGAGGTGTATTTTGCAGATGAACCAGACGAAGGGTTTTGTGGAATTATGTGCATTTTTTTCCTAATTGTAAGTGTGTGTGAGAATGTTATTGCTGAATCCATTTAGGTTTCTTGTTTTCTCTCTTTAGAGTTCACTTTTATCTCCATCTCCAGTGACATTTGTTTGCAAGGACGCTCAAGGACAGAACGCTGGCAGTGTAAGTTTGCCACCTATAGGTGGATATTTTCATTACAAGTATTTTCCTGTGACGTGGCTAAAGGTCTTAATACAAAACCAAAAATCTGTGATGCACAAAACACTTCCATGACTTCTACTCCGCGTTTCTCTCCATACGTTTGCTTTCATTACTCCCATAAGCATTGGTATTAATTAAAATGACCAGCAATGATTTTTGTGACTACAAACCCGTCTAGCTTGTGCTTTATAAAAATTTGTCTTAGGGGCGCCTGAGTGGCTCATTTGGTTAAGCCTCAGACTCTTGGTTCTGGCTCAGGTCATGATCTCATGGTTTGTGAGTCTGACTCCCATGTTGGGCTCCATGCTGATGGTGCAGACCCTTCTTGGGATTCTCTCTTTCTGCCCCTCCCCTGCTCTCTCTTTCAACATAAATAAATAAACTTAAAATTTTTTTTAAATAATACAAAAAGAAAATCTGTCTTAAATATTTCATTGTATTTTTTCCCACCTGATCAAGATTATTTGGATTTTTAATATAAATGTTATATTTTTTTAGACCGTTAAAAATAAATTAGATCACTCTGCCTCACTGCTTGTAATCCAGGTGAAAGCCGGGGTCTAGACAGTTATAAACCGTCATACACACATGTGAATAGTGCTGGGCACTGAAGAAAAGAACACAGACCTTGTTTTGTGATATCTGAGCTCCACTGATCATGGCCTGATCTCTGAGCATCAATTTCTACATCAGTGAATGAAGTGATTGGACCAGATTTTCTGTGCAGCTTCATCTAGCTCTAATAAGCTAGACTCTATGAGCTAAATGTAGTCATAACAGTGATATTGAACTTTTATGAAGGCCTATATGAACTGTCAGACCCTGGGCTACAGCACTATCTCAGTTGATCTGTGTGACAAACCTATGAAATAGATGCTACTATTATGAGTCAGAAAACAGACTCTTAATAATTGCAAAAATTAAATGACTTGCCCCAAATTACAAGGAAGTTAGTGCTAGGCCCAGAATTTGAACATGGACAATCTGACTTCCTTAGCCTACCATGCCTTTAGCCACTGTAATATATACCTAATAAAGTGTCCCCTCCATAGAGCCCCTTTGGAAGAGCCCCATAGGTTTCAGTAATGCTGCCACTCCAATGACTGGAGCACTGTTTTAGAAATAACAAACTAGTCCAACAAACTAGGTGGGCTAATCTGAATCAGACGAGAAAAGTTGGCCTTACTGACGTTTGGCCACCTCTAAAACAAGCAAATGATTGAATCAACTTTTTAAAAGATCCATCTCCATCGAATATATATGGAGCATCTAATTCTCCATATGGGATGGAGAAAACAGACACAAGCTCTGAAAAGACACAGCATGTGCTGTGTGGTAGAGACTGGGAAGACCGGGGGGGAGAGAAAGGAAGCTATCAACCAAGCCAAAGCACTGGCAGAGGAGGAGTGGGGCCTGGGCAGGACAAGGTGCAGAGTGTGGGAAAGGAGAAAGAGCTGGGGAAGTGCAGGCAGATTTAACCTGAGAGGCTGTTTGTCTCTGGAATCAGTGAGGAGGAATGTTGAAGTGTGTGGGGCCTCGTGGAGAAGGGCATTTTGTGCAATAAGTAAGCAGGAGCTGCTCAGTGCAGGGGTCTTGGAAGCCCTTGCCTGGCTCATCTTTGACACCTCTCTAGATGATACTTTTTGCCCCCAAGGCATCAGCTACTACCCCATTCCCATGGCTGTCAACATCTCTCTCTGGCCTCCAGATCCTCCAGATCTGTATCTACATTGTGTACTGACACCTTCTAGTGGTTGTTTAGGGGCCTCAGACTAGGCATGTGCCTGCAAAATATATCTGTCCCTCCTGGGTTTCCCACTTCAGTTCATAGCCTCAAAATGCTTAAGCCAACGGGGTCAGCCTCTAAAGGACATAATCAGATCTCCCCTCTTCCTCCTTTGCTGGATGCCACCAGTCACCTCTCACAGGTGCATCTTCCCCACGTAGAGTACACAGGAGTTAGGGGTGAGAAAGACTTGAGTCAAATCCTGACTCTATTATTATTAGCTGTGAGGCCTTGGCCAGGACCCATAATCTAACTGATCCTCATTTTCACCATGCATAAAATGGGTAAATGAGATAATGTGTGTAAGAAAAACTCACGCAGGGTCTGATGTGAATCAGAAGAGTTATTCTGAACAATCTCATGGTAGCTGAATGGTTGGTTGTTTTCTGTTTGCAAATAGATCCCTCCCACAGATCCATTCTCTGCCCTTTGAACTCTGCTCTGTGCCCAGGTGCTGAATCTCTACAGAGTGCCTTAGAAGGAAGCCCGGCTCCCTCCGGCTTCTGGTTGAGCTCAACAAGAAGACAATCATTGTGGGATGGAGAGAGAATGGTTGGACTGGTTATGCCATCCTGGCATGGTTTTTAAGTGGTCATATTTCTCTGTGCCCTAGCTCTGGAGGGCAGCCCCTCTTCTAAAGCTGTACTTTTTATAAAATTAGAGATAATCTCTCTCTCCCTTTGCCCTTGCAGTTATGGAGGTGGTAAGGGCTTCTGACTCTTGCTAGTTGCAAGATGCAAAGGATGTTTCGTCATCCTTTGGTGGTCCCTATAACTCTATTCTAATTCTGCACATTGCCTTCATTAAATTCTTGTCACCGAACCCTGAGTGTGACCATCTGCATCTATAAGAGTCAAGGTGTACATGGCCTTTTGGAAGGAACAATCTGGCATTGGCCCCCAGGGTGGATAGAGAGATGGAATCCATCTGAAGAGAACATATACCTGAGAAACCGGGCTTGAAGAGGCAGTGAAGTGAGGGTGGGAAGGAATGGCAGTTAAAAACACATTCTCCTTTTCTGTGTGCAGTGCCTACTGGCTGTATTGTGGAGATGACATGCATGTAAGCCAATGCTGCTTTTAGAATCAAGAAATTGAAGATAGATCGGAGGAACTGAGCATCTAATGGGCAACCATAGAGCCAGTGAAGCCCTAGTCCTGTATTGTCTACGCTGGCTGGGCCTCAAGTCTAGTTGCAGTTGATTCTGTATTTAATTGAGACTACTATAAGTTTTTGTTTCTCTCCCAACAAAATCAAACACATACCCTCCATATCCCCATAGCAGTTCATAGGCACCCAAATTTAGGACTGACTGTATTGACTTTGAGGACACCTGGGTTTGGCTTTCATCCCCCAGGACCCAATTCAGAGCCTGTTTACCCTGCCCTGTTGGGTGTCTGGGTTGGAGAGTTGGCTGGGATGGGTGTGGATGAAAATAAAGGGCAATGAATTCCAAGTTGTGGCAGAGCTCATGTCTATGGCCAGATGCAGGGACCAGAAATGGCTTTGTAGTGAATGGCTTGTGGGGGTGGGGGATGGGGAGCTATAGAAGGAACCGGCATAGCTGGGAGTGCATCTCCCAGTGCACCTGTGAGGAGGGCAAGGCTGGCTTTCTTACCCAAACTGCTCTATGCTTCTTAGTCCTGCACATAATCCTGGTTCTGTAGAGGTAAGCAATAAATGTTACATTGGTAAATAAAGGACAGGTTCTTGCTGTTGAATTGGCCAGGAAATTATTTCCAAAGAGAGACATTGGAATATTTTATTCACCTAAAAACAGACGTACAGTTTTGAGTTTTGTCTTCTTGTCTCTTTTAGGAATTGATAAGGATAATTGACAACATACACTTTCAGTTAGGTGGGATCTATGATGGGTTTAACACTGAGCTCCCATTGGGCCTAGAGCATAGTAGATACAAAATACTTGTGAAGTGGTTTGATCTGGGCAGCCTGGAAAATTAGACAAGTCTGTCAGTGCCTAGAACTCTCCACGTCTTACCAAAGATGCCACCTTATAACGGTCAACTTGCCCATCACAAATTTGAGATTTGATTTAAATGAGACTTTCCTAAGTGAAGCATGCTTTGCATTCTGTTCCCTTTCCTCTGGCTTCACTTTGCCTTCATTCTCCCTTGCTTCTCCATGGCAAGCGCAGAGATTTCTCTGGAATATGTGCAGGCAAAGTGGGAGCTGCAGGTCCAGCGTGGATTTTCTCCCTTGTGTTTGCCCTGGCTCTCAACTCTGCATTTCAGGGCTAGGAAATGCATTGTAAAGACTATCCTAATTGATTCCTGGATTAAAAAGGATGGCCTGAGAATGCTCTGATAATCACAAGAGGAGAGAAAGACCCTGCCCCAAGTAAATGCTTTCCTTTTTTTTTTTTCATGTTTGAGCTTATGATCTTTGACTAGGCTCCTTTGAAAACAATGGCAGCCTCTTCAAAGGGGAGTATCAAGCCCTCTGGATGGGCTAATTCTGCTCCAGGTTCCCGCCATCTATCCGCCCTTGACTAGCTCCAGGAGAAGTCAACAGGTGGTTGTCCAAATATAAATGAAAAGGCTTAACTCTAAAACATCACTGTCTGAGGGGATTTTTAAAAGACTTTACTCTGTGGTTTTGGCAGTGACCATGTGTTTCTTTGCCAGGATACAGAGAAATTTGACCGGTGTCACTCAGGAGTTAGAGATTTTCATCACAACCATCTCCACCTAAGATGTACTCACCCCTACTTTTCCCCAACAAACCAGCAAACTCAAAAGTAAAAAGTGAAGAGGATTTAGGAAGAGTGAGATAGAGAGAGAGAAAGAGATAGAGAGACGGGGACAGAGAGGCTGAGGAAAGAAAGGGAAAGGAAGGACACAACAATGTTTGCTGGGTCTATATTTTATCACCCTATTTAAGTCACATTTATATGTGTCAAAAAAAGGCATTTTGATGTGTGGGCGGAGTGGGAGGAGAGGTGTTTCACAAGCAGGTTTCTCTCAATAAAATTTGCTCTGTGCTGACAAAACTGTGACAAATGATTAGAGTTATCTATACAAACAACATCTATTTCAGTTAGTGCCAGCTTCTCAAGTGAGGACTGAGAAGCAACAGGGGGCAGAGGAGGGAAGGACCATAGGGTATAACCTTCTGGTTTAGCCTTAGTTTTCGTTGGCACTTTCTCTTTCTTTACTTAGGCAGCCAACCACGAGAGACAGGCCACACGATCCTGCAGGAAAATACTGACTCCACGCAAAACCCATTCTCCAAAGCAGATTCTGTGTGTTTCAGAATGGCAGCAAATTTGCCAGTCGAATGTACCATACAGAAATGCCATTTTGAACTTAAAGATTCAATTTAGAATGTAACTTTGCATCCTTCATCTTCCTGAACAAATGATTCATTTGATACTAGTTGGAAGAATAAACTGTCTTCATTTTCCATATTGATACGCTATCCTGGGTGATTAGTAATTGCAAACAACCACTTAAAAGGGATAAATATGATGCCTTTTTCTAATCTAGAGGCACAAAATTTTGATCACATAAATGAAAGAATATATACATCATACATCAGAGCTCACCTTACCTATATGGCATTAATAACTAAGTTATATGAATCAAATAAACATTAATGACAAAGGTAAGTACTCACATTAATAGTAGACCAGTGTGGAGTCATTCATCTGCTTCTCGTCCAGGGGAGAGAAAACCTGGAGTTCCCCCCGCCAACCACATCCCCCAAATCAGGTTGGGTCAGTAAGTGGAACACCACCCCCCCAGGAGCTGCCATCTGAAAGGCTCTTTGTGGGCACGTCCCTGTGCCTCTTAGAGTTTTCTAAGATGCCTGAGGCTCCTCCTCCAGGCCTTTCCTCCGCTTTGGCCCAAGGGAGCACACGCTCTCTTGCAGCCTGATGCCAACTTTAGATGGGCTTGTGACAGCTGACCTCTGTAGAACAGGCACCCCTGGTAGCCTGGGTGACTCCACTGTGTTCCCAAACACCAAGATCCCATCGCAGCCTACTGTGCCTGGAGCTTCAGTGTTCTACGGAGCAGGGAAGATGCCCATCTGCTTTCTTTTTAGGTGGATGAAAGGGGCAGCTTGCACCACCGGGGGTGTACAGATGCCACACATGAGTCTACAGAGAGCATCAATCTCTTCCCATAGGCACCAACATTTAGCTTTTTCCAGCATATGGACAGAGTGCCACAGGAACAGCGTAAAAGGCCTTTACAAACACTGGGCGTAGAAAGATTTTGTTCCTCAGCACGTGCGTTGGGGTGGCATCGATTAGCACTTGATAACCTTGATGGTCATGAACTTTTGAAACAGGTAAATGTCTCCCAATGAGCTTTTAAATTAGAGAGGAGAGGAGACCTAGCTAATCTTCACATGCTATTGACATCAGACACATGGTAAAGCTTCAACTTAGCACTAAATCTTAACAGTCACTGAATGCCAGAAAATGTTGAAAATGAAAGAGTAAGTCTATTGAGAAAATCCCCAGTGTCCTTTCTACTAGCTAAGTAGCTATGTGGGTTCTAAGAGGACAAATCTTCTACATCAGAAATTTAAAAATGAGCGATCCCAGGTGGAAGGGGAAATAGTTTCTTCAAGTTGTAAATGTCTAATTAGAATGTGGGTGAAAACCTATGAAATCTGTCTTTCTCTATGTGGAACTTGAGAAACTTAACAGAAGACCATGGGGGAAGGGAAGGGGAAAAATAGTTTCAAACAGAGAGGGATGCAAACCATAAGAGACTCTTAAATACAGAGAACAAACTGCGGGTTGATGGGGGTGGAGGGAGCGGGGAAAATGGGCAATGAGCATTGAGGAGGGCACTTGTCGGGATGAGCACTGGGTGTTGTATGTAAGTGGTGAATCATGGGAATCTACCCCCGAAACCAAGAGCACACTGTATGCACTGTATGTTAGCCAACTTGACAATAAATTATATTTAAAAATAAATAAAGTGTGGGGCCAAATGGCTGGTTCAGTCAGTAGAGCATGCAACTCTTGATCTTGGGGTTGTAGTTCAAGCCCCACCATGGGTGTAGAGATTTTTTAAAAAATAAAGTCTTAAAAAAACTTTGTGAAAAGCAGCGAGCAAAAACTGAATACTGCAATTTAGGTTTGAAAAGGAAAATGAATGCTTTCATATACCTGAGGGAACATCCATCTTGGGAAGGCAAACTCCTATTTCAGCAGACTGCTATCGTGTAAAAGAGCTTTCAAACAACTCTTTGGGAACTGTTTTCAAAGTCATTCATTATGCTCGAATCATAATCTCATCTTTTTTTTGACCAAAGCTGTCATTACCTAGACTGATCAGGTTAATTTTTGGCCATTTCCAAAAATCAAATTCTCTCTCAGAGAACACATGTTTACCACCACTGAGGAGAAGGTTACCTCACCATCCAAAGGGAATTCTGAAAGGTAGTTTCAAAAACTTGTGGGCAATAAGACTGCATTGTTGAAATAAGCACCGTCTACTGACATGATTACTTTGAAGAAAATAATATTCATTCAAGTGCTATTTTGAGTATTAGCAAAACTTAGATTGCTTTATACTCAGTCCTTGTAAATTTGAGTATTTATATAACCAATTCATGAAAGACAGTTTTAACCAAAGAAACGCTGTTGAAATTTTTACAATTTCTCGTAAGATATAAGAAGAGAAGACAATTTTTTTCTCTTCCCGTTTAAAACACACTGGTGTATTAAAAATTGCTTTTAGGTTTTTAGTGGTTTTGAAAAGATCTTATGTCACCTGCCATGTCTGTAAGTACTGGCTAAGAAAACTCCTTCACGTTTTTCACTCTTTGTACTTCTCTATTTTTCACAACCTATTGCAATCTTTGATCTCTAAATTTTAGAGATTTTAACCAATTTTTATTTTCTTGAGATTCCTTTCTTGGATGGTGGTTCTCAAGCAGCCGGGACAGTGTGGCCCATTTAGGGGGATAAAAAAAAAAAAAAAAACAAACCCTAAAGAAATTTAAGGCAAGTCTGAAGTCCTGTGAGATTCTATTAATTCTATTTTCAAGGTATCTTCTGCTAAAATTTCCCAGATATCTATTAACTATAATAATATGAGAGCATAAGTGTCCTAAGCTCTAAATCATTCTTTCCTCCTCCTCTCCCCACACTTTCCTCCATTGTCCTGTGTCTGAAAGTCACATTGACATCTCTGGAACCATTGGAAAATTTTCAAAGCCCCAAAGTTTTCCAAAGTGCTGACTTAGGAAGCTAGATTGCTTGGTGTGCATTTATAGAACTTTTCCACAGGTTTCCTATTCATGTGATGAAGCAATCAATATGGATAAAGTTATTGTATAAACTCTGATCCTTGCCTCATTATGAAATCGCCGCCTCAGCTACACATAGATCAAGCGCACCCGGGACCTCACAGGGTATAGGGAGGGGAGGAGGTGGGTGGAATGGGAGGTGGGTGGTGGTGGTTTCATTGAAATAAAGGGCTTTCATCTCTCAAGGGCTTTACATAATCTCTTTAGAAGCCACTGGGGTGACAACTAGGTGACCAGGCTAGGATTCAAGGCAGAGAGATTTATGCCCAGGGTTGTCTTGGCTGCCCCATCCTCCACCCCAGACTCACTCTTTGAGTCCCAAAGGGCAGAAGACATGGACAGCCACTATATTTAGTGCCGGCCAGCATTTTTCAGGGCCCACATTCCTCATGGGAACTTGAAGCAGCCAATCTTCAAGGTCAGTGTGCTTGAGTGGGTAGTGCGGCCGAGTTGGGTGCTTTGGGGTCAGAGGTTCAAATCTTGCCCTCACCATACGTTGGTTGCTTCTGCTAACTTAGCTTCTCTGGGTGTTTTATCTGGCAGAATGGGGAGGAATGTTGAGTTGCTGACAGTACTTGAAAGAGAAGGGAAATAACCTGTGTGAGCACTCACTTTATATCAACACAGCCCCTGACCCTGAATCCTCACAACTCTGAAATCATCATGCAGCTGGGAACCGAGACTCAGGTAAGCCACACAGGTATTCAATAAGTAGTGAAGACGTGGTTCACTACCAGGCCAAGTCCTGTGCTTTTGCTGCTACCTCACAGTACTCAGTAAATGTTAATTTCTCTTCCAGAAGTTTCCTTAGAGCTACGGGAAATGGCATGGCAATGGGCGAGCGGAGGCTGGGGGATGGAGACAGACTCAGTAATGGTCTTTGGAAGGCACTGGTGCTTTGTACGGACGCGCTGGCAAAGGAAAGATGTGTTTTCAAACCCATGTCCTTAATACCAGCCAAGGTCAACCTGAGAACAATTTGCAGTGGAAAATTACACCCAGCAAATTCTGCAGCCTGATCCTAATTAGGAGCTAACCTCTCTCATTAGGTGAACTTTTTCTTTATTCCTTCACTGTGGAGAATGGACTGTAATTTGTTAATGAAATAGCATGCTAATGTATGTTACCTTATAATTTGTGGATGATCAAGAGAAAATGTTCTTTCCTTAGAAAAATAGGCCTTTTATTTCCCACTTTTTTTTATTCCTTCAAAATCATTAGTCCTTTAAGCATGTTCTTTTGGTCTTATAATAAAGGAATGGGGGAATGGGACCACCTTCTTCCAGAAACTTCTTTCACATCTACCCATTTGTTCAGTCGCGTATAGCTAATGTTTATTCAGATCCCAGAGGACACTGAATGACACTGTCTGAAGGGGAGGTTACAGCCTCAAAGAAACCTAAGACCAAACACAACCAAGGCAGATGCACATGTAGACAAATGAGAGATAATAGGGGTAAAAACACGGCGGACAGTGTAGACTTATAACCCAGGCCTGATGCCGTTCCTGGAGTCCCCTTTATTGCTCTGGACTCTTTTATCTCATGGGGCTTCTGAGCAGGATGAATAAAAGTTCCAGAAGTGCTAGAATCAGACCTGATGCCCTCCTTTCTCCTTCTCATGATGTCTCTCCTTTCTAGTCTACCACAGGCTGCTTAGATTCTGGGTATTGGCTTTTATTTTGGAGGTGGTTGGAAAGGATACGCTTCTCCTGACAGTGTTCTACCAACTGTACTACGAGGCTAGTCCAGCCCAGAGAAACTCATGGAGTTGGGTCAGGCACAGTGGCAGGCTTGGGAGTAAAAGATGAAGAGGACATGGTGTGTGCCCTGGAGGGAGTGACTCTCTACTGGGCTGGATGGACCCACAGACATGTTCAGCAATACGGGTAGGTGCAGCATGGAGTGGGGCAGGGTGTGGATGGGGAAGGGGGGGAAGGGTGCTTTGACAGCTCAAGGGGGTGCCTCCTGGCTGAGAGCTGAGGATGAGGGAGAGGTCTCCCAGCGTGGTGACCAGCTGAGCCAAGGCCTGGAGGTGAGGCAGCATGAGGCAAAATGCAAGTATCAGATTTGAGGCAAGAGGCCACAGGCAGTGAGACCTGGCAGTGGGTGCTGAGGCTCTGTGAGTCCAGAAGGTGCAGGGAAGGTTTTCATAGTTTCCTAGGGCCACCTTAACAAAGTACCAAGAGTTAGGGACTTAGAGCCGAAGTCCCTTGCCTCACAGTTCTGTTGGCCAGAAGCCTGGAATCCAGGTGTCTGCAGGGCCACACTGCCTCTGAAAGCTGTAGGGAAAGGATCCTTTTTTGCTTCTCTCAGCTTCTGGAAGCCTCACATGTTCCTTGACTCCAGTCTCTGCCTCCTTCTATGCATGGCATCCCTCCTGTGTCTCTTCACATTGTCTTCCCTCCGTATGTCCATCTCTGTGTTCAAATTTCCATTTTAATAAGGACAACAGTCAAAATGATGTAGTTGATTTTAACTTGAGTGTCTCTGTAAGGACACTGTTTCCAAACACAGTTACATTCTGAGGTGTTGGGAATTAGGACTTCAACATCTTTTGGGGGGAGCACAATCCATCTCATAATAGGGATGAAAGGAGAGAAATCGCCTTGAGATTTTTTTGAAGTACAAAAAGCACAAAAATAAAATCCCTTCCCCAGAAAATCCCTAAGTAAAGTCCTAATTTCCAACCCAGGTAAAACCCTGACCTTGCCTTTGCTTTAATCATCCTTTAAGAAAGAATCATCCTCGGGGCACCTGGGTGGCTCAGTCTGTTAGGCGTCCGCCTTTGGCCTGGGTCATAAACTCGTGATTCGTGAGTTCGAGCCCCATGTCAGACTCTGTGCTGATAGCTCAGAGCCTGGAGTCTGCTTTGGATTCTGGGTCTTTCTCTCTTTCTGCCCCTCCCTCACTCACACTCTGTCTCTCTCTTAAATAAATTAAAACTTTAAAAAATATATTTAAAAAAAAGTAAGAATCATCCTTCCACTCAGGCTCATGGCTCTCCGTAGAGTTGAGGGTGGTGGCCCCTCATTGTGCCATTTCTGCCTATTGCAATATTGAGGAGGGTTTCTTCACAGGGATGAATGGGAAATGACGCCGTTTCTCTCAAAATCATCTTGACAGAGAGGTTTTTTCCTTAACCCTCCACGGAAGCCCTGTCTCCTCAGACACACAGCTATGGAATCCATTTGTAAAGGAAATACCAAGTGCAATCTTTGGGGTTTGTTTGTAGCAAGTTATAATTTTGAGTTCTCTTCCTTTATCAAACATTTTAAACTATTTTCAATGGAAAAATACTGTGTAAGCATAACGTAAAAAACACAAAAACAAAACAAAAAAATAGCCAACTAGTACCAAATACTAAACATTACGCCACTCCCTCATTCCCTTCCTCAGAAGTCACTGCTCATAAATTCCTCGTGTAGCCTTTTAGAATTATTCTATGGACAGCCTTGAGTTTTTTAGACAATACACATTTAGTCAGGGACATGTTAAATAAACAGCAGTCTATGGTGGAGGCTGTGACATATTCTCCAGCAGGGTCTGTTAGATGTCAGGGATTTTTACCACTGAACTCACTGCCTGAAAAATACCTTTTATTTCCTAGATTTTGTTCTTTTTTTGCTCTCTTTCAGATCATCTTTCCCACCACAGGAAGGCATTTGTCTGCCTAATGACCTGAAAGCAGGAAGCATAGTCTGTAACCTCAATTTGTTCTGCTGACCTTCACTGGAGACGCCTCAACCCATCTCTTTAAGAGAAGATAGGACAATGACCGTACATAGGTGGGTGCTCGAGAAGGTTCTATTAAGTTCACATTCCTCTGTTAGTGCCATTGTCTATATCAGACAATTCTTTAATTTGTTATTTTAATAACTTCTTAAAAAGTTTACTCATCCCGAGAAAGAGAGCGCATGGGAGAAGGGGCAGGGGGAGGGAGGGGCAGTGAGAGAGGGAGAGAGAGAATCCAAGGCAGGCTCCGTACTGTGCTGCCAGCACAGAGCCCAAGGGAACCCAAACCCAGGAACCGTGAGACTATGACCTGAGCTGAAATTAAGAGCTGGACGTTTAACTGCCTGAGCCACCCAGGTGCCCCTACTCTGTTATTTTAAGTTTGTATTTTTTCCACAGGTATTTCTCTAGCACCTCTTATGTATGAGGCTATGTGCTGTGCAGGTGAGGGTACCAGATGAACTAGCGCCCCCTGAGAGAGGCTGAGGAGCTGGGGGTTGGGAAATGAGGGAGGAGGCAACATTTAAGGCCAGATGGAAGGGACACAGATCAGAAAGCCACGAGGACCATCAGTGGCTGACTTTTGCTGCCTCTTGTGTTCTGAAGCAAGTGCGTAGCTTGATTTTGGTTGAGGCTTTGTTCAGCATGTATTCTTCAGGTGATGCACACAAGATTATGTGTTCTGAGAGAGACACAGACTGCTTCTGAAAGGACTCCAGTAATGAAGGAGTTTTATATGTGACCTTTTTGAGTTTTTCGTGAATAAACCTTAAGTTGTGGTGAAATGGTAACTCAAGCTCTTTGAAAAGTCTGGCTTCCCTATACATAGGTCAGGCATTCAGCGAGCGTCAAACAGTCACTCAAGCCAGTCCATCAGGGGGGTGTTACTATGTTTGCATCTCTCATCACAACTGGCTCTTCTCTAACTAGTGCTTTTAAGTCTTAATGGGGGAGTCTTAATACCCTGCCCCCAAGACAAGGGGTAGTTTGATCCTATGGCTACAGCTAAAACTGGGAGGTGATAGTCTGCATGATTCTTTTATATCATCAGTATGTGATAGGAAATATAAATATGTTTAATACAAATAACCAAACCTGCCTTAAAAAAGTGATACACTTGACCAAACGTGCTGTATGGGAGAAACAGTTTTTAACGTCAGCTTTAAAAGTCCTGAAAATCAAAAATAGAAGGGAACCTTTTAAGACTTTTGTCACACCATGGAGCATGCAGGCATGCTTGTTAATTCATGATGACATTTTAACCAGTCCTGTTTTGGCAGGAGGGATAATGACAGGGCATATTCTCATTTCTTAGGAGGTTTACACTTCAGCTTAACCCCTGAGGTGCAGGAGTTGCCGTGCACTCCAGCCAGCAGCCCAGGGTCAGAGCCTGCTGGAGCCGAGCTCAGCGGAGCAGTGAAAACTGGGGTTCTGCTTCCTGAGGGTTTTCTTCAGGTGACTCCTGGAACATCCACCTGTGAAGGGGTCTCCCACTGAAGCACAAAAGAAGCATCCACTGGGAAATTCTGCTGTTACATCTATGTTTAAAGAAGAGCAGAAGAGGAAAAAGCATGCTAACTTAGCTGCTTTTGTGCATAATCAGGAAATCATGAGATTCTGTCGCCGTGTTCTTCAGCCTTGGCCTGGAATATGGTTTCACGGCTGCTCTTGTTGCACAATTTCAACATTACCTGCTTAGATATGTTACTGTGGAGAAGTACATGGTTTCACCTTGGCAGATCAAATTTTGCCCTATAAATACATAAAGGTGTCATGTTAGTCGAGGCAAATCATAAATTCTTTGTGCAAAAGTTCTTTAGATTCTTTCTTTTTAAATGTATTTTTTAATGTTTTATTTATTTTTGATACAGAGAGAGACAGAGCATGAGAGGGGGAGGGGCAGAGAAAGAAGGAGACACAGAACTGGAAGCAGGCTCCAGGCTCTGAGCTACCTGTCAGCACAGAGCCTGATGCGGGGCTCGAACCCACGGACGTGAGATCTGACCTGAGCTGAAGTCGGAGACCCAACCGACTGAGCCACCCAGGCGCCCCAGTTCTTTAGATTTTTGAACTAAAATCTTTAACTTGAATATTATTTAGCTATGTGCATGTTTATGAAATTAAAGATAAGTCAATGAGAATTAGGAAAAATATTTTTGCAGCAATTATTTGGAGTAGCACATATTAAGAACAAATATAAAATCCCATCAACTTAAAATGAATCAGTAAACTAATAAATTGCAAAAATAACAGTCTTTTTATCACTTAATCTTGGAAGTCATATCCTATCACTTATGCCATGATCTGTTCATTGGAAATTAACCTTCAAGTCTGGTCAACATTCCAGAGGAGGCAATTGCCCGGAGTGTGAATGCCAGGAGACGGGGATTCTCGGGGGCCCTAGGAGGCTTCCCACAACAGCTGCTATATATTGCTTTTAAGTATATGTAAAAATCATGTAAAAGCATGAACAGAATTATGTGGTTATATCAGTAATAGTATAAAAACATGTACATGAGGTAATAATTCAAAGTGAGGACCAGCTCTGGGATATAAGGGAAAAACAGGATTGGGAAAAGGTGTACCAGGACATCAATTATACCTTTAGTTTTATTTCTTTTAAAAAGCATGGAAAATGTTATAACTCAAAAAATTTGGGAAACAGTGCACAGATATCCATTATGTTAGTTTCTGCATTTTTGATATGTTTGAAATATTTTTTCAAGTCAGTTAACATACAGTGTAGTCTTGGCTTCAGGAGTAGAACCCCAAGATTCATCTCTTACATATGACACCCAGTGCTCAACCCTCTTCTTTGTATTTAAGAGTCTCTTATGGCTTTCTTCCCTCTCTGTTTTTATCTTATTTTTCCTTCCCTTCCCCTGTGTTCATCTGTTAATTTCCTCAAATTTCACATATGAGTGGAATCAAGAAAGAACAAAATACAACTAATAAGACCCCCTTCATACTATTTCACAAACATAGATGCCAGAGATAGAGGAAAGAGAAGAAGGCCTGACTTCTTGGTTACAAGAAGGTGTGGGTGTTACAAAGGGACCATTATTCGGCCGCCAATAACTCTTGTGTGTTGTAGGTACAAAGTCTTGGGCTGAGTTGTGGGGATGTTGACTCACGTTCTCACCCAGGAAGACCTGACTCTGACCTAAGTCAGGAGCACAAATCCAGGCAAATAAAGGAGGAGTGAAGGATGTGCGAATGGAAATTAATTGCTCCACTACATTCTTTTCTTAATATCTAGAAACAAAGATTTCCAGATCCAGCATTTAATAGGTGTTTAAAATATATTTTCCATAGAATAAATTGGTAAAATGATCTGATAAGCTTTCTATTTAGAATGTTTACTTTTGGCAATACAGGATTTTGACTGCATAGTGCATTGCCTGAGCTTTTAATAAACATTTTGAGTGTCATTTGGTTTTCTTATAATTCTTCATCTTTGCTCCAAGATATTTGACTTTGTAAAAATAACACCTTTTTAAAATTGTGACACAAAAACCACATAACATTTACCATCTTAACCATTTTTAAGTATACAGTTGAGGGGTATTAAATACATTCATACAGTTATGTATTTATCACCCCCATCCGTCTCCCAAGTTTGTTTTAGTTTATAAAACTGAAACTCTCTATATATTAACTCATTACCCCATTCCCGCAGCCCCTGGCCGTCACTAATGTGTTTTCTGTCTCTAGAAATTTGACTACTCTAGGTACCTTATATAAGTGGACTCATACAGTACTTGTGTTTTGTGACTGTCTTATTTAACTTTATATTATGTCCTCAAAGTTCATCCATGTTGTAACGTATGTCAGAATTTCCTCCCTTTTTAGGCTGAATAATATTTTGTTATATGTATGTACACATTTTGCATATCCATTCATCTGTTCACGGGCATGTGGGTTGCCGTGAATAATGCAGCTATGAACATGGGCGTACAAATATTTCTTTAAGACCCTGCTTTCAGTTTTTTTGGGTGTAGACCCAGAAGTAGAATTACTTGATCAAATAGTAATTCTATTTTTATTATTTTCAGGTGTTTCCACACCATTCCCCCCCCACCATTTTACACTCTCACCAACACTCCACAAGAGTCTCAATTTCTCCACAGCCTCACCAACATTTGTTATTTTCTGTTATTTTATTATATGTGCTGCCGAAGCGAGCACTATTTTCTGTTATTTTAATCTAATTGGTGTGAGGTGGTATCTCATCGTGGTTTTGATTTGCATTTCTCTAGTGATTAGCGATGTAGAGGATCTTTTCATGTGTTTATTGGCTCCCTGTATATCTCTTTGGAGAAATGTTTGTTCCTTTGCCCACTTTTTGAATCAGGTTTTTTTTTTTTTTAAGGAGTTCTCTATATTTTGTGGATATTAATCCCTTGTCAGATATATGGTTTGTAAATATTTTCTACCATCCCGTGGGTTGCCTTTTTATTCTGTTAATAGTGTCTTTTGATGCACGAAAGTTTTACTTTTCATGAAGTCCAATTTATCTAAATTTTTCTTTTGTTGCCTCTGCCTTTGGTGTCGTATCCAAGAAGTCATTGCCAAATCCAATGCAAGACATTTGACTTTTAATTACAGTTGCCACTTCTCTTTCCCTCACTGTTCACCAGGGTGGAGCAGATCTCATTTTTCTGTCTCCTGAACTTATAAAACATGTATGTCATTACAGCGTGGATGTACTTTCCATTTCCATTTTTTCATTTTAACATCTTATCATTGTTACATTATCTTTATCTGATTTTATTAAAAACATTTTTGTTCTGAAGAATTTTCCCAGGTATTTTATTGCTGTAATTGGTATCATCTTCCTGAATCTCTTTTTAGCTGTTCTCTAGCATATTAAAGGGATATATTTCTGTTTTGATTGCTGATTCATGGATTTGTTGGAATGCACAAGCAGACTGCATCTCTGTGAACAGTTAGTTATTTTAAATATGTCAGAATTGTCCCTAGAAGATTTCCTAAATAAAAGCTGATTCCAATCAATTTACTTAAATTCATTCTGAATTACCTCAGACTCTGTCTTTAACACATTCAATATTTATGCAATGCATCCTCATGAGTGTTTCAGATATATTGTTTGGGGATAGGATGAAACATCCAAAAATAATTAACACAGTGGCAAAGATAACGAAATGACAAAACTAAAATAGAAGATGCAAATGTACAACCATTTTTAGCATGAAAAGCAACAATCAATCGAGAGTAAATCTTTCTGGGCTGGAGAGTGGCATTCAGCAGCAGGACCAATCTTTATGAGATGCAGCATTTTGTAAGATGGACAGGAGCCAGGACCATCACTGTGGTGCATTATATGATCTGGGTACCGTTATGTTTCTATAATTGATTGGAATTGTCCACGGAGAATGTTCTTTGCTGCAATCCAAGGATTTCTTCAATGTTTCAGTTTCTCCAAAGGCCACTTGAAGGGTAATGTGTTTTTAGAGGAATGCATTTTTCTAAAGTATCAGAAAATAAGATTGAGGTTTTACTAAGATGTCCATATTATTCTGATGGCTTCTGCTAAAAACAGCCTTATTGGAAGCCAGTGGCATATTTTTTCCTCCTATTTTTGGCTAGAATTAGGTTTCAGAAGTTGGATAAAATGGTGTAAAAACAGTTACTTCTGAAAGAAGAACCAAATATTTGCTTTTAAAAGGAAAGGGTTTAGGTTTTTACTGAATACACTCAAATTGATTTTCACGCTTTTACAAGCATGGGAGGCAACACAACTCCCAGGGAGACTGGGCAGAGTGGGTATGACTCTGCATTGTTAGGAAAAGTACCCAAATGCTATTAAGGAAGTTTTAGAACTTGCTTTAAAATGTCTTTCACTCTGGGTGCCACATGCCTTGCACCCAAATACCTGGTGAAAGTGTGAGGCGTCCCCACACTGTTGTTCTCAGAACCTGTTCTACTTCCGGAATAGTTCCTGTTTCTGTTGACTGGGACGTCAGAAATGGCCCTTGGCAAGACTGTAAAAGAGGCATGTTTATCCTGAAAAACCAGAAGGGGGAGAAATGAGGCGGTAGGACCTCTCTTCCATTGCCTGGGGCCTCCATGTGCCATTCACTATCTCACCAAAGCACATTCCCAGAAAAGGCCCACTGAAGAAATCCCCATTCCCATGTAAGCTGAGCTACAGGGAAAACTGCGCATGCATTTGCATTCGAAGAGATGGAAATACTGTAGCACAAAGGGATGGGACACAAGAGAATCCCTCTCTGCGCACAAAGCACAAAGATTTTATTGTGTTCAGTGGGGGTAATAGCCATGATAGGATGGGCTCTTGGCCTACTCTCCATTGCCATAAAATCTATCCCCCCTGAGGATGAGTTTGTTTACAACTTACCACCTTAGACTTTCATTTACCTTTTATTTACTCTTCACAACTCCATCATTTTCTTAGCATTCTCATGTAAATGATTCATGAAATGAAATTGATGAAACACTGCTGTCCCAGACACTGTGTATGCAACCAGGAAGCTCACTGTCCTTCTTATCACGATGGAGCCATCTTCTATGAGAGGAAGCCTAGGCAGGTATCATCCCTGTTTTGTAGGTGAGAAATGGAAACAGAAGTGTTGATCAGCTATATTGTCCTACATCTAATATATGCTTGGATCACCAAATAACGTCACATGGGGAAGGAAGTATTACAGAAACATAATTAAAAAAAAAAAAAACAAAACACTCAAATCCCAGACCAAAAAAACCCAAACCACTATGCCTACTATTCCTTCCAGACCGATGGTAAAGCTGTGCTGTAATGGGAAATAGAGCATACTTTCTGGTAATACCCAGCTGAAGTAACCATGTAAAGATGAGTATTCCTGGTATACTGCCCATTTATTTTGGTACTGTAATTGGACAAGCTTATTTAAAAGCTTAATTGAAGTCATTGGCATTCTTTGTTAGAATGACTGTTAGACACTCTCTTGTGGTATCAATTTCAGATTTTTAAAGAAGTATGCAATGATTTGTTTCCAGTGTGATCTGGAGTTTGATGGAGAGACAACTATAATGTTGGAGTAGACAATATTTGATTAATGAAGATCTCTGAACGGAGCTTGCTTATTCATTATTTTATAATTTGGAGGGTCCCCCCCCTTCCAAATTTCTCTTCTGTATTTGAACCTATTTTATTTTTTTGCTGGGTAACCGTGGTTAGTTTTCTTTGTTTTTAATAACCCTTGCATCAGGTTGACTAAAAAGTAGACACAAGCCTAGACTTACACATACAAATAAAGTTTTTCCCTTTAGACGATTACTTTTGGAAAATATGCATCTATTCTGATGTATTGTCATAAAGAATATTTTTGGAATCTCTCTTTTCTTATGGTCTTTGGTGTCAATATACAAGCCATGAAAAAAGCAGTTTCATTTTTATGGCAGTCAGCATTACTCAGTGTTAGCCTTTTCATTTGCAGGAATTACATGGTTATTTCAGAAGCTCTATTCCCTCCTCAAAAGTGGGCACTTTTGAGGCCATTTGGAAATACGGGCCTGATTGGTTGCAGGGAGTTTGAAAACTGGCTCCAGATCAGCCCTCCACATCCTGCAAAGTGCAGTCTTCTGATTCCAAGGTTGAAGCCTCAGGGATAAAATTCATCTGCACTCCCTGAATCATTAAAAACTGCTTCTAATATGACTTGGAATCAAAGGGTATAGTCATTCAAGATAACTGTATTTATTGTCAATGGACAGGCATGGGGTCTATGTACTTTAAGAAGTCCAAATAAAAGAAAAAGTAAGTAAACATGGGCTTGGGGAATTCAAAGAACTTTTAATGAGAAGGGGGCAATGTGATTCTGCTCAACCAAATATGGATTAATTTATAGTCCATCATCTTTTCCAAGCTGTCTCTATAATGAACTGGTTAATATTAATTTACAGATACAATGTTATTCAAGAAACTTTAAAAATATTTTCCGAATTACAGGCCAAATGAAGAGTAACAAGAAAAATTTAAGCGTCCATTCAGATGTGACTGGCTGTGTGTGCTTGACCTTGGGTATGACTGGAAGCAATCTCTGAATAGCACTCCAAGATCTCTCAAACTGATTTGCAAAAGACTTGGGCAGAAGTTTCAAGTGAGATAGGATCCTTGAAACCTCATTTAAAGGCCTCAAATTGGAAGATTTTTATTTTCCAGGAGTAGTAGGGGAAAGCTCATGATGAAAAGTGAAAGAGCTGAGGCTGAAATTATGGGAACTTTCTAGACACTGTAGCCATTCTCCATCACTTAAAATCAGGCTTCCAGGACAACCTGGAATCAATGATCATTCTCAGAATTTTTGAGGACCTTGTCTAAGTAGAACTCACTAAATATTTTTATCTCTTTGTTTTGCTTAGATTTAGAATTTAGATTTCTGAAAGCAGAAAAAGAAAGCTAATCTAAGGGCTCAATACATATCTTAGAAGCCAAGTTCTTTTATACTTAGTAATAATCAAAAGATTTAAAACTTACTTCAGTTTTTTTCTTTTAAAGAAGCTAGGTCATCAAATAATTTTTGCCTACTTATTTTGGATTATTTCTGAAAGAGAGAAGGCTCAAAGTTCTTATCAGTTCATATTCTTCAAGCATATGGAGTTCCTGTTTGGGGCTCCTTTCACTGTGAATAGTCAGCTGTAGTGATGGAAGAAAGACAGACACCTGATAAGAGAAGACAGTAAGATGTCAGGCTGAAAAGGCTTTATGATAAGTTGAAGTTTTACAATAACTGTAATACCCAAGATCCATGCTACATAACAATATTTCATTCTTCTTTTCCATAAATAATAAGTCATCATGATGCTAAAACTACCAATTAGCCTAAGTATCCCTTTCCTCTATGGACAGGCTCTACGAAGTTCAAGGAAGTACCCTGCTCTCGGTGAATCTCTGAGAGTAGCTGCCATCTATCTCTAGAAGAGGAGGTGTTAATTGAAGATGGTGTGCCATATTTTAGAATCCATGTGTCTTTATGTTCATTTAGTCACTCAGCAAATGTTTATTGAACAGCTATCATGTGTCAGATACTGTTATCCATCCTTATCATGTAAGCATGAATGAGAGCAACACAAATCCCAGCCTTCATGAAACTTCATCAGGAGAGACCAACAATAAACAGATATTTCTGTGGTAGTAAGAACGATGGGGAAAAACAAGAAAGGGAGATGGGGAGGACTGGTGAGCCTGGGTGGGTTTGCCATTTAAACCAGATGGTTAGGCCTGTGGGGGTCTGGGGAAACGGTTGTCTAGACTGAAGGTGTAGCAAGAGCAAAGGCCCTGTGAGATGTTTACCAACAGCAAGGTGACCACTGGGGCTGGTGGGAGTGAACAAGAGAGCGATGAGCTGAGGTCAGAGGTAGTTAGGGGAGGACACACAGGCCATGGAGTACCTTGTAGGCACTGTTAAAATTTTGGCTTTTATTCTGATGGAAACGCATTGGAAGATTTTGAGCACAGCAGGCTAATCATCAGACTTATGTTTCATTAGGATGTTTGTTGTGGAGAGAAAATACTGTAAAGGGGCAAGAGTAGCAGCAGGGAGGCCAGGCAGGAGGATGTGGTGTGGATGAGGGTGGTCGCAATCAAGATGGTTGGATTCTGGACAGATTTAATTTTAATGTTTACCTATTTTTGAGAGAGCATGAGCGAGGAAAGGCAGAGAGAGAGGGAGACAAGGAATCTGAAGCAGGCTCCAGGCTCTAAGTTGTCCACCCAGAGCCTGATGTGAGGCTCAGACCTATGAACTGTGAGATCATGACCTGAGCTGAAGTTGGACGCTTAACGGACTGAGCTACGCAGGTAGCCCTGGATAGATTTTAAAAGGTAAAGCTTTGCTGGTAGATTAGATGTGGGTTGGCACAAAGGGAAGTCCGAATGACTCCAAGGGTTTTTAGGTCTGAGCAAATGGAGGTGTGTGTGGGGAGTGTGTATGGGAAGTGATGTGCAGTTTTCGAAGACTACTGAATTAGTTTACCAGAAGGGAATGTCAAAACTTGAAGATGAGGGTCTTTTAGATGTTCACTATTGCACCACCTGTGCGTTTAAAGGTTAAGAGGAAACAGGTCAATATCTTGTCACTCTATCCTCTTCCCATCAAAGCTGACCATGGAATTTGGGAACTAGAGGCAGAAAATGACTTCTTATCCATGTTAGGGACACAGGTATGTTCCCCTGCTAAATGCTGTAACTTACTGTTGGGGCTGAAGGTCTTGTGTTGTGTTAGGGGTTGTAGGGATGTGGGATTGTTTCTGACACTTGAATCCAATCGGTCCTAAATGAAACAAGAACCAAGAGGACCTGTTTGCAAGAGAACTGGAATCCACTCTGCCATGAGAGAGAAAACAAGGATAAGACTAGCAACCAAGTATTTTGGAGATCATGTGTGAGGAATTTTAGCTTTAGTGCAGTGGTGGTGATGGATGTGTATAGGAATGGAGGTTTCAGGTGAAAATGTTGGAAGGAAACAGAGGCTGATTCTTATCAACTAATGTCCACCCTATCATCACACCCTTCATTCATTTCATTAGACCTTCGCTGATGAAGCCTGTGGAACTTACTGCCTCTCCTTTCTTACTGCCCACTCAGGTCCTTACCTCCTTTATAAGCTTTCTCCTTCCTCAGTTTGCTGAAATTACTCTTAGCAATCATTAATGACCTACTACCCACAGTCAGAACTCTTGATTTGGTTCTCACTTCCAGGGCTTCTTGTCAGTATTTAGTGTGCATTACCCACCACAGCCATGGATACATGCCCTCCCAGGTTCCTAGCTTCTCTGTCCCACTTTCAGAATGACCATTGTCATCATCTTCTTTGGTAACCTGTTAAGGGATTCCACTGGTGCACCTAAGACTGGTTGTCTTTACCTGCTAACTCAAGGTCATTCCAGATTTTTCCATCTTTCTTGCCTATTGATCTCTTTCATGTTTCTGAAAAACTGGATGGTCTAGGCAGGGCTATCTCAGAGCCTTTGTTAATGCTGATCTACCTGGAATGTTCTTTCATCTCTGCCTTCACAATTCTAACCACCTTCAAATCTCAGCCTAAATGTCTGTTTATGCTTTTTCTAAATATCTCACTACTGCAATTACTTTTATTATGATTATCTGCCTCTTCTTTTCATCACCAGGCTGCCTGGAGAGCAGGATACGTCTCTGATTCATGTAGGGATCAGAGTACTCAATATACCACCTAGAACGAATATCTGACTGGCACTTGAATTATTTGAACTTGATGAAATCCAGAAGAATATGAAATGGAATATGAAATTAGTCTGATTATGTTGGCACAAGTCCTGTTAGAATGTACATTTAACACTACAATTTTTGGTTGAGTTATGAGTGAGAATAAAGCTACAGACAATTACAGCTGTTCATCACTCATTGGAAACACTGAATGTTTCCACCCAAGCACGCTTTGACTCACTAGTCTCTTCTGCACCTTCCTGCAGACGAATCACTTTTATTTTTATAACTTATAAAAATAATGTCACATTATTTTTCCCTCTGCGGGTCAGAACAGAAATTCTTATTGCTCCTGTGTCCCATGTCATGTCTGGGGAGGTAGACCTCCTACCTCCCCAAGTCTGTGTGTTCTCTCAACAAAAAAGAATGACGCTGATAAACATGAAGACAACAAGACTGTTTCTCCTCAGGTTCCTCCACAGACTGGTGACCATTTGTCTATAAGCTTTCATTTTCAGTGAATTCCACTAAAACAGTGGTTAAGGTGTGAATTTCAATTAGGAAATACACCACCATAGAAAGAGCAGAAATAACTCTTTTGTGAAGTAAATTTCTGAGACAAGCGTCCTTCACTTTGTACCTGCTGTTTGTCAGTGTGTTCCTATCAGTTCCTATCAATTAAAAAATTATTTTTAATTTTGAAAAGTGTGTGCACCTGGGTGGCTCAGGCATTTGAGTGCCCGACTTCAGCTCAGGTCATGGTCTCACAGTTAATGGGTTTGAGCATCAGGCTCTGTGCTGACAGCTCAGAGCCTGGAGCCTGCTTCAGATTCCGTGTCTCCCTGTCGGTCTGCCTGTCCCCTACTCATGTGCGTGCTCTCTTTGTCTCTCTCAAATAACACTAGAAAAGTGTGTGCCTCATCTCCCCAACACATTTTTATTCCTTCTTATTCTTCAGCATGGAAAAGGAGTACACAACAGCAATATATTCCAGTATCAGAAAAACTTGTAACATCTTTTATAAAGTTTATTTATTTATTTTGAGAGAGAGAGAGAAAGAGAGAGAGAGAGAGTGTGTGTGTGCACATGCAAGCAGGGGAGGGGCAGAAAGAGAGAGGAAGAAAGAATCTCAAGCAGGCTCCGCACTGTCAGCACAGAGCCTGATGAGGGGCTTGATCCAATGAACTGAGATCATGACCTGAGACGAAATCAAAAGTTAGATACTTAACCCACTGAGCCACCCAGGTGCCCCAGGAAAATTTTTAAATTCTAGTACTTGAGGTGGTTACATTGGGAAGCATTTTAAAATAATTCATCACCGGACCAAAAATAACTGAAATTACTTTCTGAGGATAGAATTTCATGCCACTAGACTGTATATTATATGGATATTGGATTCTAATGACTTTTTAGTTTGAAAAAAGTATTTTCATGTTGGAAACTGTTTGGACACACAGAAATTTCCTTTATTGCAAGCGAAAACCTGCCTGTAGGGATTGAAAGTGTTCTGTTTGCCTCAGACCTGTCTTGGGAAGTGCAAAGATGAAGAATTATACTATGTGGTCTGTCCATGTTACAACACAAGTTAGACCGTACTTCTCACCTTATGTAAATAAATATCAGAAAGAGTTTGGAAGTAAAATCTTAAAGTAGAGGTAATGAAAAGAAAAGTGTGGGGGTGGGGACAAATGGAAGGAAGCAGGAGAGATAATTGAATCAGCTTGTCTTGAAGTGGCACTCTAAATATTTTATTTCCACCTGTCATAGTATCTACATTTCCTAAGATCAGTATGTTCTGCTTTCCTTATCATCACTGGGCTCTGTAATATAATTTTACATCATATATTATTAATATTTTTGACTAAAAGAAATTCTTGAAACTCCATGTGATCAAAGTACAAATTTTGCTAAACCCACTTTATGTGCCTCCATACAGATATATCTTATATATTTTATGCTGCAGGGTTAGAGATCTGTTACAACAAATCCTAACACTCTCATGCCACGATGTAGTTTTCCTTAGAAAATAAGAAATCAACATTCTTGTAAACATTACACTGTGAGATGTAAAATTTGATGGTAATTCCTAAATATCATCTCAATATACACAAAAGGTTTTCCTACACGCATGTTCATTTTACATATCAAGAAACCCACGAAGACATTTTAAAAGGCAACATTTGTTAAAAGGCCACTGCGGCTGACTTTGTGTTGCTGGAGTCAATATTGTAGCCACTGTCAATTTCCTGTGTGTCTTGAGGTTAGAAGTCGATTCCACCAAGGCAAACATCAAGTAATTCGACTTTGTCTAGATGAACAGTCAGACTTCTTAACCAATTCTTTCAAATGGACTGTTCGGGTCAGGTTATTTCACTTTCAGGTCCGTCAAGGCATCAGAGACCTCCTCGTTGACCTGTGTGGAAACACTCGCCGGTGTGACATTGAGATGAATGTCATACTGCTGGTCCAGGCCAAGGTAGCAGTCGCTCATGAGATACAGTGTGTAGATATACCTAAGGATAAAAACAGAACGAAACGTAATACCACAGTCATTCTGAATTCTTTCAGAACTCGGGCGGTGAGAGTCTGCTTACCTTCCAGGTAGTTCAGGGGTATAAAAAGAAATGGAAACAACGTGATTGTTTCGAACATATCCCACTCTTTTCAAAGCAATAAGTTCTCTCTTATCCACTTCTCCTAATATCAGAAACCATCCTTCATCTTTCGATTTGGGAAATCGGGGGGTAACTGCGTGGCTGTCTTGCTTTCCCTATAAACCAGAAAAAAAAGAGATAAACTATGAATAATGTTTAGACTTTCTGTGCCCCTCAGTTGTGGTTAAAAGGCTAAGTTGTTTTCCTTGAAGGCCATAAATCTACACAGTTGAGTATATCTATCAGGGATGTTTTAAATTTTATGGTTTGGTGTCTTTGATATGCTATCACTTACCACTTTTCAGGATTCCCAAAGCACATTACGAATACTACTCGCCAGCGTATTTGGCTCAGTTAAAACAGAAGGCCCTGAATCTTAATATCAAATTAGTAAATACTCCCATCATTCTTATGAATGACATTAATACCCTATTTGCAGATGGACAAATTGAGAAACAATCATGTTAACCAAATTTTCCAAAGCCTGATTCACAAGAAACTGATACCTAGGGGATAAAAAGACAATCAAGACTAGAGTTTGGACCTCAAGATCATAAGCACGATATCATATAAGTACCTTCCCTCAACCCAAAATCAAACTCACATACAAGAGCATATATTCTAATACGGCAATATTAAAAAATCCTTTCTTTGAGGAATGGGAAATTGTAAGCCACATGATTTGAAAAATATATTAATCACCACAACCCAAGAACAGATGTCGCCATAATGGCGGCACTTGAAGTCTTTACTTCAGATTGACTTTACCAAATACAAGATTATTTTCATGATTCTTTAAGACACTGGCATTATGGCCTAAAATGTACTAATAATGACATGCTTTCAATCAGACATCATTAAATATTCCAGAGGGAGATGTTGCACTTAAGACATTTTAAAAGAGAAGTCTGAGAGGAATGTATTCTTACAGCATTTAGAAACATAACTGAGAGTTTTTCCAGCATGATTAAATCATGATTTCATTTTTAAGTAGTCATACTAAGGTAGAAAAATCTTAGTTTTTTCCCCATGATCTTATCTGTAGGGTTATTACTATGTTTTTTGTAAGTTGGAATACATGAGGTCTTCCAATAAAGCTCATATTAGAGCCTTTACATTGTCAGAGGCCAATCAGTGCGTACTTATACTGATTTTTAGAATTAGAAATTAGGTGAGATGGGACTAAAAAAATATAACAACAGAAAGCTACTTGCCATTCTGTGCATGAAAGAGAGTGGACAGTACTTGTGAACAACTACCTCATTCCTGAGGGTTTATTTTAGATTTGGCACTAGGCGAAGCAGAAGAGAAATTCTTTCTTATTTCAATTGGTATGGCACTAAAAACCAATATGCCTACATGCTGTATACTACTATTCTTTTTTTAATGTTTATTTATTTTTGAGAGAGAGAGAGAGACACAGAGTGTCAGCGAGGGAGGGGCAGAGAGAGAGAGGGAGACACAGAATCGGAAGCAGGCTCCAGGCTCTGAGCTGTCAGCACAGAGCCCAATGCGGGGCTCGAACCCATAATCTGTGAGATCATGACCTGAGCTGAAGTCGGCCACTTAGATGACTGAGCCACCCAGGTGCTCCTGTATACTAATATTCTTAGAGGCCCCAATATTTTATTTCTGTGTCATAGGTAACAGAAAAAAAGCATAGTAATTGGAAATAAACCTACTGCAAATCTCTGGCCTGTATAAACACTGACGATGCTCTCTCACAGGTATTATGGTGAAGAAGCAGCAGGTGTGGCATCTGAGGCGCAGAGAAGCTTAGTGTTTTGCTCATATTCACAGATAAAAATGGTAAAGCTTTGCTCCCATGTAGCCAAATGCAGTTCCTACGTATCAAAGTGCCCCAGGGCAGTACGTCTCAAACATTCAAGTCCTTAAAAATCATTTGGGGTGCTGGGTAAAAGTACAGATTTTGAGATCTCTCTCCCTGAGATTCTGATGCAGTCACTCTGGTAAGTATGGCCAGGGAATCTGTACTCCAAAAGGCATTCCAGGAACGTCTGCAGGACTGAGTATTTAGACCATATGAGAGCAGTACGCCACACAATATATTATGTAAGGTGGACATTCTGGGGCTGAAAAATGGCACATGGGGAGAACTGACTGACTGCAGAGACTGACTCTTGCCGCTTAAGGCCAGTTGAGAAAGCAGGATTCATGAATGGCACGAACACATTAGTAATATGAAAGATATGTGTGGTGGTGCATGCCGGTGTCTGGTGTGAGGCATTTGAGAATGGAAACCAAACACTATACCTTGTGGGACCCAAAGTGCACTCTCTGCAGGCTGACTTGAAGCACATACTCTTGATCAGCATGCAATTTGATCCACCTGTTGTCATTTCGTTTGTCTGAAGTCAAAGTTGTGATTGAGAGTTCACCATGTCCTTCCACTGAGTCATCCCACCAGCCTTTAACACTTAGGCCAACATCTATCACTGGCAAGTGGGATAAGAAATTCCATGCCTGAATAAAAAAAAAAGGAGGAAAAGATAATATAGAAATGGTTAATGTGAAATGCACTGATCAAGTAAGAAATAGTGTGTTTTGAAAATCATCAACCTCTTTGTTTTGACATTAATTCTAGACTCAATTCAGTTGTGAGAAATAATACAGAGAGATCCTGTGTACCAATTTGCCAGTTTTCTCCAATGGTAGCACTTTTCAAAACTAACGTACAATATTAATAGAGGATATTGACATGACATAATCCACAGCTCTTGTTTAGATTTCCCAGTTTTTCTTGCATTCATTCGTATGTGTGTAAAACTAGTGTGCTTTTACTCTTTGTAGTGTGAAGTCTTTTTTATTATTTTTAAAAATGTTTATTTATTTATTTGAGAGAGAGATAGAGCAGGGGAATGGGGTAGAGAGAGAGAATCCCAAGTAGGCTCCCCAGTGTCAGTGCAGAGCCCGATGCGGGGCTCTATCTCAAGAAGCATGAGATCATGATCTGAGCTGATATCAAGAGTCGGACATGTAATCAACTGAGCAATCCAGGTGCCCCTAAAGTCCTTTTATTTTTTTTACTTCTTATTTTTTTTAATGTTTTATTTTTATTTTTTGAGAGACACAGAGAGACACTGTGAGCAGGGGAGGGTCAGAGAGAGAGGGAAACATAGAATCCCATGACAGGCCCCAGGCTCTGAGCTAGCTGTCAGCACAGACATGGGCTTAAACCCACGAACCATGAGATCATGACCCGAGCCGAAGTTGGACGCTTAACTGACTGAGCCACCCAGGCGCCCCCCCTAAAGTCTTTTTTAAAGGCAATCAAAAAAGTATTAATCATTAGCTAAACTTGTGACTTCACTGTAAATCCCTCCTAGATACTGAGTGGCGACAGTCTATACTAAACATAAGTCTAAAAATGCTTGTTCTTAAACTGGTTTGTTTTAGAGAAGCATCTGATCCAATATTTACATGACTTCTAAGGCAGAGAGCATTACTTGGTGATATAAAAGCAACCTGAAAAAAAGTTGTGAGGTAATTGTTGCCGTCACTCAGCATCATTCATTGACTACTTATTGTACAAATTATTTTTGTTCATATTCCAAATTTATTCTGAAAGGAAAACATTTCTATATGTCTGTATATCATAAAGAACCCTAGGGTCCTTCTTGAAATAAATATGTATTTTTGGCATTTATATTGAGAATACCAATAAAAATGATGCATATTAAAGGGATAGAAAATATTTTACTGATTTTATTCTTGCTCTTTATTTAAAAAAATTGTTTTACTTTTTTAATTTACTTTTGAGAGACAGAGAGGGACAGTGCGAGCAGGGGAGGGTCAGAGAGAGAAGGAGATACAGAATCTGAAGCAGGCTCCAGGCTCTGAGCTAGCTGTCAGCACAGAGCTTGACGTGGGGCTCGAACCCACAAACCATGAGATCATGACCTGAGCTGAAGTCAGACGCTTAACCAACTGAGCCGTCCAGGCGCCCTTATTCTTGCTCTTTAAACTGAAAAATATTTTGAGAAATCAGTATGCAGATCGCAAGTGCTCATCTTTATTGAATGAATGAATGAATGAATGAATGAATTCCTAAGTCTACAGAAAGAATGTAACAAAATAAATTTTATATTATCAACTCATTGTCATCTTTTTCTAATATTTATAATTATGTGGCAATATCACTATCAGTCAAGAAAATTTCTCAGTATATTGGTTGTTTTAATTAGTTACCTTTTAAGTTAGGTTTTAAGAGTACTTTACTTCTGGTTTTTCTTTTATTTCTTAAATATATACCACAGATTTCCTTATAGAGTTTAATTTTCTGTTTGCTAAGACTTTTACAGTGCTACGGAGTACGCCTAATTGAAATGAAGTAGCCTTCATGAATCAAACTACCCCTTAGGAATTAAAAAAATGCAAATCCAATGCAAATTTTCAATCCAACTACAATCCTATAACTTGTCTTGTGACTCTGAAATGATATCTGGAATAGATCTTGAAATAGTCAAGGTACAGAATGGTCTACACTGTGCTTCATTCGAGGTACCAGATGGCCCCATCCCCGCCTAGAGCCAACAGGCCTGGAGGATAGACTCTCTACCACTTGATGTTCTACGACTGGCCAGAGTGGAAAAGTGATCAAGGGGACACTTAACGCATAATTTCTTTCAGCGTTTAACTTTGTGAGACAACACAAATAACATTTACTACATGAAGCAAGACTTCGTGTTTCTTTTCTCGTGCTATTAAATTAGTTACCAAGAGGTGTTTCCAGTTATTAGCAATTCATTGGGAATTCACTTTATAAAGCACCCCCCGCCGAAGTCAGAGCTGGTTTAATAAATATGTCATCTTTCCGTAGCACTTAAATATTATTATTTTGTCACTGCTGGTGTGTACACATATATTTGTTGGGTGTGTGTATGTATATACACACATATATACAAAAACACATAAGCTATTTTTAAAGAAATTGCTAAGACATTTCAATACCAGCCAAACATATTTATCTGAGGATTAATCTTCATCTATTGAATCAGGCAAGAGCATTGCCATGCATACAATTATTTAATTAGCAGCCAAATCCTCTGCCAGTCAGCAGCCGTTCCAGGCATACTGATGGGGTAGAAGATGCAAATCTCACAGTCGTACTGCTTTTTCTCATTACTACTGCAATTAGCACTTAAATTGATGCTTTAAACATACTAATTTCTGGAATAATTCAGGATTTGTATGTTACCTGGGATCGCCTCACTGCAGAGCCGACACCAGATTGCTCTGCAAATTGAAGCACTTTTGAGCCAAATAACCATCATCATATCAGACTGAGCCAATTTGCATTTGGTTTTAAAGATAACAGAATGGCAATTTATGCAAATAAATTAAGTAAGTTTACTTCTGAGTTCTCCCTGAACTAATTATAACAATGTTCTAATTTTTCATCACATCTAAAACTTGGCTTGAAATCAATGTATGTTAGGTTAGAAATCTGTTGTTGCTAACAGAAGCCTTGTTTTGATTTCAATATATTGTTTTTATTCATAATTTTGATGGTAATTTAGTTAGAAAGGTAGGCACTTATTATGAAAATTTAAGTTGTTTTTTGTGCCAATTTTGAGTTCAACAGAAATTGAACAATCAGACTTCACTGCCTGTTATACTTTTTCAAGTCTTTCTCAAAGCTAAGTTCCACCGGAAAAAAAGAATGACATAGTTTAGAAGTTTCTTTATCTTAATATTTACATTTGCAAGTCAGTATGTTAATTATGTTATAAATCCTGAATGTTCGACATGTTTAGGCTAAAACTGCTTAAGACTTAGAAGTCTATATATGCCAAATATTTCTGGCATTGTTCATTCATATTTTTGGGCATTCCAAAGACTAGGTTTAGAGAGATGATCTATGTTGTCTTTTAAAACACACATTTAGCTTTCTGTCTAAGTTATGTAGTATACAAAAAGAGTTGACTTAGAGAAATACTTTAGAACCTAGGAACAATAAGCAATGAACAGGGCGCTTGGGTGGCTCCGTTGGTTAAGTGTCTGACTTTGGCTCAGGTCATGATCTTGTAGTTTGTGGGTTCAAGCCCCACATCGGCTCTGTGCTGACAGCTCAAAGCCTAGAGCTTAGTTCAATTCTGTGTCTCTCTCTCTCTGTGCTCCTCCTCTGTTCGTGCTTTGTCTCTCTCTCAAAATACATAAACATTAAAAAAAATAAAATAAAGAGGGAAGGCATACAAAAGTAACTGAGGGAATGGCATGAAAATCTACTCAACTAAAATCTATACCCAAGTGGGTAACATAGCCTAGTGATGGACAAGCTACTGTAGTCCTTTCTACACTGGTTTAATAGCATTATACTGAATCAACTGAGAATAAGGCCAATGCTACCACTAATTATTGTCACTGTAATTATTTTTAATATTATTACTGAGCTCTATTCTATATTAGAAACTACATAAAGCAATTTATTACTTTTTAAATTTTTATTTTTTTCAGAGAGAGAGCATGTGCTTGCACGTGTGTGAGTGGGGGATGGGCAGAGGGAGGAAGGGAGAGAAACTCAAGCAGGCTCCATGCTCAGTGCGGAGCCCAATGTAGGACTTGATCCCACACCCTGGGATCATGACCTGAGCTGAAATCAAGAGTTAGACATTGAACTGACTGAGCTATCCATGGACTACAAAAAGCAATTTATAAAATAACATCCGCTTAATTTTCACAAAACTTCATGAGACAGGTATGATGTTTTCATGTTCATAATCATGGCATATGGTAGACAAATTTAAACCAAGGTGAGTCAAACTCCAAAACCAATGCTTTAGGTTAGAAAACTCTGGGTATAATTTCCCAGACAGAATAAGGAAGCTTTGAAACATAGAAACAATGGTCTTACCTGCTTCATTTTTACGGCTGGTAGCTCATTTTCCATCATGGAGCTGAATACATGGTCCTTCCCTCCACAGGCATGGAGTAGTTCAGGAAGGCACTCGATGAAGCCATGGCACCCAGCACGTCCACCTTTTGTACCTGTGCTCCATTTCCTGAGAAATAATATCAGTGATAATCAAGTAATTCTTTCACAGAGTAAATGAGAATTCCTGACAGTGATGGTTTACCTAATGACAACAGTTTCTTAAAATTAAGATTACTACACAACTTTTTAAAGGCCATCATCATTACGTGTTAAAATCAGCCAGCATTCTCTAAAATATCAATCCAAGGGAGTCTGGCTATTATGACATTAGATGTGTCATATGTGAGCTCAGTAACTACTTATGGTTTACGGATGGGGGTGAGTTTCTACAGGAAGGCATTAATGTATACTCGTGCTTCTTGTGAATAAAGCACTGAATTGGAGCCCTGATATCTTTTTAAAGGATGCAGGCAAATGTCACTAATATAATTACTTGAATAAAGTTTTCATCTTAAGTTGTTGGGAACCTACAATGAAAAGTGCATTACGGGAATATTGGAGGTTTATGGCACAAATAGTGCCAGAGCTTCAGAAACACAGTCTACCTAAATCTTACTATTTCCTGTTTATATAACAAGAAGAAAAATATGATTGAAGTTATACTAATATAGTTTTTCAGGGTGACAGCCAAGAACTGGATGAAATCTCTTAGACCCTAAGCAGCTTTCCCTAACAGCCCTGCATGCTGGGTCCCAGTAGTACCCTTACGTACCTACTTTACTGCTGAAACCCAACTCCCATAACTTTTAGTACCATCTTGGAAGGGTTCCTGGAACTGAGCTGCAGACATGAGGTATCTTATTTTCCCCCCATGCCACCTGCTGCTGGTATGGCTCACTCTCTGAATGTGCCTTTTAGTTTCCAGGACATCCCATGGTGGGGACTCAAGCACTGTGGAAATAATTGCCTTGGAACCCAGGACACTTGAGGCCAACCAAGGGACTTTCCCTGGAGACCCCTGTGAGTGTGAGGTTCTGGTCGGCATCTGTGTCTAGATGCCTCAAATGAGTGCACTCCATAGTCTAGCTGACGGGCAGGACATACATGATAGCAGCCTACAGCCAGACTGCTTTTATATATATATGTATATAAAATATAAAAATATTTATCTGTTTATTTATTTATTTATTTTTGGTCTGCATGGCTGTAAACCAACACTTTAGCTACAAAGTATTTCTCAATTGATGTGGAATGCTAGTGTGAAAGAAACACTTTTATTTAAATACTGCCAATCTTGGTTACAATATGTATTGTTCTTTTCTTTTTTGCTAAAATTTTTGCAGCTATGTTGCACATACTATTTAATCTACAGGCTAAATAATTGGATGATATAAACTCTTCTTTTAAGTATAGGTTATATCTTGAGCTGCTAGTATATACAAATACCCAGTTTTGGACATTTTACCTTTGACAATGGATTATCAGATCCCTCAAATCTATTCTGCAATAAGAGAAACTGGTAATTCATCTTGGTTTAGATCACATAGCACTTTCAAAACATCTTGTAAAACGAAGGCTGAGGGGCGCCTGGGTGGCTCAGTCGGTTAAGCGTCCGACTTTGGGTCAGGTCATGATCTCACGGTTCGTGGGTTCGAGCCCTGAGTCAGGCTCTGAGCTGACAGCTGAGAGCTTGGAGCCTGCTTCAGATTCTGTGTCTCCCTCTCTCTCTGCCTCTCCCCCACTTGCTCTCTGCCTCTGTCTCTCAAAATAAAATAAAGACATTAAAAAAATTAAAAAAAATAAAATGAAGGCTGATATTGTAAAGGAATAAATGCAGTTGAAATGAAAATGTATGTAATGTTGTAAATAGGAAACAATGTACTCCGTTAAAATGAATTGTGATTCAATTTGTGGTAGATGACCAAATCTCAACTGAGAACCTTATATCACTAGTTCATGTCTTCCTCTGGGAGGCAGTCATTTTCACTGTAAAGAATCAATAACCTAGGCACACCGTAAAATTCAAGTGAGCACATATGTAAAGAAATTATTATTTTTGAAATAAAAAACCCCAGTTACACTGAAAATTAAAATGATTACCTGAAAATGTGAAGATGGTGGTGTTCTATGTTTGGTATTGAAAGAAGAGAAGAGTCTTTTAACCACCGACCCTGGATCACCATCTGAACCAGGTTGGTGATATTCAGGGCAGTCACCAGCCAGCCCTGGTTTGCAGCCACATCCAGCATTGCCTGAACAGGGGAAAAATACACATATTACAAGAATACCACGGCCCTTGCCCTCTCCGCTGGAGATCTAATGTTAGCCTTGACAAAAAGCAAACGAACATAAAATGAAGGTTCTACCTCTAAATTACTATTAATCAAAATAGCAACCAGGCGTAAACCAGTTGGATTGGAAGGAACAACCCCCAAACTCCCATTGCACTTGCTGCACACCACTTCCTGTAAAGTGTCAAATATTTAGCTTTTAGCAGGACAGCACATCTAGCCAGGTAATACTGGTGCCCAGTAATCAAACAAAGAGAAAAACTCAGTCTACTTTAAAATATAATTCACTGTATCAAGAGCACTGGAAGCTGCATTTAAAGAGTGAATCTCTGGAAGTCTTTTCCAAATTTAGTATCAAGAATACTAAGGCAACAGGTTTTCTTGCCATAAATTTATTTTCCCCCAAAAGTGGATTAAAGACAGAGCCCCGGTTTTCAATGAAAATAATACACTACACACTTACAAAGCGGCAACTGCCAGTGGTGCAAGGCGAAGGATGGGAAACTATTCATATTAGGCCATACATTTAATCTAGTGTTTTATGGACAAACAAATGGCTGCATTTGCTTAAGGCAAAACTAAACAGTGAAATCTTATTTAAACAAAGGAGAAGTTTACACAGGCAAAGCTATTTCAATTAAATTAGATTCTGGAGAATGCTGACTTAAAGACACATAAGTTAATATCATGATCCAAGGCAGCTACTTTATACAGTTTTAGGAGTGTACTCTCTTGTTTTTGGGAAATGAAGATATAAAGCTGAGAGAAATGAGAGACAGTAAATGCTTAAAGTGATAGTTTCACGGTAAAGACCTCACCAACAATTAAATATTTATAAAATGCTGTAAAAACCTATTAGAACATTTTTGGGTATAATTTTTTAAGTTTATTTATTTTGAGAGGAAGAGAGAGCATGGGTGCATGGGGGAGGGACAGCGATAGATAGACAGAGGCAGAGCTAGAGATAGAGACAGAGAAAGATAGAGAAAGAGAATTCCAAGCAGGCTCTGTGCAGTCTGACGTGTGGCTTGATCTAATAAACACTGAGATCGTGACCTGAGCCGAAATCAGGAGCTGGATGCTTAACTGACTGAGCCACTCCGGCACTCGTGGAAGTAATTAAAAAAATTTTTTTTTCTGTTTTTAATTTATTTTTGAGAGACAGAGAGAGACAGTGTAAGCAGGGAAGGGTCAAAGAGAGAGGGAGACACAGAATCCGAAACAGGCTCCAGGTTCTGAGCTGTCAGAACAGAACCCGATGGGGGGCTCGAACCCAGAACCATGAGATCATGACCTGAGCCGAAGTTGGACATTCAACCGACTGAGCCACCCAGGTGTCCCTGGAAATAATTTTTAAGGTGTATTATGCTACTAAAACTAATTTAACTTTTAAATTTCCTATTCTGTGTTTTCTAGTTTAAGAAAGAGTACAATAGTTTAAAAAACATCTGGCTAAACCAGTCTGTTGTCTTTTAAAATACATTACAAGGAAATGGATCAACATTTCTGGATATCACGATTACTATGATGAAATGGTCAAATGGGGTGTTAACACCCATGAGTCTACCATATATGATAAAACCTCATACTAGTACAATAGATACACTCATATGTATGTATACGTGTATATCAATGTATATACTTGTATGAATGTACATGTTTATCAATCTAGGGAAAAGCTGCTTCTATTCTTCCCATTTCTCTGCAGAGCTGATTAAAATATTCTGCTTTTCTTTGAAGTGTATGAGACAAAGAGATCATGATGAACACTGTACTCAGGCCAAAGGGGGGAAAACCAGCATTAGTTCACAAGTCACAACTCTTGAGTTATGTAAGGGAATAGAAAAGAAAAAAGAAATGATAATTATGCCTAATGCAGTATCATGATGGTGTTAGAAGTTGTAATGTGGGGTAACTCTGGCGATTTTACATTATAACTTGGCTGGAAATAAATTCCAGACCAAAAGCTCACATCCAAGAAGAGCTCGATGGATGGACCATATGTTTTTAACTTTGAAGTTTTCATGATGAAGTTGAAAGATTTCATAAAATTTATGAGCGTTCCCCACAATTTTTCATTGTATGATCCAGATGTGAAAATGTAAAAAATCATGCAACGTGATTGCTTACCTGAAGTAAATGAAAAGCCATGTCATGAATTGAAAACTATTATTTCTCTTATTTTAATTCAGAGAAAAGGCAGGTAGGGAGATCAAGAATCTGGGGTAAAAAGGTTCTGTGACTACCCAAGTGTGGTGAGCCGAGTGCTGCTCTCTGCTCAACACTCCCTGGTCGGGCCTGTTTTCTCTGTACCCCCCAGCCCACCCCCTCCCCCCACCACTGCCTTAGTGCAGATCTTCATCAACTCTTGCCTGGAATATTAATCACTACCCCTTTGTTCTCATTCTCACATAATTTTTTTCAATCCATATTTCATATGGTTACTAAAGCAAATTATCACAGAGATGACACTGATTGTGTGTCATTTGTCTGCTTATATTTCTTTGATGGCTTCTCACTGTGTGGAGGACAAACTGGCACTTCTCGGCTTGACAGCTCTGGTCTGTGATCTAGCCCGTCCTGGCTTATCATTCTGGCCCCTTCCCCTCTGCACTGCTAAAACAGCAATACTAAAGTACTGCTTTTTTCCCACACTTGCCCTTGCCCTTAATGTTCCCTTTTTGCAAATCCTGCTATACCTGTGTATCCGGATAATTCTGATTCATTCTTCAAGTTCTGCTCAAACGTTTCTTCCTTCTTTTTTCTTTTATAGTTTATTGTCAAGTTGGTTTCCATATAACACCCAGTGCTCATCTCCACAAATGCCCTCCTCCATGCTCATCACCCCCGTTCAAATGCTGCTTCTTACTGTGTAGTCTCCCCGATTCTTCCAGATGGATTGTAGGGATTTCTTTTTCTATGAGTCTGCTGCTCTTGACACATGCCACCATTATCTTATTGTGATTCTTTGTTAACATATTTGTCCATTAAACTAAAGATTTATTGGCAGCAAGAATTTAGAAATATTCTGTTAACTCTAGGCCAGTGCACTCAAGAAATCTTTTTGTGTGTGTGTGAAAGAATATTGGCAAAAAACTCAATTACAATGATTAGAGCAACATTCTGCCTAAGTTACTGCAAACTTACTAAAGGCAGTGCAGTACAGGAAAAATGTTACAAGCTTTGGTGTCAGATAGACATAGCTTTGAATCCTAATTCTGTTCCACTTTCTAAGTTTCTAAATCACTTAACCCTACTCTGCTAGACTTCTCATTATAGAAGGGATATTATATGTCCTTATAGGGGTACTATACAGGTACAATAAGGTAATGTACTATGTAAGATATCTAACATATTGCCTGGAACACAGCAGATATCAACAAACAGGTGCCTATTTCTAAAGTTTTTTCTATGATAAGATGAAATAACACCCTAAAATAGTCCATTCTTCCTAACAGTGATTTCCTTTGGGCCTTGTGGTGATAATTTCTGCATTGAGAAGCATAGGACCTTGAGGTGCAGACCACGTAAGGTCAGGAGTAGATGCACAGAATGGGCAAAACAGTTTATCAGGGGAGGTATTCAATTATAAAGTAGTTGGGGAACAAGGCTAATGACAGTCTCTGGGGCTCAGGCCAAACTAGTGGATGTGGGCTTGGTTCTCAGTTTGAGTGGGTTACAGCCCAGGTTACTGTTCAGAGATATACCCCTAAAGAAGCTAAGGCCGGGGGATGGTCTAGGTAAATGGACTTGAGGGTCCTGGTAGCTTGTAGTGATGGGTCTCTGCATGACTGAGCCTACAATGGATTCTCTGTGTCTCACAGTTTTTTTTTTATAGCAGTCTTCCTGATAGATAGAGCCTAATAGGTATGCTCCACTCCAGATTGGTAATTGCTGGAGATCATGGCTTAGTTCCCCAACTCATCTCAAAGTGCCTTATGAAAATCTAATGCTCAGCAATAAAGGTGGTTTTAGTACATTGAGGAGATACAACTCTGGGCATTCTTTACCAGCTTAGCATTAATATTAGGCAAATACCTAATACTCCTTTACCTCTCATCCACTTTCTACTTGGCATGCTACCTACTAGGATAATTCTAAGTGTAGGGGAAAATAGATGGGGGCTGACTCTGTGTGTAAGACTTTCTCCTACGAAGTTGGAATGAACTTCGATTGATTGTTGATTGAGAACTCTGTCATTTCCAGCTGTGACAAAATGGAAATAAGATTTCTAGCACTGTATTCATTTATAAAATTATAGTACTATTAAGATCTTGTCATAGTTAATGAAGTGGCAGAGCTGTCATTTATTCATAGGTGAGCAGGGGATTTAACTGAGGTAAAATCTCAAGAACGTCCGCAATACCTGGCTTTATGCCAAGGTAAAACGATGACCACCACAAACTACAGAAATCAGCCCCACCCCTCACTCCTATAAACAACAACAAAAATTAAAGTTTAGGAATTGGACATTCTCTGCAAGGAAATTTTTTAGGCTCTTTGAGTCCTGGAGCCAAAGGCATGTTTTATGACTTGAATACAACTCTATGTCCTGACCATTTATTTTGAATCCATTTCAAGAATTTCCTAAGCATATATCAAGCTTGGTCTTAGCACTTAAATTCAACCACGGTTTCATAGTGGTGTTACTACTTTTGCAAAAAACAGATTTATCCAAATCTAGAGATATTTTTCATTTGTTCTGCTATCATACTTAAAAATGCAAACTTGACAACATATCTCTCCATATATCAGATTATATCAGATAAAATTTAATTCAATCATTAAAAGTCCTAACCAGTGAATTATATAGTTATAGTCAACCTGCACATACAGTATGCATATATGGTGTGAGGAAAATACTTGTAGAAGAGCGCAGACTATAAAACACTTTCATAAATAGCTCACCTTTAATTGTTAACAATACCAAGTATAAGGCAGGGATTCGTATCATTCTCCTTTCACAGATAGAGAAACTGAAGCTCATGAGTTCAGTGGCCATGTAATCACACCAAAGTGAAATGAAGACTTGAACTTGGTTTTCTAATCAATTACCTGTATTCATTATACTATATTTCATTACCTTTGAATGATTAACATTTACCTTGGCTTTTAAAAAAATTTTTAAGTAGGCTCCACACCCAACCAGAATCTTGAACTCATGACCTCAAGATTAAGAGTCCCATGCTCTACCCACTGTGCCAGCCAGGTGACCCTACCCTGTCTTATTTCAAGGAGGATTTAAAGTGGTGTACATGTGTCCTTTTTTCCCCCTACACAACAGAAAAATAGAAACTCCAGACAAATTAGGAATTTAATCAATTATTGTCTCTGAACAAACTTTATCAACACAGTTTTGGAAAATGTAACATTTTAAAATTAATTTGAATCCATCATTTGATTATAAGTACCTCTTAATATTTGATATGCACTTATTACATATCATTTGGAATCCAACTGAATTCTGGATTTAAATAGTTGGGGCGCCTGGGTGGCTCAGTCGGGTAAGCGTCTGGCTTTGGCTCAGTTTATGATCTCACGGTTCATGGGTTTGAGCCCCTCATTGGGCTCTGGGCCGACAGCTAGCTCAGAGCCTGAAGCCTGTCTTTAGATTCTGTGTCTCCCTCTCTCTCTGACCCTCCCCTGCTCACGCTGTCTCTCTTGCTCTCAAAAATAAATAAAACATTAAAAAAATTTAAAAAAATATTTCAAGGGTAATACAGGAATTTTGAGCATTGTGACCGAATTAAGTCAACTTCATTGCAAGAAAATAGAATCACTGACCATAAAGAAAAGCTATCATTCAATATACATCAAAAGATATTAACAGGTGGATAAGAAGATGTAGCTCTAAGGTCCATTATTTAAACTTTTCTAAATTTAGTTTGAAAAGTCTATAAATTAGTCCTCACTGTCATCAAGAGTCTGTGGCTGTAGAGAGTACCTATGGAGCGGGGCAGATGATCCTCTACTTGCAGCCCTCTTGGCATTCTGATTTCATAACCTCTCTTCTTCTTCCCTTTATCCTTTCCTCTCTTTAAGGAACTTTTTCTCTTTTGCTCACATCTCCTGCTAGTCATCCTAGCAGGATGGGTATCTAGTGGTAGTGCATGGACTGCAGCAACCACATGAAAATAAGATCATGGCAAGGGTAGAAATGGCTAGATAATGTTGCTACTTCTGTTCAAGTTAGAAAACATAAAGATCATATATTGACAGAGCTTAAGAGAAAGGTTTAGTCTAGAATGGAAGAAAAAGATTTTCATTAATTTATAGAAGTCAAGTTACTATTTATGAAATGTCATCAAAAACAACAAAAGTCTGTGAAACTCATAGCCAATAGGGACCTAAGGAGATATGACAACTAAACGCAATGTGGTATCTTGAATGGAGCCTAGAAAATAAAAATGGTATTAAGTACACTAAAGAGTTCTAAGTATGGACTTTAGTTAATAATAATGTATCAATATTGGTTCATTAACTATGACAAATGTATCTTATTAATATAAGATGTTATTAATAGAGGAAAACTGGGTGTGGGATATATAGGAAATCTCTCTTTACAACTTTTCCATAAATTTAACACTGTTTTAAAATATAAAGTTTATTTTTAAAAGAAAGACTATGGAAATTCATCCTAAGCAGCTTGTTAGAACATTAGTTGTTACACATCTGCTAGAAAATGCACTATTTAGTTCAAGAGCTCCCAGAAGTTTTACAATGATGGGAAAAACTTAAAAAAAAAAAAAAAGCTTTTCTTGACAGAAAGGCATATTCCTTTAAAGGTTGAGGTCAGCTGCAAGTAATGATACAATATTTTGTCAATAATTAAAATGCCATAAGTACGTTTATAAGAATCCTTTTCGATAGCAACAGTTGTTCACTGAACTTTCTCCTGAACTTTTCCCCCCAGAAGGTTAGCATTCAGGAAGCTCAGCTGCTGTCTAACAAACTTAATTAATCAAAAAGTCATTTCCGAGCTGTAACTATGAGTAAAAGCGCTTCAAGTGTGCTAGCAAGCCTACAAGTTAATCAAAATGCTAATGCAGTACAAATTAAAGTTGTGATTAACATTTCACAGTAGCTGCTTAAGTGAGTTGATCACACAAATGGGTTAAGCATTACTCATTTCCTATAGCCCCAACCGGGAAAAGGGTTGTTATGTGGGTATGAGGAGAGGAGCTGGGGGTAGAAGGATCCTTCATAATAGCATCACATCATCAATAAACCATCACCAAATTGTCATACAAAGCTTACAGGTAGAGTCACCCGGGGGGAAATAGCCTTCCAAATTATATTATAGTCCTTGAAGGGAGATTGCCTGTAAATCCACAAGAATAAGTAAAGGTGTTTAACACCTCAAAATCCACACATTTGTGTTAGTTTTGGAAATGATACATGCATTTAGCTCTGTGTTGCTTCTGGGAGAGAAAAGGGTACCTTCTTTTGAAGTGTTGTTTCCAGTGTTCTACTGAGGAATTAAAATGTAGCTCTGATACATGAAGAAATTACCACTAACTGGAAGATGATTATACTTTTTATTACATTTTTATTTTAATTCCAGTATAGTTAACATATAGAGTTATATTAGTTTCAGATATAAAATAAAGTGATTCAACTTGATGATAATTTTGTACCATAGTATGGACTTTGTATTTGGAAGAATAATCCTTCAGGATTAAATTCATTTAGCATTATTTGCTTTTAAATACTCATCCATTAAGAGAATTTCATCAGGCTTTCGTGGCAAGATATGAGATCCTGGCAGTCCTGCCAGGAAAGCAGCCTGAGTTAGACTTCCCTGTTTCTGTGAATTTGATAAGGTCACACTAATGTTTACGATAAACAGACTAAATTTGTTGGTAGACAATTGAGATTTGGCAGATAATCTCAAAAACATTGTGAGAATCCACACATAATAAATCTCCCTTTTCAATCCTCTCCCAATAAAGAACTTGAAAGGAAAAAAGTGAAATATTTATTCATTCCATTCACCATAATCTACTGAAATGCACTACATGCCAAGAACTATATCCAAGTTACCTTAATAGTGACATTTTATAAATAGTTATTAATAAGGTTCAAGCCTACCTTGGATGGTGCAAAATCCTCCAAATGTATGCTCATAGTATTATATACTCCTTAAAATATCCATAAAACAGATATATCTAAAACTCAATAGTGTAATTTTCATTTTAGGATCTTTAAATGTTTGAGTTGCAGATGTATTTATTTACTTTTTTAACTCTTTAGAGTATAGATTGCTAAATATGTATAACCCAATTTTAGAAGTCAAAAATTATTTATTTATAATCCACCTATCTTTTTCTCAAAATGATTTGAAGAAGCTTTCTGAAATCTATTGTGCTGTACTATCCACTTAAAGATAATCTTTTCATTTGGCCTAATTATAAGCATTTAAAAGTGTGAAAAATTCTAAGAATATACAGAAGATTTTATCTGCCGTTTGCTATATCAAAACATTTCTTACAAGTATTAGATTAAGGATTTGACCAAGTACTTCTTTTGTTAAGCTTAGCAATACCTGGCCTATTTTCACTGCTAACTGTATTTGACTCTACAATTCTAAAACTGGTTCACTTAATTGACACTGACATTCTTCAATACATTGACAACCTACTGAGCATGTGCTTAGTGCACCCATAGGTAAATACTCCTCAAAGGTTAGTCTTGCTTCATGGCAGTTCTATCTCCTGGTGTCATCCAATATTTCTATGCTTTTTAATCTACTACAAATGGAAATAATTTGTTAAGGGAAATATAGACCCAGCTACAGTCATAGTATTTCTCAGTTACATAAGTAAGTCACTCATAGGTGGAATTTAAGAAACAAAACAGATGAACATAGAGGAAGGGGAGGGGAAAATAAGATAAAAACAGAGAAAAAACCCCATAAGAGACTCTTTTTAAAAAATTTATTTATTTATTTTTGAGAGAGAGAGAAACAAACCATGAGTGGGGGAGGGGCAGAGAGAGGGAGACAAAGAATCTGAAGCTGGCTTCAGGCTCTGATCTGTGACCACAGAGCCTGATACAGGGCTTGAACTCATGAACCGAGATCATGACCTGAGCCGAAGCTGGACATTCAACCAACTGAGCCACCCAGGTGCCCCGAGACTCTTTAATACAGAGTTTAATACAAACTGAGGGTTGCTGGAGGAGAGGTGGGTGAGGAGATGGGCTAAATGGGTGATGAGCATTAAGGAGGGTACTTGTTGGGATGAGCATTCACTGTTGTAAGTGAGAAGTCACTGGTTCTACTCCTGAAACCAATACTATACTGTATGGTAACTAACTTGAATTTAAATAAATAAATTATGCACTCTAAAAAAAATTAAGTCAATGGAAAATATTCATATCATTGCATCATCTTTTATTTCCCTTATCCTTCTCTTTCCTGTTCGCAGACTCGAATATGTGCACACATACATATCTCAAGCTTAAAATCTTTTAAAAATAGATTGAAAATTCAATGTGTTTTCAGAATAGCTGTGGGTTATAAAAAAGATAATATTGATATTTAAAATGTAATACACTTTAGGTTTATCAGAAATGGTTTATAGAGATAAAGTCATCAAATTATTGTTTGGAATTTGGGTTAAAGAACAATTTCACCAATAAACGTTCAGGGACTTGTTTTTGCAAATTGCAGGTTTTCTGAATGGAGAAAAGTATATATACCTATTCAATTCATAGATTTCCTCCCCTTTATTTGTGGCTAGCACCATTTATAACAATGGATAAAGCCTATTAAAATGTGTTAGATGATAACTAGACTACTGTGGTGATCATTTTGCAATGTACATACATATCAAATCACTGTGTGGTACACCTGAAACTAATACAATACTGCAGGCCAGTTATACTACAATTAAGGAAAAAAATTCTCCCTGCTTTGGTACTAACAAGACACCAAAGAACGAAAGCACGTTAACATTAATTTGAGTGGCAGATGAGCTACATATTACCTTCTGTGTGCAAGACAAGAAAGGCTGGAAACAGTTCAAAAAGACTTGGGCATTAAGGAAAATAATGTGGAATGAGAGCTCCTTTATTAAAGTTAGACGCAGGAGCACCTAGGTGGCTCAGCTGGTTAAGTGTCCAACGCTTGACTTTGGCTCAGGTCATGATCTAAGAGTTCATGAGATCAAGCCCCACTGGTCGAGCTGACTGTGTGGAGCCTGCTTGGGACTCTCTCTCTCCTTCTATCTCTGACCCCCTCTCTCTCTCTCTAAGTAAGTAAACATTTAAAAAAAAGTTAGGTGCAAGAATTTACAACACCTTATCTGCCAGAACAAGCTTTTACGCCCTGAATCACCTAGATTATAATAAGCAGGTCCCCTGGATTACCTGTGCCGACTTTCACTAGGGCAATAGAACATGAATTCGATCTATACAAATATGTGCTTTGGTATGCAGAATACAGAACTTTCCACTCCTCACTCCTCGACAGTAAAGGGGAGATGTCTGCTATCTTTTGGGGAGTTGGTAGTTCCGTATCTTGAGGCAAGGAATCTCTGAGATTGCCTATTGCTACTTGAAGTTTGAAGTTTTTCAAAAAGTATCAGTGTGATGGACAAAATCTCCATTAGTTGTTGGTTGTGATTAGCCAGTGAAAGAAGCCAAGAACCTAATCTCAGCAGCATAGGCAAACTAATAAATGAAAGAGAAACATAAGATATGTGTATATGTGTTTTAATAGTAAACCTATGCACAGCTGTTCTAGTATGCATAATATATATATTTTATGTGTACTTATATATTATGTGTACTGTATACATATTTTTTACTGGGTTATTTTGTAATTATGATGGCATTTCTCCTTCCCTTGATGGTAATATCAGCAAGCTGATCTTTCCTTTATTGTTTCCAATTTTTGTGGTTTTTGGAGAGAATGTGTAAGTGGTTAATTAATTAGTCTATCTAGAATAATATAAAAACTTGAGAAACAGCATAAGCAGTTGATATAAAAACGGCAAACAGCATATCTACTGGACACTGAAGAGTGATGCGATATAATAAAGCAATTACAAATATCAACCATATTAACAAGTTGCTCTTAGAAACTGGTTAAAGTAACTACAGACCACTGAAAGGGAACTAGAGCAAATAAAAGGTGATTTTAGTATAAAGAAAACGATTAATTAAAAATATTTTTCATGATCTAGTGAAAATTCTTAGTTTAAAAAAAAGTAGAAATTCCTGTGAAGTTCTGATATTTTAAAAGAAATTCTGGGGGTGTCTGGGTGGCTCAGTCGGTTAAGCCTCTGACTTTGGCTCAGGTCATGATCTTGCTCTCATGGGGTTTGAGCCCCTTGTCGGGCTCTGTGCTGACAGCTCAGAGACTGGAGCCTGCTTCTGATTCTGTGCCTCCCTCTCTCTCTGCCCCTCCCCACTCATACTCTGTCTCTGTCTCAAAAATAAATAAAAAAAATTTCTTTAAAGAAATTCTGACTAGTCCATGAGTACAATTTTTAAATTCATCCTTACAGAACAAAGGGAACTGGTGACATATACCTTTATTACAAATAATCAAACTATGCTGAAAACTTTTTCTTTTTGATATGATCTTGAGAAAATTATTTAGTATTCTTCTGTAAAATGAGGATAACTGTATTATTTCATTGGACTATTATGACAAATTCAATGCAAAGCAAGTAGAATAGAGCCTAGGACAAAGAAAAGTTCTCAAAAAATGTTCACCACTTCACTGTTAATGATGGTCTGCCTTACGGGCCATCATTATACAGTCATTTTTTTTGGTGTGGGGTGTAGGGTGTATTCTCCAAATAATTCTGGTAGAATTTGGTATTTACATACATTAATTGAAATTTAAATTTGAAAGCAAAGGTCTCCAGATCTCTTTTCTAATCAATCTACAGTCACATTTCTGTGAGGGTGTGTGTGTGTTCTTCTTTCATGAGATCACAGAATCTTACAGTCTTTCTGGTTCTCAGCTCGCTGGGTTGGCTTCTCTAGCCCTGGTTTCCCTTTTCCCATGAAACACCTGAAAACATTCAATGACTAAGAGGTTTTGCTATAAATACCATCCAGGAGGTAGGATATAAGCCTGTGCCCTTATGCTATTTGGTTCAGTATTGTATTTAGTTTTCATTTAAATGAAGATGACTTTCCATATTTTATTTTTAAGTAAAGATGAATTTAATGTAAAGACCTAGTACGCCTTAGAAAAGACCAGAGATATTAGATCAGGATTTAAAGTCCTGGTATTTCCACTGGTTTCAGCATGAACTGCCTTGACAAATCACCTTTAGTTTAGTTATTTAGCTTCTCTGAACATAAATTTCTTTGTGTCTTGATAAAAACAAAACAAAACAAAATAAAACAAAAACCCAAACAAACAGCACAGAGCTAATCAAAACACCAAGACATCAGCAGTTCTAGCTTTGCTGTCAAATTTGGAAAATTTAGGCAAGTCAGTTTAAATTTTTTTATATTTCTTATTTGTAATATTCTCACAAAAGCTAAAAAACATAAAGTTTTCCTTTGGTACACCTAGCACAGAAAGTATGTCATATCACTTACTACATTTTATAAATATATATTACAATTATCATGATCAAGAAGAGGATTTCAAAGGTGAATGGTAAGAACAATCAGTTCTGTAATTACTCAATATACAAAGTTAGAATATTTTAAGCTTTAAAAAATTAAGGTATGCACAGTAATTTTTACTTTTATTTTTGTTCAGTGGGATGAAATGGAAATACTAGTAACAGTAATATATTAAAAGAAGCCATTACAAAAACACCTCAAAGCAAAAGAATGACACAAATGACCTTGATATATAATTTCAAATGGGTGTAAGAAGGGAAGGCAGGCTGTATGGTACATTGACTTTAAGCAGGGAAATACAACTATACAATTATGCTTTTCTTCTGTCAAGACTATAGAGTTTTCAGAACCTAAATGATGGCTCATATAAAAGGCATGTTTCTATAGGGGCACCTGGATGGCTCAGTTGGTTAAGCATCCTACTCTTGATTTCAGCTCACGGCATGAGTTTGAGCCTGCTTGGGTTCTCTCTCTCTAACTCTCTCTCTGCTCTTCCCTTGCTTGTGTGCACGTACTCTCTCTCAAAATAAATAAATAAACTTAAAAAATAATATTTAGGGGTGACTGGGTGGGTCAGTCAGTTAAGCATATGATTTTGGCTCAGGTCATGATATCACGGTTCAGATTTGAGCCCCACATTGGGCTTGTGGTGGTGCACTGACAGTGCAGAGCCTGCTTGGGATTCTCTCTCTCTCCCTCTCTCTCTTTGTCCCTCCACCACTTGCACACTGTCTTTCTCTCAAAATAAATAAACTTTAAACATTTTTAAATAAAAAAAACTAACTTTGGAGTTAAATGACTATGACAAAGCAAAGAAATAAAAGAGCTACTATGAATATGAGTACTAAAATAGACCTATTTCCTTGAGTCCTGAAATTGTTGTTTAATTTATAAACATTAACTAATGTCCTATTCTGGTAAGGTGTTATTTTTATTCCGACATGAGGGGCTAAGTGACTTGCCTAACACCTTATACTAAAACAAGGGCAGAGCTGGATTTATAGTGGCATTGAGTCCCACACACAGACCACAAGGTCATGCTGATGTCCCATGAGGGCAGAAGTATAATTTTCAATCAGCCAGCAGGACTGCAGCGTGGGAAACTGTGTGAACCAATGTTTTCTAAGGCCAACAATATCCTTGTAGTCAAATGAGAACAGGGTACAATTATAAAATTCAATCAGCCACATAAAATTTTACCAACTCTTGATTTTTGCCCCAAAATTTCCACTGGTAACTGTAATATTTTTCCTCTTCCTGACTTGTTTACTTTTATCACAATCTTACAAGAAATTGCAGGAATGAGAGGATTAAAGATATGAAGCCAGCTGCCATCTCTTTACAACAAAGTTTTTTACTACATGGTTTCTGATTAGCCAATACAACATTCAAGATGATCATAACTAATACTTGTAATTTATAATAATAAAGAAATTTCCACCACAAAGTCTGACTATAAGGGACTCATTAAATAAACTATGACTTTCATATGAAGGAATACAATGCAGTCATTAGAAATTATGTTTAGAAAAACATTTAACGTTAATTCTTAATGTTATAAGTTATTAAGTTAAAATAGTTTATAAAATAACATGATAAAATATGCAAAAGAAAACAGTGAGAGTACATATGTGTATAAGTGTACAAAGAAAAAGAGTTGCCAAATGTACAGGGACAAAAAAGAATAATATACAACTACTGTACTCTAGTTAGTAAATTTGATTTTTGCAGGAAAAAGGGTTAGTAATTCTAAAATAACAGTCAGAGTAAGTGGAATTAAGGAAATAGTGAATATGTTCTGATTAATGAGAACCAGGTTTCTCATTGGTGGACAAAGGGGTTTAAAAAGAAGAGTAAAATGAACTTCTTAGTATTAGTTTGGAATTGTAGGTATTAGAATGGACTCATTGTTTTATAAATACAAACGTCTTCACATACACACATACATATGCACAGAGATAAGCAGATATACGAGTGGACATGGATGTCTGTGTATGCATACTCATATCTCTTAGCTTTGTCCAATGAGAGAGCCTAAAGGCAAAAATCCGCACTGCAGCTAGCCTTCAAGAAATGCCACATGTCAAGTTGTCATGTACTTTCAAAAAATAATATTCACAATTACCTGAAAAGGCTATAGAAATACTCTTCCCTTTTCAAATGATGTATGTCCATGAGGCTGTTTTTTTTTTTCAAATAGTTCATACTTTTTTTTTCATAGAACATCATATTTTAATAGCTTGATTGCAAAAGGAGATATATGAATCTAGCTGACTTCTATTAAGCTAGATATTAAAGATATTTGCAAAAACGTAAACTAATTCCACATTTCAATAATTTTCTTTATTGTTTTGGAATATAGTTACTTTGCTTGAGGAATCATGTTATTTTTCTATTAACATATAATGGGGTTGTTATTGTTATTTTTAAATAACATAATAAATATTTGAGAATTTTTCAGTTTTAATTAATGTGGTAGGTATTCATAGATATAACCAACATAAATCACTAGCAAACCACTGTCCTAGCAGCCTTCCTCTCAGAGGAAAGTCTAAAATTATTAATGGTTTACACACTCTCTGCCTTGACACGCCCCCATTTTCTCTATAATGTCCACATGTACTGCTTTTTGACTTCATTTCTGGTGCCCCCTTTCACTTTCTGTACAATGGTCTCTATGATTTTTCTCTGACTATACCATGTTCCTACACGAGAAACACTTGGCACTAGCGTTTTATAGTTTTTGGAGTATACCCTTCACATCATCCTATGGCTCACTGTCTGCTTTTCTTTCTTTAATGTCACCTTATCAGCAAGACAGTGCAAAATGGAACCTTCCATCTTTCTCTATATTTTCCTTATTATACTTTATTACTTCTTTAAAAAATAGCAGTTATCACCCCTTGACTTTATTTTTAATTGTCTGCCTTTTCCATCTCAAGTGAAAGCCCACAACAGCAGGCGGTCTTCTGCTGGTTCACTCAGTACCTAGAAAAGTCCTGGGATTTAGTTTTGACTTTCTTTTCTTTTTTTTTTCCCTAGTATGGAACGCTTCATGAATTTGCATGTCATCCTTGTGCAGGGGCCACGCTGATCTTCTCTGTGTTGTTCCAATTTTAGTATTTGTGCTGCTGAAGTGAGCACTAGTTCAAGTTTTAATTTTCATCCAATGGATGACTGGAATTGTCATCTTACTGCATTAGCATTTGCTTTTTCCTTTGAAAATTCTTGATCTGATTTACCTGTTTTTTCTCAACAATGCTATGATAAAATATTTTAAATGCAAGTATATTTTATTGTAAAACAGGGGAAAAAACAAATGAAGGGAGAAAACATAGGTATTAGACTCTCATACCTGACACACTCTGAGCGCCTGGTCCAAGACGGTTTTGGTATCGGTGTCATAATCCGGGCAGGGCAGCATGGTTCTGCTGAGATGTGCCTGGAGCAGGAGATGAGCTTTGGTGTGAGGGCTGTCGTATGAATGAGGATTTGTCTCAAAGGGAAGACATTTCGCCAGTTCACTATTCATATGGTCTTCATTGTGTCTTACTGGCAAATCTGTGTATTCTTCCGCATCCTGGAAAAGAAAAAATACACATATACACATATTCACATATATATGGGGGGAGGGGAGAGAGGGCGAGAGTGAGAGTGAGAGTGAGAGAGAGAGAGAGAGAGAAAATATTGTGTTGGACCAAAAGTATAATAATTAAAGTACTTCTTAGCTTAACTACTGACATTTAAAACATGGTTTAGAAAAAAGATAAGGTGACCAATCATGCCCCTTAGAGTTTTGCTTTGCTCAATACTATTATTAATATGTAAGCACAAGTTTGTGATGTACAATATATCTGAAATTCATGAATGCTCTTCTTATTTATACAATCAACAAAAGTAACAGGAGACCTGCTGGGCATCATACACTATGCTTGACCCTGGGGCCACAGCAGTGAGCCAGAAACAGGGTTCTTCAGGGAAAAAACAGGTTCTACAAAGTATAACGAATGTGATGATATGGTAAGTACAGGGTGCTGAAGGGACATTGCTTGGGGATCTACTAATTTTAGAGAGTCAGGGAGGTTTCTTGGAAATAATGACATTTAAGTTACAATATATAGGATGAGTGGAAGGAATAAGGCAGGGCTGGGGAAAAGGAATAGGATAAGATTGGTGAGGTAAGAAAAGGATGAAGAACAGAATCATTGACTTAAACTTATTTTAATAAATCAGACTAAAATAAAATTATTCGAAATTGAGTTTCTAGTTTCACATGTAAGGACTTTAGAAGCCACCATTTTGTCCTAACAATAAGTAAAAATTGAACAGATGGAAAGATCGACAATTTTTCTTGGATCCGTAACAGAGGGGAGGACCTGGGACAAATTGCTGCCCCCAAATTGGAGACACAGGCAAATTCAGGGAGTCATGGCCAACAGAACCATAGACTCATGAGCAGAAACCACCGAGGGGACCAGTGTTGAGTAAGAAAACCTGAGCTGTAACTGTTGAATTACTGGAGGATCAGCGTGGGCAGCTCAGAGCTAAAAACTCCAGGAAGACACAGTCTCAGAGGGGGCCTCAAAAACATTGTGAAATTTGCCTCCAGGAGCCTGACCAGATTCCCATGGTAAATATTGGAGAAAAATCCACTTAGCTTCCAGCAGTGGGAGGAGAAAGGTTTGAACTATGACAGGTAACTCTGTTCTTTTTTTTAAAAAAACTTTATTATTTTTAAAAATGTTAATTTATTTTTGAGAGAGAAAGAGAAATTGTGAGCGTATGGGAAGGGTAGAGAGGAGACAGAGGATCTGAAGTGGGCTTCGTGCTGACTGTGGAGAGCCTGATGTGGGGCTTGAACTCACAGAGTGGAGAGACCATGACCTTAGTGGGAGCTGAACACCTGAACGACTGAGCCACCCAGATGCCCCAAGAATTCTCTTCTCTTTAACAAGGCCTGCTCCTAGTAGAAACTAGTTAACCAGAGCCTAACCTGCTAGGGTACTATTGAGCTTAAAATTGACCTGGGGTAAGGGAAGTACCCAACTGCAGTCCACTCTAGTCATCCTGTCCCACCTAAGAGGGAAGAAAAAAACCTGAAAAACACTTGTGAAGTTCACAGTTCAGAGGCATAGGCTCACCAAAAGATGGAGACATAATCACAGAACTATAGTATATTCCCCCACCAACCAACTTGCCAGCATGTTACCAAAGGCCTATTTATAGCAGATTTTTTACAGAGTACATTATGTCTGGGTATCAAGAAAAAAATTACAAGGTATATCAAGAGGAACAAAACAATAAAAAAATAACAAAACAACAAAAACGAACAAGCAAGAAACCTTCACAAAACCAAAAACCAAAAAACCTAAGCAGTCTGAACAGACAGAGCAAGCATCAGGACAAAACTTGGTAGAGATGTGGGAATTACCAGATTGGGAATTTAAAACAACTATAATTAGTTGTCTTAAATTTCAATTAATCAATTAATACTAATCAATTAATATATGCTAAGGGCTCTAATGGATACAAAGATGGTGCATAAGAAGATATGGGCAAAGTAAGGAGATGAAGATCCTAAGAAAGAACCAAAGAGAAACTCTAAAGACAAAAAACACTGTAACAGACATGAAGAATGCCTTTGATGGGCTTATTAGTACACAGGTCATGGCTAAGAAAAGAACTTCTGAGCTAGAGCACATATCAGTGGAATTTCCAAAAACTTCAAAAAGCAAAGAGAACAAAGACTGAAAAAAACAGAACAGATTATCCAAGGACGATGAACAACTACAGAGGGTATGACGTAAGCATAATGGGAATACCAGAACAAGAAGAAAGAGACAGAAGAAATATTTAAAGTAATAATGACTGAGAATGTCCCCAAATTAATGTCAGACACCAAACCACAGATCCAGAAAGCTCAGAGAGCACCAAGCAAAATATATTTCAAAAAAAAATCTACATATCATCGTCAACTTCTGATTATAGATAAAGTCCTCAAAGAAGCCAGAGGAAAAACACACCTTATCGAGGAACAAGGATAAGAACTGTATCTGACTTCTCAAAAACCAGGCAAGCAAGAAGAGAGTGGAATGAAGTATTTCAAGTGTTGAAAGAAAAAAGCTCCACCAACCTCGATTGCACCATTTAAAATTATCCTTCAAAAATAAAAGAGAAATGAAGACTGTCTCAAACCAAAATTGAGTTATTCTGTTGCCAGTAAAAGTCCCTTACATGAAACATTATAAGAAGTTCTTTAGAGAGATAGAAAATAATATAGATTGGAAACTTGCTTTTACATAAACAAAGGAGAACAAGGAAGAAGGAATAAGTGAAGATAAAGTAAAGCTTTTATTTTTCTTATTGTTAATTGACCTGAAAATACTTTGTTCAAGATAAGGGCAACAGTGTATTTGATTAGGTATGTTTACATATATACCTTCACACATACGCTTGTGTGTGTGTGCATGTATACATATATATGCTTATATATAAAGTAAAGTGACAATCATGATACAATAAACAGTAAGGGGGAATTGGTATTATTTTGTTATTATAAAGTACTCCCATTATCTGTGAAGTAGTATGATGTTAATTGAAAATGGAATGGGAGTAGTACTAAATGCATATTATAAACTCGGGCAATCACCAAAAAAAATTATAACTAATATGTTAAGAAAGGAGAAAATGAAATCATATAAATGCTCAATTAAAACCACAAAAGGCAGAGTGGAAGACAAAATAGTGGAACAAAGAATAAGGGCAGCAAATAGAAAACATTAACAAATATGGCAGCTATGAACCCAGCTGTACCAATGATCACTTTAAGTATCAATATCTAGATGATTAAAAACAGACTGTCAGAGTGGATAAAAAACACAACCCAACTCTCTGTTGTCCATAAGAAACTCAGTTCATATTTAATATGAAGACACACATGAAAGAAAGTGGATGGATAAAAGTATACCATGTTAACACTAATCAAAAGAAAGCAAGAACAGCTATATTAATTTCAGACAGAGTAACTTCAAAGCAAGGAAAGTTATCAGAGACAGAGAAGGGAATTACATAATGATAAAGAAATCAATTCTCCCAGAAGACTTAAAATTTTTAGTGTCTATGTTCCCAACAACCTAACATCCAAATATGTGAGTGCAGTGAGTGACTGAATACAAGACTGTTTTAATATTCAACAATCAATTAATGTAATTCACTTTATTAATAAATTTAAAACATAAAACAACACAATCACCTCAATTGATGCAGAAAAAAAGCTGACAAAATGCAACATCAATCCCTAACAAAAAGTCTCAGCAAATTAAAAAAGGGGAACCTTTTCAGCCTAGTAAATGGCATCTCTGAGAAACCTACAACTAATATATTTAACAGTATCTGACTGAATGCTTCCCCTGTAAGATCAGGAATAAGACAGGGATGTCTGCTCTAGGTATTTCTATTCAATATTGTACCAGAAGTTCCAGCCAGTGTAATCAGGCAAGAAACAAAAAAAACTCAGTGAAAAGAAAGAAGTAAAACTGTCTTCATTTGTAGATGAAATGATCATCAAGGTACGAAATCCAATGTAATTCAGAAAATAAATTACTAGAATAAGCGAGGTTAGCAAGATTGCAGGATATAAGATTAATGTATGAAAATTAGTTGTATAGTTTTATTTCTGTATATCAGCAACCAACAATCAGAAGTGAAAAAAATTATACCATAAAATATATGAAATACTTAGAGATGAATTTGAAAAAAAATAAACCCAACAAAAACCGAAAACCTGCAAACTAAAAAGCACTGCTAAAAAAATTAAGAGGACGTAACTACATAGAGAGGTATACCCCTCTACTATCAATTCTTGAAAAGATGATTTTTCCACTGTTTTGCCTTTCAATCTTTGTCAAAAATTGGTGAGTCCAAGAGACTAATAAAATGTGTCTAAAAATTGGGGTGCCTGGGTGGTTCAGTCAGCTGAGCGTCCAACTTCGGCTCAGGTCATGATCTCACGGTTTGTGGGTTCGAGCCCCACATTGGGCTCCGTGTTGACTGATAGCTCAGAGCCTGGAGCCTGAAGCCTGGTTCGAATTCTGTGTCTCTTTCTCTCTCTGCCCCTCCCGTTCATGCTCTGTCTCTCAAAAATAAATAAATGTAAAAAAATAGATTTAAAAATAATGTCAGTTGATTTAATATAGTATGCTGAAAAACATTTTAAAAGAATATCTGAAACATTCTGTTATGAGCTAGATAAATGTTTTAAAATCATGTTCTGTCTTATTTTGTTTTGCGTTAGTCAAAAGTATCACAGCTACTCTACACTTATTTTCAACACTGTCTTCATTCTTTTGGATTGCTTCATGTAAAGAACGGTATGCTGACATATTAACAATTAATAATTTTTTGCCCCTGTCATGTTGGTTTTCCTTTCATATGTCATTTCAGCTCTTGCCTGCCTATTCTGTCAGAGGTCATTTGCTAAAGAAGGACCAGTTATATACAACAGTTATATTATTTTTGATTTCAGGTAAATTTCAGGACTGAAGCATCATCGCCTGATGGCTGACCAATCTCAACATAACATCTGGGCTCCATCCAAATCCCAACCAGTAACTATCCACCTATTCCAGCCTTGCCAAGTGGATTTAAAAAAAAGAACAGCAGATAAGAGAGAAGATGGTTCAGAAATCTAAAATATGACCTTTTCCTTCAAGGAAATTAAAACGATATTGGGAGAAATTTCATATAAATAATTATTTTAAGTGTAGAATAAAATATTGTTATTCAGAGAACATGGGAGTGAACTGGGTGTGTTGGAAAGTCTCCCCAAAGAGAAAGTATTTGTTCGAGGCTTATCACAATTTGTAGAAGAGGACAGAGGGAGAGATTCCTTGCATTCCGTGCAGAGAAAATAATATGAGCAGATCCATAAAAACAGACAAGCAGGGGTCTGAGGTTTGAGCCTCAGGGATGAAGAGAATGATGATGCTATTAATAGTAGAGAAGTTGGGACTGCTCAGTGAGTAGAAGCGTGCTGTCAAGCACTTAAAGAGAGGGCAATAATACAGATGGGCTGGGTGGAGGTGGAGAGAGAAGAAATCAGCCTTAAACCTGTTTCATGTTCTAACATTTTATTCATATTTAGATCTCTTCTACTGTTCATTAAACATAACTTTGGATCTTTTACCAGAAGAAAATCAAATAGCTATTTTACTACTGCAAATTGAACTGGCTCTCTAGGTGTTGGATATGTAGGAAACAGGACTAGGCTTACACATTATATGAAATGTTCAATCTAAAAAATTATATGGAAAGTAAGATTTTGGCTAAAAGCACTAATTAATAGTATTATCTAAGTAATCCACTTCCTCAGCACACTCTTGTATGTATGATTACATACATTACCGCTCTCTTCCTTCCCAACATATAGAGGGTGGAAGGGAGAGACAGAGAGAGAGAGATTGATTGATTAGCAATACTATAAACTGGGTATTTCCCAGTCTTAGTTCCTAAATACCTCTAAAAGTGTGAACATCTTTCTGTGTTCTGTGATTCTAGCATCCAAAGATGCACATGATACACATCTTCATAAAGCATGACTTCTAAGGTAAGCCAACTCCTTCATTTGGTGCTAAAGAAACAATGATCTGCCCCAGTGCTAAAGGAAAAAATTGTGCCTCTGAACTCCCTGAGAAGCATTATATTTGAACAGGACCGACTACTCACAATCATGCTTATTGTGCTTTTGAGTAAATTTGATCATCAGTGCTTTTTGTTGTATTTGTCTACTTTAGAATCTAAACTCCACGTACGATGTGATTTCACTGTTCTCCAAACCATGCCAATTCTGCTTGAATTACCCGATTTATTGCTTTAATCCCCTGCTTCACTAGGATTGTGAACTTGCTCACTGCCAGCAGTATCAGTATCACTTGAGTCTGCTAACAGCTGAGTACATTTTAGGTTGGAAAAAATGTTGTGTACAAGATAGATCCTTCTAAGTCTAATAAAGGGACTATGAGATCTTTACTGTAGATTACCCAAAGACAGTGACCTTACTAAAAAATTAATTCAGTGATGTCTTTTCTCAATGCATAAAGCAATCTTTCTAAACTCAGGATTCTTTAATTTCTTTGCAAACAACTATAAACTTTAATATAAACTAAAAATATTTTAGAGGACATGGACATGGACACGGTCTTAGTGTGCTGAGTCATTTGTTTACCTAATTTTTATTCAGCACACAGTATAGTTGGGGATACATGGTGAACAAAACCAGAGACATGATCCCTACCCTCACAAAGCTTTACAGTCCAGTGGGAGGAGACAGACCCTTAATCAAAACTGACCACAAATAATGAAAAATGAAAGTGGACAAGTAAGGATAAGGAAGGAGAGGTTCGAATAACAGTGAGTCAAGTAAGGAATCTTTGAAGAGTTTAAGGCTGAACTGAAAGAAAGTTAAAAAAAAATCTTGATTTTTAAATAAAGAACATAGGAGTGATAGGCTAAGGTTCAAATTTGAATTACAAAAAGGGGCACAATTAGAGGACTATTAGACGAAAGTACAATTTAGAATACTTATACAGATTTTATATTTAATATGCACTTAAACATTTTTTTTTTTTACTGTTTGTATTTATTTTAGAGAGAGAGAGAGAGACACCATGAACAGGGAAGGGTCAGAGAGAGAGGGAGAAACAGAATCTGAAGACAGGCTCCAGGCTCTGAGCTAGCTGTCAGCACAGAGCCTGCTGTGGGGCTTGAACCCATGAACAGTGAGATCATGACCTGAGCTGAAGTTGGATGCTTAACCACTGAGCCACCCAGGTGCCCCTTAATATGCACTTTTGATAAATATATTTTTCATTATTAAACTTGACCTATGCATTATTTTTGAGATCTTTAAAGGAGTTGATACTTGATTTATAAATATTAATATCAAACCAATAATAGTTTCTGTAGTTAAAAATTATGCATAATTAACTGAGTTCTCATCAAAAGTTATGACTTCCTTTGAGGATCCTCTACTTTTCTGCTTTCAGTGTTTGAATTAAAGGAGAGCCCAGAGAATGTAGTAAATAAACCCTTAAAAATGCTGTAGGTGAGGAGGGTAGTATGGGATGATGTGAGGTGGCAGAAAGAATATGGATCTGGGAACTGATATCTGGGAACTGATATCTGGGAACAGGTGGATTTTCAGCTCTGGCCATTTGCCATCTCAGAGCAAGTAAGCTTCCGTAAACCCCAAATTCCTTACCTTAAATTGGGATTTGGTGTGAAGATTCAGTGTGATAGCATTTATGAAACACTTAAAAACTGTAAGAGTTGGTATAAATGTTAGGAATTATTATTATTATAGTGATCCCTACATCTGATACCATACAGGATGTCAGCTGAAGTTCAAGATTCAATTATTTGGGTTTTAGTGTTCTATAGTTTTCCATTGTAAATCTTTGTTTACAATTATGTAAATGTACTTCACTATCTAAAATAACATTTAATTAACTTGCCTTAAAAAATATCATGGTTCTTAAATATGACTCAAAGAAACAAGATTTTTTTTTTTTGCTGATGCTTTACTAGTAGTTGCACATTCCTTTCATCCAAGTAATCATATAATTTTTATGTAACTGTGTTACAGAAAAAATTGGTTTTTTGAAAGACAATGTTCTCATAATGCAAGAGGCAGTCAAATTAAAGATAAAATATTCAGGAATTGTATCCTATTGAACCACAGATTTGATACTGCAGGTTTTAATCTCCAATCTCCAATTAGTTTTCTTTTAAATCCATATTAATTAAATGTTCACAAAAGCACATCAGTTTGTGCTCTCTTCAGTGTACTTCAGTGAACTAACTCAAAATATTGTGGAAAGACAGGGAAAAGGATTTACAGTACACACGTGATGTAAGTTTTCCAAAGAAGTATTATAGTGACATTACTCTGAAACCCTACAGTATTTTCTAAAACTCAAGTGCTATGACTCCCAAGAATAAAATGGGAAACACTGATTTTGATTCATGAGAGTAAATAAAAAATGTGCTGGGTATTTAATCTTGTGTGTGCGTGTGTGGTTGGACCACGGACTTGAGAAGCGATCTGAAATGAAGACTGGCTGAAGACAACGACTATTTGATCCTCACGTGCTCTGCCAGATCCTCCCGTGAAACCCACGGTCAGTTATTCCTGGAATTCCAGTTCACAAGTTTTCTAAGCTCTTTAGAATGTGGCATGTTTGTTTCACCACTTATTAGCTCTTTTCTCCTTCAGTTATTTTATTTTGGATGCTTCAGAATACTTACAAAGGAGATTCCTTACTTAGTTTAGATTGATTAGAAAAGCAGCAATCTCAGGATCAGCGGAGAGAGCTAGCAAAATAATCAAAGTCGCTGCTTAAAAACAAACAAGCAAACAAAACCTTTTCTAGCCACTTTTTCCTCAGTAGGACACTCTATTTACCTCTAAATTACTCCTCTAATTTTAAACAACTTGTCTAGTTAATTTCCTGTGTGTGATCACTGACTATAAGTGAGGCTCATTTTCTTATCTACATCATGTAGGTAATTAAAGGAAATTGAAAGTGGGCAGTGAAGCTTTTATGCAACTGGGATTGAAGCTGAATGGAGGGCAGTGAGGTCAGTGGAGCCCATTATATTTTTATGTGTGAGGCTGGTCTGTCTGCCCTGTCTGTGTTTGTTTAGTGTAGGCTGGACAGGCTACTAACTGCAAATCTATGTCTCTGATTTGCCCAGCTGTCCTTGAATAAAGACATCTCTCCCCACAAATGTTAAATGACAGTGATTGACAACCTATGATGAACTCTGCTTGCAACCCCCTGCTACTGTTTTTAGATTGCAACAGAAAAAACAGAATAAAGAAACATCTTTCATAATCACATCAAATGGACCCTGCTGTTCACTCAATAGTTTTCATTTTGTTTCCCTTTTCACTACAAATCTCAATCTGTTCTACAAATGCCATAAACTCAGCTACTCCATGCAAAGTAAAAACAAAACAAAACAAAAAACCCAAACATGTATGTAAAGCTACTACATTTTGCTCGTATGTTTACACTGATTTAAGTTTACAGGGGATCAACACTCTTACATAATGGTTTGTTCATACCATCTTATCACTAACTTACTCGTTTATTCTTCTAAGAATTGCTGAGAAATATCTCTTAGTTACTGGCTGCCACTTGGCTTTAGTTAGGGCTCTGGTAGCTTTATTCAATGTATAAGCCTTATATATCCTTTGGCCTTTACATGCACTGACTGTACAATTTACCTTTTAGATTTGTTAAAATAAGAGGCTTATTACAATCTACTTTGGATTTTTCTCGAGTATAAGTGGATGTTGTTTGTGTATGTGTGCATATGTATGTTTACAGAGTTTTTTTTTTTTTTTTCTTTTGCTTTACTGAAGCAAATTTTAGAAGTAAGAAACAGCCAGAATGGGTTCAGGCTTGGTATCACATGGGCGTTGCACAATAGTAAACTAGTCTTTTTATGTCACTGCACACACATCGCTGCCTACACTAAACTCACTAAATAGTAGATAAGAGGGCCCTTGTACAGTGGGGATGGCAACCTGATCGATGTGAGAGACTAAAGAAGCTTTATGCTATAACTTAATCTCTGTCATGGGAAAAGTAAAACTTATAAAGTTAATGAGTTCTAGACTTTAAGTAGCACTTGATTAATTTGTAACATTCTGAGGCGTTAAAACAAACCAAAATTAGTTTCTCACATTCCAATGCTGTCTTTTGGCCACTGAAGCTGTAGAAAAAGCATTTCAGTAAATTTCCCGGACAGGAACCCAGTTTAATTTCTGTGCCTTCCTGAAGTATTAATTAATTGTATATATTTTTTAACAATGTTTGAAAAATATACAGCATTTACCAAGCCAGGTCCAGATATATTAAGGGATAAGAAAATATGCCTCATATTTTTACCTTCATTATATCAAATTACCTATTATTCAATCATTAATACACTAAAAAACTAACCATGATATAACTTGTTTTTTTTAAATCAAATATGTACAGTTTCTAATACTTGTGATTTATACCTTTATTAAAATTATTCAAATAAATCATTTACTACTATATTAGATAAATCTCTAAATTAAAAGACTATTATAAACTAGATTTCTATGGAACTTACAGTGATCTCAAAATTCAGTAAAATTTATACTAGGAATTAACTTGGTAATATTCCAGGTTAAAGAAAAAAGTAAAAAAAATAGGCCTTGTTTCTAAAATAGTTATTGGAAAACGATAACATTAAGATCTAGTTAATTAAGCAATAATAAACTATCCAGTAAGTACACAATTTGCTTCATTAAAACAAAGCATCAAATACTTTTATTGTAGGCAGATAGCAAAAATGCAAATCCTGATGAATATAATTGTAATTACTACATATTGTTTCCTTTCAGGGCTTATGTGAGTATATGTGTCTGATTTGTATCAATGTCTTAAACTTATGGACCTCTGTTTGGCCTTTAACAATTAAGGCAAGCACAGAATCACTTGCCAAAAATAAATATGAACAAGAAACAATACCTAATTCTTTCCTTTGTAAGAATGACCACCTGGTTGACAGCTGGCTTTTAACGGATCTTTCAATAGTGGGTACCAGTAACTTTGTTGTACTTAAAATAATTTCAGTGGGAAAATTCCATCAGAAACTTCTATTTCCCAGGATTTATAGCTAAGTCCTTAAAAAATTGCTCTTTGATGAAACTCGAAAAAAATTTCTCAGTTTTAGAGGATGTAATAAAAATGTCTTATAGCTTAACAATGTTTAGATATTTTTCTTTTAAAAACTAAAAATCTTAAGGCTATCATGTTTGAATCCTGATAACAGATTAGTAGCAAAATGTAATTATTGTGTACGGTTAAATAGCACGCTTTTTTAAGAGCTAAGAAAAACAAAAAAACCCAAAAACCCAAACACCTTTAGTATCTGGTTTCTGCCTTTAAAACTTCACATACTTATTAGCGTGACTTTCTTTATAATTTGGCTTTCTATAGACTATGAGATTATATCAGACATAAAACAAATGAGAAAAACTAAAAAATATAACCCAGAGTGGAAACACTAAGACACTTCTATTTAATGTCTGCTGAATATTCTTTTTCCAGGAATTAAGCAATACATGTACAAAAAATTATAACAAACATACAAGTGAAATATCAAATTAGGCCAATGTAAAAGAAATAATCACAATACAGGAGTGATCAACAAATGAATGAAACAAACACTGATGTTATGAACTTAAGAAAAAGTAGTAATAACTACTAGTTCTGAATTAGGGAGTGTTTTAAGAGGGAGCTGAACCAAGATAGATAGATGGATGTTAGACATATTGTCCAGGTGAGAATCATAAGCAAAGGTGTGAAGTTGAGTACATATCCAGCAAGTTTAAAGGTGAGAGTAAGAGGTTCGTCAGGAGGAAGAGGGAGGTGGATCCGTAAAAGTCTAATGGAAGGTGTTGGTAAAAAGGAAGGCCATGACAGCCAGTTAAGGCAACAATACTTTCTTATGTATATAAGTTTAGAGTTTTAAGGGCAGAATGGTGCTTTAAAATAGATAAGCTGGGAGGGATGAGTTGGGCAGATTAAAGAGACAGAAACTAAAGTAGGAAGACCACTTAGGAGACTGTTTAAGAACGGGGTGATGAGAACCCAGACAGGAGCTGGTCATGGGGATGCAAAATCCAGCATGGTGACTCTAGTTAAAAACAGTATTAAATATTTGAAAGTTGCTACAGGTAGATCTTAAAAGTCTTTGTCACAAGAAAAAAAACCTTTTTAACTATATATGGTGACAGATTTTGTAACTATATATTGCGGTGATCATTTCATAATATATATAAACATTGAATCATTATGCTGTACACTTGAACTATTATATGTCAATTATATCTCAAATAAAGATGTTAAGTTCTCTTTAAAATGGTAACTCTTATCAATGATTACAGATTAAAAGGAGAAAATATTGAAAATATTCTGTCACTGTAGCTTCTTCGTTTCAATGCAAACTGCAAAATAAATGTTAAAGAAGCAAGTATTTGATAAACAAACAATTCATGGTTGACATTAAGGAGGGGGATTTTATCTCTCACACACACGGTTTGGAGAACCGCTAAAGGTAGGCACAGGAAGAGGCGCTAATGTCAAATCATAAGAAAAAGAACTGAATAAGATATGAAAGTGCATTTTAAAAATAGACTATTAAAAAGAAGTAAACAATGTTGTCAGATGCTCTAAAAATATCAAAGACATCAAAACTATCACAGCACTGGATAATTAGGGCCTCTTGGGACCTCTGAAGATTTTAAACAATAGTATTCTAGATTATAGGAAGTTAAGAACGAATGAATGGAAGAAAAATGGAAATAGCAGATTGAGATTTCAGTTTTTTGAGAGAAAGGAAATAAGATGGTAATTTGAGGAAGGATTGTGAAACCCAATAAAGAGGTTCCTTCTCCCAAGACTATGGATAACCCAGACATGTTCAGGAGTGCATTTTTTTCTTAAGCTAAAAAAGTTATTTTAAAATTTACAAGAAACAGTATCAAGAGAACTACTGAGAAAATTCTACAACAAGAGAGGGGAAAAACCAGTGAGTAGTAGGGCTACCTTGAGAATCACCTGTTATCCATTCTATGGATATATTATATCTTATCTATTCATTGATTAATGGACATTTACCTGTTTCCACTTTTTGGCTATTATGAACATTTGTGTACAGGTTTTTCTCTGGAAGCTTTTCAGTCCTTTTGGGAATATACCTAGCACTGAAACTGTGAAGTGTCACATGGTGATTCTGCTTCAATTTTTGAAGAATAGTCAAACTTTATTCTCAAGTTCCACACCATTTTACATTTCCACTAGCAATGTATGAACATTCCAAATTCTCCATATCCTCACCACATTTGCTATTGTCTTTTTTATAACTACCCTTGTGAGTATGAAGTGATATGTCATTGTGGTTTTGATTTGTATTTCTCTAAAAACTAATGATATTGAGCATCTTTTATGTATTTATTGGCCATTTGTATATCTTCTTTGGTGAAATGTCTATTCAGATCATTTGCCCATTTTTTAATGAGCCATCTCTATATTACTGAGATAAAACGTTCTTATATATTCTGGATGGAAGTCCTTGATCAGACAGATGATTTGTAAATACTTTAATTTAATGGATTATCTTTTCACTTTCTTGATGGTATCATTTGCAGCACAAGAGCCTTATTGATAAAGTCCAATTTTTCTACCTTTTCCTTTTTTTTTTTTTTTTTTTTTTTTTTTTTTTTTTTTTTTTTTTTTTTTTTTTTTTTTTTTTTTTTTTTTTTTTTTTTTTTTTTTTTTTTTTTTTTTTTGTACTTCTGGGTCTTCTACCTAAAAAGCCATCACCTAACGCAAGGTGGGGAAAATTTACACTTATCTTTTAAGAGTATTACAGTTTTAGCTTTCACATTAGGTCTATGATCAACTTAGAGTTAATTTTTGTGTCTGATGTGAAGAAGGAGTCCAACTTTATTCTTTTATGTGTATATATCCAATTATCTCAGTAGCATTTATTGAAAAGACGATTTTTTTTCTCCATTTTACTATCTTGGCACCTTGCTGTGGGGTTTTTGTAAAATGTCCTTTGTCGGACTGAGGAAGTTTTCTACTTTGTTGAGTGTTTTCATCATGAAAGGGTGTTGGACCTTGATAAATTTTTTTACTTTATCTATTAAGGTGATCATGCAATTTTTGTCCTTCATTCTGTTAATACATGAATTACATTAATTGTCTTTCGGATGTTAAATCAATCTTGCATTCCCAGGACAGACTCCACTTGGTCATGGTGTAGAATTCTCTTACTTGTTTTGCATAACCTTGGTTTGCATTTTGTTAGGGAATTTTGGATTTATATTCACAAGTAACATTAGTCTATAGTTTTCTTGTGACATCCTTATCTAGTTTTTGTGTCAGGGTAATATTGGCCTTATAATGAGTTGGGAGGTGTTGCTGCTCTTACACTTTTGAAATAAATGGCATAAGATTGGAAATAACTCTTAGAATATTTGGTAGAATTCACCAATAAAAACATCTGAGCCTGGGTTATCTTAATGGGAAGTTTTAAAATTACTAATTGAAATTCTTCCCTTGTTATAGTTTGTGTGTGTGTGTGTGTGTGTGTGTGTGTGTGTGTGTGTTCCTCCTTGAGTCAATTTTAACAACTGTGGCTTTTTAGGAATTTGTCCATTTAATCAATATTATATAATTTTTTTGGTATGCAGTTATTTATAGTATTCCCTTACACATTTGTGGTCACTAGTAGTGTTCTCTACTTATTACTGATTTTAGTGATATGAATACCCTATTCTTCTTAATTTAGCTAAAGATTTGTCAATTTTGTTGATCTTTGCAAAGAATCAGCTTTTGGTTTCATTGATTTTTCTCCACTGCTGTTATATTCCCTTTTTCATTTCAATGCTAATCTTTATTCTATGTTTCCTCCTGCTTGCTTCTCTCTTTCTATCTTCTTAAAGTAGAAGGTTAGTTTGCTGATTTGAGATCTTCTTTTAAATATAGGCATTAACAATTATGAATTTCTAAGAACTGCTTTAGCTGCATCCCATAACTATTGGTATTGCATGTTTTTTCCCCATTCATCTGAATGTATTTTCTAATTTTTGTTGTGATTTTTCTTTGACCCGCTGGTTATTTAGAAGTGTGTTGTTTACTTTCTACATTTGTAAATTTTTTTGTTATTGATTTATACTTTAATTCCATTGTGGTTAGAGAACATACTTTTAATGATTTCTACTATTTTAAATTTATTGAGGCTTGTTTTAAGGTCCATTATATGGTCTGTTTAGAAGAATGTGCAAGTGCACATTCAATGAGCGGAATATTCTATCAGGTTTAGTTGGTTTATAATGTTGCTCATGTCTCCTGTATCCTTGTTAATCTTCTGTCTAGTTGTTCTACATTATTCAAAGCACAATTCTGAAGTCTCCAACTATTATTGTTGAACTATTTCTCTCCTTATTTCTGACAGCTTTTGCTATATTTGAGATACTGATTTTAAATATGAATATATTTATAATTGTTACATCTTCTTGATGAATTGACTCTGTTAAAGTATAATCAACACAGTGTTATGTTGCTTCTTTTAGTTTTAAAGTCTTTTGGGGGGGTTACCTGGGTGGCTCAGTCAGTTAAGCATGTGACTTTGGCTCAGGTCATGATCTCATGGTTTTGGGTTTGAGCACCATGGGGGTGCCAAAAAAGCCCATAGAAGATGGTGAACCTAACTGATGTATGTTACGTGTTCCGGATTGTTCCAATAACTAGCTGTATCCCCGTCTCTCTCCTATTTCCTCTTCCCAGGCCTCCCCATTCCCTGAGACACAGCAGTATTGAAATGAGGCCAATTCATAACTTTACAATGGCATCTAAGTGTTCAAGTTAAAGTAAGGGTCACACATCTCTCACTTTAAATCAAAAGCTAGAAATGATTAAGCTCAGTGAGGAAGGCATGTCTTAAGTTGAGACAGGCTGAAAGTATGTCCCTTGTACCAGTTAGGAAAGTTGTGAATGCAAAGGAAAAGCTCTTGAAGTGAATGAAAGTGCTATTCCAGTGAACCCAAGAATGATAAGTAAGAGAAACAGCCTTATTGCTGATATGGAGAAAGTTTTATTGGTCTGATAGATCAAATAGCCACAACATTCCCTTGAGCCAAAGCATAATCCAAGGTCCTAACCCTTCAATGCTATGAAGGCTGAAAGAGGTGAGAAAGCTGTAGAAGGAAAGTTTGAAGCTAGTAGATGTTGGTTCATAAAGCTTAAGGAAAGAACACCTTGCCATAACAGAAAAGTGACAGCTGAAGCAGCAAGTGCTAATATAGAAGCTGAAGCCAGTTATCCAGAAGATCTAGCTAAGACGATTAACAGATGGCTCCACTGAACAGCAGATTTTGAGTGTAGAAGAAAGAGCCATCTTTCTTTATTGGTAGAAGACATCATCTAGAACTTTCATAGCTGGAAAGGAGAAGTCAATGCTTGGCTCCAAAGCTTCGAAGGACAGACTGGCCTTCTTCTTAGTGGCTAATGCAGCTGGTGGCTTTAAATAGAAGCCAATGCTCATTTGCCATTCTGAAAATCCTAGTGCCTTTAGAAATTATGCTAAATCTACTCTGCCTCTGCTTTGTAGGGGGAACAAAAAAACCTAGGTGGCAGCACATCTGTTTATAACATGGCCTACTGAATATTTCAAGCCCACTGTTGAGACCTACTGCTCAGAAAAAAAAAAAAAAGATTTATTTCAAATTATTGCTGCTCATTGACAATACATCTGGTCACCCAAGAGCTCTGATGGAGATGTAGAGCATGGTTAATGTTGTTTTCATGCCTGCTCACACAATATTCACTCTGCAGTCCATGAATCAAGGTGTAATTTAACTTTCAAGTATTATAGAAGAAATACATTTTGTAAGGCTGGAGATGCCATAGAGATGACTCTTCTGTGGATCTAGGCAAAATAAAATAAAAATATGGAAAGGATTCATCATTCTAGACGCCATTAAAAACATTCATGATCTATGGAGCAGGCCAAAATATGATCCTCAACAGGAATTTGCAAGAAGCTGATTCCAACCCTTATAGATAACTTGGACGGCTTCAAGTCTTAGGTGGAGGAAGTAACTGCAGATGGGGTAAAACTAGTAAGAGAAATAGAATTAAAGTGGAGTTGGAAGATGTGACTGAATTGCTGCAAGCTCATGATAAAACTTAAACCGATGAGGGGTTGCTTCTGATGGATGAACAAAGAAAGTGGTTTCTTGAGATGGAATCTACTTCTGGTGAAGATGTTGTGAAGATTGTTGAAATAGCAGTAAAGGGTTTGGAATATTACATAAACTTAGTTGATAAAGTGGCAGCAGAGTTTGATAAGATTGACTCCAATTTTGAAAGAAGTTCTACTCTGAGTAAAATGCTATCAAACAGCACCACATGCTACAGACAGATTGTTCATGAAAGGAAGAGTCAATCATTGTGGCAAACTTCACTGTTGTCTTACTAATCACTTAAAGCTCAGATAGGGGGCACTTGTGGGGAGAAGCACTGGGTGTCATCTGGAAACCGATCTGACAATAAACTATTATAAAAAAATAAAGCTCAGATGCTACCGTACATGGTTTAGCGACAAAATATTTTTAAATTAATGTATGTGCATTATAATGTAACTGCACATTTAACAGACTACAGTATAGTATAAACATAACTTTTACATGTACTGGGAAACCAAAAATTCACTTGACTTGCTTTCTTGTGGTATTTGCTTTTTTGCAGTGGTTAAGCCCAAACCTGCAGTATCTCTGAGATAAGCCTATGGTGCTTACCAGTTTGCCAAATGATCTCATCAACATATTAGACATTAAAAACAACAGCTTTGTGAAGCAAGATAGCTATCATTTCCTATTTTACAGGCTCAGAGAGAAAAAAAAAACAGTTACTGTGATGGTGGAGGTGTTGTTACAATAAACCAAAACCATGGTCTTTCTTTTTTATGTGGGGCTAGGGGGGATTTGTCATCTAGGTAATTAATTATCTAAGTCTCTACAGCTGCAAAGTTGTGTTAGAAAGTGAGTCATAACACAATTGTTCTTAAACATTTTAACCAATTAAAAATAAATCTAACATTCCTCCTGAATTAACATTATCATCTCCAGATAGTTCCTGACTTACAATGGTTTGACTTACAATTCTCAGTGCTTATGATGGTACAAAAGTGATGCACATCCAGTAGAAATCATACTTCAAATTTTGAATTTCCATCTTTTCCTGGCCTAGCAAGATACGGCATACACTGTGGATGCTGGGCGGCAGCAGCGAGCCACAGATCACAGCTGGTCATGAGACCAGGAAGGTAAACAAATGATATACTATAACCATTCTGTACCCATACAATGATTCTGTTTTTTCACTTTCAATACAGTATTCAAAAAATTACATGAGATATTTAATACTTTATTTTGAAACTGGCTTTGTGTTAGATGATTTTGCCCAACTGTAGGCTAATGTAAATGTTCTGAGCATGTTAAAGGTAGGCTGGGCTAAGCTATGATGTTTGGTGGGTTAGGTGTATTCAATGCAGTTTTCACTTAGGATATTTTCAACTTAACGATGGGCTTATCAAGATGTAATCCTATCATAAGACAAGGAAGATCTGTATCCTTAGTCATTAGTCAACAACTTTGTCAGTGAAATTGTATGAAATGAATTCAACAATACAATGTAAAACAATAGGAAAATGACTGCAAAGTGAAAGTAAACATCATGGAAAAGATGCATTAATTTATCGAATCAATAAAAGTGTTGCTTCAATAACATGCAAATCCACTGGCAAATAAGAATCAGGCAGAGTTAGGCTGATGAGCAACTGAACAAGAAAAATAAGAATGATGGCACTGGAAGTGCTCAGATTTAAACATCAAAGTACTGAGATAGGTTATTGTAAAAATTGATGTCTTCAAGTATATTTTTGAAAAAATTTTCTTTATAGTTATGCACTAAAGTTAAACTGAAAGTGAGAAGTATTATACTCTGATACATATAATTATGTTAGAACAATTGTGTTCCCTCAAAAAAATCACAAATAAAATCAACTTGATTCAGCCTTTACAAGTTAGCAAAGACCTGAGATAAAAGTTCAAATTTTGTTGAATAGAAAGCTAAGTGAATTTTTTCCTACAGCTTTTATTTTTAAGATAAAAACCTTCAATAAAACTCTCTTCTTCCTTCTCCCCACTTACTATAAAATACTGAACTCTCTTTCAAGTAGCTTTTTTGGGGGCCAGTATCCTCACTTCTTTCTTACTGCTTCTTTTTTGTTTCTTCTAATTTTACTTAGTGTAATGACATAACAAAGCTCCCAATTAATTAGGTTTTGAATGTGATACAAATTCTGTATCTTAATAAAAACATGGTTATTTAAACGTTCCCAATGTGTAAGCTGGTGAGTAATTCTATATATTTGTATGAAAATGTTATGCTAAATCTAGTTCAATAATCTGAAAGTCTTAACACAGTTTCCTAAGAGGGAGAATATGACACCATTTGTAAAATTCTGAATTTCAAGCTACAGTGGCATATGTTAATCTGCATATTTGAATATATGGTGGGTATATTCATATGTATCTCAGAATTCTCTTGGGACAGCATTATCATTATTAATACAAACAAACTTTAATTTTTATAAGTGGCTGTTCCTCAGGATAGTTTGCTGATATTAATAAATTAAAAACTATAAGGAACACATGTAACGTAATACTATAAAACTTATAAAACAGGTCACTGCTCACACATAAAGCCTCATAAGTTTTAAAAATTCTATTCCTAGAGATGTTAAATCAACACACACATCTCTGAGGCCCAGAGTTCAGAAAATGAGACACCTGTACCATAGTACCTAGAGAAACCAGCCATACTGAAAGTCAGCCAAGTTGACTGGATGGCAATATAGAGACAGCTCAGGATATTTTCCAAAATGTATTAGACTTTATTGCTTTTATTCACTAAGTAGAAAGTTTCTTTCCTAAACTCTAAATATTCTAAGGGAACTTCTGATTTATTTGAAATGCAAAAATCTAGGTTCTCAGGGGAAACTAACAGTAATGGTAGCTTGCGTTTGTGAGTGTATACATAAACTATTCTGTTATGAAGCAAAGTCTCCATTAGGAAGAAAAGTACAGATATCCTTAACATTTCTGAAAACTCTGATTAAAATTCTAATTTTCTCTTTTGATTGGAAATGTATTGCTGAAAATTAATGAGTGATTCAACAAACACTTTCTTTTTGCCTTTAAAACAATGTTTCCAACAGAGAGTCAAATACTGCTATAGAATTAATCACATGGTTTGTAAGGCTATCTAAAAGATATTTGAGTAAGTTATGGGAGACACATAAAATTAAGAGACTACATGCACCTTGATGTTTATAGCAGCATTATCTACAATAGCCAAATTATGGGAAGAGCCCAAGTGTCCACTGACTGATGAATGGATAAAGAAGATGTGATATAAATATATACAATAGACTATTAGTCATAAAAAAGAATGAAATCTTGCCATTTGCAATGACATGTATGGAGCTATTGAGTGTTATGCTAAGTGAAATAAGTCAACTGAGACAGACAAATACCATATGATTTCACTCATATGTGGAATTTAAGAAACAAAACAAGCAAAGGAATGTGCGCAAGCCCGTGCAAAAGAGACAGACCACGAAACAGACTCTTAACTACAGAGAAAAAACAAATGGTTACCAGAGGGGCGGTTGGTGAGGAAATGGGTGAAATAGGTGCTGGGGTTAAGGAGTGCACTTGCTGTGATGATCCCTGGGTGATGTATGAATGTGTTGACTCACCATATCACACACCTAAAACTAACATTACGCTGTATGTCAACTAACTGGAATTTAAACAAAAATTTTAAAAAAATTAAAAGACTACACATTTGTGGGTTTTTGGGTTCTTGTTTAGGCTAGGCACAATACTTGAAGATATGTGTTTTTCTTTATGAGTGGGACAGGTAACTGACAACAAGATCTGGCTTATTTGGCACAGGTTTAGGGAACAATTACTTAAACTTATTAGCAGTCATTACTAGTTCAAAATTATTTAACAAACAGCCCTAGACCTCATCCTGACTCCTCAGTCAGTTCTCTAGTCCCTCTGAGACTTGTCTACATTATTCCATATTATATGCTCTAGCTATTTCTTCATAAATGGAAAGCCTTCTTGACTCTCACAAATCTTCTTCCATTTTGTAGGAGAATCATCTATGAAGTGTTAGTTTTTGATTTCTACTTAGTGCTTTAAAAACATTTATCTCTTCTTGTACTACAAAATGCTCTTGGTAGAACAAGATTTAGACTCATCATTAATAAAAATCCAAAACCTAACCAAAAGAAAGATGTGTAAGGGGTGACTAAGGTCACAGGCGGGACTGATTTTAAATAATGTCCCAAAACATATATATGTCTTGCTATTCAAAACAAACGCCATGAGAGGTTATAAATTCATTTCAGCAGGGCTTGCATCATTGAAAATATTTTGAAATTCTTCTTTTGGTATTGCAGTCTGACTTTAGGAACTACATTATCTTGTATTGTTACCAATTTTACCTCAAATCATATTGCCTGACTTGACAAATTTAGTCTTCTGACTTGGGTTCAAATAATTTTGTTTTTTTCTCAAAACAGAAGCAAACTGTCCGAACAAAAAAGTAATATTTTTGTAGTGAACTTAGTAAACAGATTTTAAAGATAATCTGAAAACAACAGTTATTAAATGTATTAGTTCTGTAATGTTTATTTTAAAAATCACATAAGTTCAGTGTGAAGGCTACATAAACTACTCAGAAATGAACATACGGATAGGTTACACAACAAGATACAGAAAACAGGTGTCATATGGAAATCATAAATTGAGAGAATAAAAATAAACCATTAACAAATAGCCTGGATATACAGTAAAAAAAGCAAAAAAAAAAAACACTTTGCCAATCAGATAGCTAATGTTATAGCTTTCTGGTAATATACTTAAGTGGGTACTTCAGGCATTTAAGTTTGAGCCTATTTAGGCAGAAAGCTTTTTCTATTGTTCATGTTGGTAAAAATTAAATGCTTTGTTATTAACTCATAAAATTAATTACTTCCTCATATTTAGAGTTACCAATATTTTGGCACCAGGGCAAACTTTTAAGAAGTTATATTTAAAGACAACAAAGGAAAATAGACATTTTCAGTACCAGATGTCTGGAAAGATCCCATTTGGATTTGAGCTACTTAAATTTGCAATCATGTATTTATACATCTAACAGAGCTTCTGTTTCCCCCAGAATCAGAAAATTAACTAGCTTTGTAGCATCTTCCTTGATCTGCCACCCGTGCCCTGAGGATTAGAGACTCCACCTGAGCTTGTTTTACAAGCATAACAGAAAAAATTAATCTCTGCTGGCAGCGCTCCCACTGGGATACTGATGAATAATGATATCCCTCTTTTGCTGCCCTCTCAGTCCACTAGAAAAGCCACTCTAACCCAGCAACGTGGAAACTGCTGAAACCATTCCAGCTGTGGATTAGCAGGCAGTCAAGCATCCATCTGCTCCGTGTGAATCAAGAGAAAGCAAACAAGCATTCTTATGGCTAAAGTCATATTCAAGCCCCATAATATCTTATAGCAATACATATATATGCATGTATGTCTATCTGTATCTGTATCTCTATTTATCTACCTATCTCTTCAATAATACGCAATCATATACTGTGAGCTAAAATGACCCAATTCCTTGATCTAGTTTGCATTTCCTGGTGCTTTAAACATTGGAAAACAAAGAACATGTTCGGAGGTTATAAAGTATAGCTCTTTTTCTTAATTGAAGTATAATTGACATACAATATCCTATTAGTCTCAGATGTACATCATAGTGATTTGATATTTTTATACATTATGAAATGATCTCCACGGTAAGTCTAGCTACCATCTGTGACCATATAAAATTATTGCAATTTTATTGACTCTATTCCCAATGCTGTACATTACATCCTCGTGACTTCTTTATTTTATAACTGGAAGTTTGTACCACTTAATCCCCCTCACCTATTTCATCTGACCCCTTAGCCCTTCCCACCCTCTGTTAACCAACAGTTTGTTTCCTGATCTATGAGTCTGTTTCTGCTTTGTCTATTTGTTTTTTAGATTCCACATATAAGTAAAATCATATGGTTTTTGTCTTTCTCTCTGACTTATTTCTTTTAGCATAATGCCCTCTAAGTCTACCTATGTTGTCTCAAATGGCAAGAAAAGTATAGTTCTTAAATTCAGTTTTCATATGGGGCAATTGAGTTGAAATTAAACTTCTAGAGCACAGTATGACATTACATTAGGCATATACACATTGTCATATTCTCAGATATAGCAACCAACTACTTGTTTCAAAAAGGAAGTCTGTTTAATCAGTTTCTAAGCAAGTGTTACATAAAGGATCTGTGGCCTTTAATTTCATTTAGCTTTATTTTACTGACACATTGGTGTAGTAATGTATATATAATGATATATCCATATACAATTATCACTGTAACGATTAGGTATCCATGGACTTTTTGCCTTCTCCAAGAAGGAAAGAACGATTGCTTATGGTTTACCAATAGCAATTTTGAGTCTGACTGGATTCTAATCAGCTCTTTATTAATGAATTCCTTAGCACTTTAATATGTCCGTAATGTAATGATGACTGATGTTTATAATGATAGCTTCAGGACTCCAAAAGATCTTTATGGGTCTTCTCAATCATCAAAGAAAATTTTTTCACCACAGTGCTAAGAATATTTAGTAGTATTTAAGTTCTTAGAATTCTGAAATCCATATGATGTATACTTAGAAATTCTATTCAGAAAGAGATTTTAAGTAATCATCATACCATGTTTCCAGTGAATGACAACAACTCACTCTGCTTTTAAGTTCTAGTCTAGTAATACCCGCATCACTTTCCCTCTGATTTGAGTTGCTTTCAACTGGTTATTCCAATGCTTTACTGATTTTTCCTCTCTCACTTCTCTTTCTCCTTCACTGATGAAAACAGTAAAATTAGTTCAAGGCTACAACCCTTTCTGTGCTTTTCACCCAGCAGAGCTATATGCTGCCAGCACAGTTACTGGCTCTGCAAGACTGTTTATTTATTCATATGTCAGTACAAGACACCTGTTTGCTATTTGTCTTACAAATTTGCTGACAGTTTAATAAGTAACAGAAAACACCTACAAAGATGGTATTAAGGACCTAAATCTAATAAGTTAAAGCAGTATATATGGAAAATTTTCCTTTGCCAATGGAAACACTTTAGAACTGAGACATAGTGCTTCTGCCAAACTGCATTATTCCTCTGAATTATATATGAAATAGTGAATAATAGGACATAAGAACATGTAGAATTTTACATATATGAGGAGCATGATACTTGGAAATCCTCTTACCTCCCAGTTTTTTGTTTTTGTGGTTTTTTTTTTAAAGCCAAGTGAGTTCTAACTTTCTGACATAATCAAGTTTCTAAGACACGCTTATATTCTACTGGACAGTCAGCTGGAAAAGATCGTAAAATAAGCGGAGTCCTTTTTTTTGAGAATGTAATGTTAAAATAAAATGCAGATGGTATGAATACTACTATTGTAATAAACACCATATCTATGCATTTTATTTGATAGTTAACAACAAAATTTTTCAGAATACATGTAAGCATGAGAAGAATGGGACACATCCATTTCTTTGGTTGAGAAATCAAGAGATATTTAGCTTTTAATGCATCATTGGCAAAAAAAATTCTTCTAGGTTTCTGCCATATGTATAATGGCTTGACATAAAAACAACATTTTAGTCCTTCTCACAGTGTGAAGCCTGCAGTTTGCTAAGAATTATTAGTCACTAGTTAGACCTTTTTCTTGATATGTTTAAAACTATCCAGCTAATTAGTAAGTGATCTTCTATTTTCTGACAAGGCAAGAATAAATATCTCAATACTAGAATGCACACACAGGGGTATGTAAAAACAAGTCAGAAGAAAAAAAAGCACTTGTGTGCTAATTCTCTTTCAAAACTTTAAGTTTATGTTTAAATGATTATAAATTATTATTCTTGAAAGAGATATTTTTGGTCTTTTTAGAAAAGTTTTTCAGTTTTGTTATGTTTTAGTTTTTTTTTTTTGTATTATAAATAACTCCATGATGAACATCTGTGTACAGATATCTTGACAACATATTAATTTCCTTAGGGCAGATTCCTAGAGATGGAATCACAACACCAGAAAGCAGAAAATTCTTAAAGGTTTTTTTTTTTTCTTAACAACTTTGATAGATATTATCAAATTTCTTTCTAGAAAGGCTGGGTCAATGAAAACTCTGTTTATCAGTGTTGGAAAGGGCAAAACTGATAGCACTCTGACCACCAATGAGTAAGATCCCTTTTGAATTGCCAACAATTGAATGGGCTACTAAATTTCTATTCTCTGTTTCAATTCATATTTCCTGATCACTGAGAGGGTTGAAGGGTATTTTTAAGATCTGTTGAAAACAAATTTCTTCCTCTGTAAATTTAATACCCTCTTTTCATTTTATCATTGGAGTCATGGTTTTCTTTTCAATTATTTTATAAAAAATTAAAATTTACTCGTGTCTATAATTATCACAAATACTAACATTTAAAAAATTTTATAGAGACATTCATATATTTTATACATTTAGGTTGGCAAATCCATCCATTTCCTTTTGGAATTTCTTCAATTCCTTTATGCTTTTTGTGCCTCTTCCCCTGAATCTCTTTGATATTTTAACATTATTCTTGGCTTTAATCTTTAATCTGGCTGAAGTTTATTCTAATATGCACTATGAAATTAGAATCTAAGTTGAATATTATTCTAAAATGTTTTACATTTTGCTCAACAATACTTGTTGAATAAATAATCCCTCAACCAATGATTTTATGCTGTTTTCTTTTTATTTGGTAAGAGCTTCTCACAAAGAAGGGACATGGATATTAACCAATGTGTGAAAATTGTCCTGGCTGAGATGGGGAAGGAGGCATTGTTGGCACGTGGAGTAGCACGGGCTCCACAACGAAGCAAACAGAGAAGAGCGGTTGAAGACTGGAGGCTCTTCTCACTCGGACCCACCCTGCAGCCAGACTCAGAACAATCTTACATGGCACAGGAATGAATCTGGATTTATCTTGTAAAGTTTTTTTGAATAGAAGAGGTTGATGGTATCTGTCATATGAAGATATGATATATGTAATAGTGATATGCCTACTACTAATGCTTGTTATCAATATTAAAATATTAATGAAAACTAGCAATAGCAGAGGTGAGTGACTGAAGTTCTTAATATAAAGAATTCAAATATCATATGGTAGGCAATGTACTGGGGCTTTATACACATTGTTTTATTTAATCTTCTCCTTTATTTTACAGAGAAACCTGAAGCTTGGGCAGATTAAGTGATTAACCCAAGATCATATATTTAGAAAATGGTGAAGTCATATCTGTGTGACTCCAAAGCCCATGTTCTACATAACCAGACTCTCATCATTCTCCAGACATGCTAGTACAACTTACACTTTCTTTCTTTTTATTTATTTTGAGAGAGAGAGAGTGAGAGAGAGAGAGAGAGTGTTAGAGAGAGGCAGAGAGAGAGGGGGAGAGAGAATTCCAAGCAGGCTTGGCACTGTCAGTGTGGAGCCTGGCGTAGGGCTTGAACTCACGAACTCTGAGATTATGACCTGTGCTGAAGTCAGATGCTGAACCAACTGAGCCACCCATGCACTCCCAACTTACATTTTCAAAGTAGGTAATATCAAACGATAATTATTTCTTAGACATAAGGCTGTTCCCTTCCTCATGGCAGGGATCATATCTTAATTATCACTGCCTTCTTCTATCTAATATAGTAGTTGCTAAATAAATGCTTGCTGGAACCGTTGAAGATGTGTGTTTAAGAATATCTGTAGGATAGTAGTAGGTATAGAACATATAAGCTTCTAATAAGAGAAAATGAAGGATAAGAGGAAGTATAATGAGTGAAGGAGGCAAAGAACAAACTGTACAGGAAGAGTAACGGAAGGGAGAGATTTCGTAACTTCAGAGTAATAGAAAGAATGGACATTTATTTCCTCACCAGAAAATAAAATGAGGTAGTGCTTTGTCTATTTGTATATCAAAAATGTTAAGTTTTGAAAACCTATATTGTGGAAATACCCAGACTTTAAATATGATTCTCCTTCCTCAAACATCAGCTTAAAAAATACATTATTTGCCTTATTGAGGAAGAGAAACTCCTAATATCACTGCCCATTTTAGAGATGACATTACTAATGAACTAGATTAAATTGACCAGAACTTTAACTGCAGTTGAATGAAGAGAATTTTTCCAGATGAATATATGCCTAATAACGTGACCAATTTGATTCGCCTGATTTTTCCTCTCAGCCAGGATCCCAATGGCTTCTTGGCTGTTTTACAGCTTTCTGCTTAGTCCCAAAAGAAAGAACATTTTTCTTATTAATATAGCTTCCTCATAGATTTCAAGCCCAAGTTCCTAATTCAAAGAAGTGTTAATCCATTTGCAAAGCATCTTAGTGAAGGAGTAATCACCCAGCCATAATCACTATTACAAGTCATAATTACTTTATGAATTCTTTTAATTACTAAGTGGTTTTTTTAAACAACTATAAATAGATGAGCACTCTTAGCAGCACAGACATTGGTCTGGAAGCCAGGCTAATGTCTCATTAAAGAATCGTAGTGCTTTTTTATTTGGAGGTAGGATGATGTGGCAGTGGGGAATCATTACTTTTAAGACTTTGTCACTCCCCTGTGGTACACTAAAACCCAGAGCATGGCCTCTAGTAAAATACTAACCTAGAAAGAAAGGACTAAGGAACAAGGGAGCAGGGGAATAGGGGCAAGAGAAAACTCAGAAAATGACGCTGCCATCAAGGAAACCAAGGTCTTGCAAATGAAGTTTCCATATGTTCTTTTAAAAAAGCAAAGATAAAATTCACTAACTACACAGTAGGGCAAGCGCAAAGTTGTACTTCAGATCATGAAGAGAAATAAGACCGTACTCTTTCTTATTCCTCCAAATATTAATAATGAAATAAAAAGTTTCTTAGTGAATCCCATAAGGCCAGCCTTCCTGATAGAGACCAAGTATTCTGAACCCTTAAAACATGTAAAGGTATCTACAGTATGACAGTTTTGAATGCAAAACAAAAGCAAAGCACAAAAAGAAACATAAAGTAACACATAGCACCAAACAAAACAATCTACCTAGATCAAGGTCAGACATGTTTGGACATGTATCTTCTACCTTATTAGGCCTTCACGCTAATCCTGTGATGATTAGTAGGGCAGGTATGATTGCACATTTTTAATGAATAAGGAAACTGAGGTTAAGAGATTGAATGACCTGTCCCTTAACACAAAGAGGTTAAAATGGCCATGCTGAGATTTGAGCCCATGTTTCCTAAACGGGGAAATGAAACCATATTCATTCTATTGCACTATGGTCCCTTAGTCTATTAATGGCCTCTGCCCACATTTATAGGTCTTTCCCCGCCTCCTCAGTTTCAACTGATGACTTCAGCTTCTTAGTTTATAAAAAAAAAATTAAAGCAAACATGAGGGAAATTTCCTCATTATCCTACTACCTACCAACCTCCTTACATCTATACTCCAGTACTCTATCTTTTCTCCCATTACAGTGGATTCATTTGTTCCACTTCCTAAGACACATTTTTCCACTTATATGTTGATTCCTATTTCCCTTTTGTTTTAAGGATCGAGCTCTTTCCTATAACATCATTTTTACCTCACTGTAGGGTCATTTTTATCTGCATATAAATAAGCTAGATCTTAAATTAAAAAAAGGAGGGGGGTGGCTGGGTAACTCAGTCCGTTGAACATCTGACTCTTGATTTCAGCTCAGGTCATGATCCAAGTGTGGTGGGATGAAGCCCTGTGTTGGGTGGAGCCTACTTGAGATTCATTCTCTTTCTCTTCCTCTACCCCATTCACCCTCTCTCTAAAATAAATTAAAAAAAAGAAAAAATAAATTGATTTTATGTCCCACCCTCCAGCTTCAAGTAAGAATGAGCTATATTTGCTATCCCTACTTTATTAAAACTCAGTCTCTGTTGAGTCTTTTGAAATAAAACAAGGTGTTTGTCTTCCATCATTCCATTGAAATTACTCGCTTATTTATTTATTTACTTTTTAATTTACACCCAGGTTAGTAAGCATATAGTGCAATAATGATTTCTGGAGTAAGTCATTAAGGATCTAGGATCTTTATCATATCAAGTTCAATGAATAGTCTCTTGTCCATTCCATATCAACAATCTTTTAAAATTAAAAACAATTTTAATGTTTATTTATTTATTTATTTTATTTTATTTATTTTTTATACAGAGAGAGACAGAGCACGAGAGGGGGAGGGACAGAGAGAGAGGGAGACACAGAATTGGAAGCAGGCTCCAGGCTCTGAGCTGTCAGCACAGAGCCTGACACGGGGCTCAAACCCACAAACGTGAGATCATGACCTGAGTGAAGTTGGAGGCTTATTCGACAGAGCCACCCGGGTGCCCCAATGTTTGTTTATTTTTGAGAGAGAGAGAGAGATAGAGCGTGAGTGGAGGAAAGGCAGAGAGAGAATAAGAAACAGAATTTGAAGCAGGCTCCAGGCTCTGAACCCAATGTGGGGCTGGAACACAAGAACCATGAGATCATGACATGAGCTGAAGTCAGACGCTCAACTGACTGAGCCACTCAGGCACCCTTCTGTATTAACAATCATTAACTCAGTTAATCACCATCCCTTCTTGAGATCCTTTTGCTCTGTTGGCCCCCAGGACTGTACACTCTCCCGAAGTCTTTCTCTCCACTTGTTATCCCTTGTTCTCAGTTGTCTTTGGTGACCCACTTTCTCCCCAACCTCAACATGACAAGTTCCCAGAGCTCAATTATCAGACCTCTTCTTTTTTCTTTTTTTAAATTTAATTCTAGTATAGTTAACACGCAGTGTTATATTAGTCTCAGGTGTACAATATAGTGATTCAACACTTCCATACTTCCCCGGGTGCTCATCACAAATGTGCTCTTTAATTTTCATCCCTTATTTCACCCATTCCTCCGCCCACCTCCCTCTGGTAACCATTAGTTTGTTCTTAATAGTTAAGGGTCTGTTTGCTGGTTTGTGTCCCCCCCCCCCGCCTTTGTTCATTTGTTTTGTTCTTTAATTTCACATATGAGTAACATCATATGGTATCTGTCCTTCTCTGATTGACTTACTTCGCTTAGCATTATACTCTCTAGCTTACAGACTTTTTAATACTCGTCCCACCCAGACAATATCAACCAACCCCATGACTGAAATTTTAAATACCATCCATATGCCAGTTACCAGCAGGCTCCCAAAGTAAACACAGACCTCACTTTTTACCTGGTGTTTTCACCTCAGTAAATGGTATTCTCTTCACCAACTTGTGCAGGCCAAAAACCTAGCATCATCTTTATTTTCTCTGTTTACTTATAATTAATCCATCAATTTCTATTGGTTCTATTTTTAAAACATCCTTAGTCTAACTACTAGTCATCATTTCAACTTCTCACCAAGCCATTTTCTCTTATTTTGACCTTTTGTAACAATCATTCCTGTACTAAGTGGACAGAGTGGTCTTTTCAGAGTAAATAATATCATATTACTCTTTTAATCAAAACCCGTCCAATGGCTTCTCTGAATACTACAACAAAATCCAAGCTCTCTAGTAAGACCACAGATGAGCTAGCCCTTGGGTACCATGCCCTCCCCAGTGCTTGTTCTACTGTGTCCCCACTGGTTTCCCTGCTGTTTTTTGACTGTGGCAAATAATTCCTGCTTCATGGCCTTGGCATATGCTATTCCTTCTGTCTAGAATTTCTTCCCCAAGGCTTTCTCATGAGTCGGTCCTTCATGTCACTCTGTTCAGGTATCTCCTCAGAAAAGCTTCCCTTAACTGTTCTATCCAGAGCAGGATTTCCTAGTTACCTCTAGACACTTTCCTTATTTTAAAAAAATCTCATTTAGGTCCACTTTGTTATATTATATGTTTATTTACTTGTTTACCAACAAGCACATTTACCACTAAGAATATAAGGTCTATGAGTACTGGAACTTCATTAGCCTAGTCTGCTACTGTATTCTCCATGCCTGGAGCATAGTTGATACGTAATAAATATTATTACTAAATACAATAAAAGCTTATGTTTACTGAGTACTGTAAATGAGCAAAGGACTGTTCTGTGTTTTACCTATATTAACTAACTTAATCTTCTAATAATTCCATGAGATGCCAGAGTAGTGTTATCACAAAAGTCATCATTATGAATCATTCTGTACTTGGACTATTGGCTGTTTCCTTTTACATAGAAGGACTATAAAAAAATTACTCAGAAAGATTAATGGATAAGGAACTGTCCTGTGAGAAAATAATCAGAAGATATAAATCTCCATACACTAAATAATGGCTAATGTATGAGGACTGGTGGTGGCCTGATAACAACCAATAAAGTGGGTAAACAATGTTAAGTATAAAGAAATATAGCCAGGAATAACAAATTAAGGAAGGATAACTGTATTGTTTTCATGAAAAAACCCCTAAACATAGTATTACTTGTAAAACAAGATTCAATAAACCAAGGAGATGGCTACATAAAATGGCTTATTTTTAAACATATATAAGATAAAAACAGAGAGTGAGGCAAACCAGGACAGACTCTTAAATACAGAGAACACACTGAGGGTTGCTGGATGGGTAGGTAGGAAGGGATGGATGGGTTAAATGGGCAATTGGCATTAAGGAGGGTACTTTTTGGGATGAGCACTGGGTGTCATGTGTAGTAGATGAATCACTGGGTTCTACTCCTGAAGTCAAGATTGTATTTTATGTTAACTAATTTGAATTTAAATATATATGGATGAATGAATGAAAAGAAAGAAATGTATTCTTTAATATACTTTACTATGGAGAATTTACAAAAGTTTTATCCTAAACTGTGTTAACACAGTTTTTAAAAAAATTTTAATCTATTTTTGAGAGAGAGACAGAGTATGAGTGGGGGAGGAGCACAGAGAGAGGGAGACACAGAATCTGAAACAGGCTCCAGGCTCTGAGCTGTCAGCACAGAGCCTGACATGGGGCTAGAACCCATGAACCGCGAGATCATGACCTGAGCCATAATTGGAGGCCTAATCGACTGACACCCAGGCACTCCCAGTCTTTAAAAAAATATTTATTTTTAATCACATAGTGATTCTATTTTTTTTACATTATTACAGAATGAAAAAGCCTGGCATGTTAGTCTAAAAGGCCCAGCACCAAGTAATAGGTTTATGATTATTTTTTCCTTTTTAAAAGTCCATGTTTCTAAAATAGTATAATATTATAGACTCTGAATATACCAGCTGGGGGCTGAAAAATTAGGATGTTTAGTTTTTCTCTTGCTCTGTTATACAGCAGTGATGCTGAGATACACAGAGTTGGCTTTAAGTATTGGAAATAATCACACTTACTTACTACTTGGCAGCTCTGAGAATAAAAGGCAGGATGATAGATTTTTAGCTGAAACACTGTTTTGGCATTATTTGTATTGGGAAGATATTTAGGACAGGAACCATGAACATTTTGGAACACTTCTGATCACTGTTATTAATTGAGGAAATATTGATTTCTGAACTGTTTCACGTGCTGGGTCAATAGGACTCTAAAAGAAAATTCTAGAGCACTAAAACTTTACTGGGATAAAATTAGAAACACTTTCAGCAGAAACCAATTTCTGGCATATGAAAGCTATATTTTAAAATATCTTATCAAATGTTAAAGCATCCACTTATTTTCCACTTATTTTTAAAGTTTAAAGAATGCTCTGTTTACTCATAGAATGAAGTGACATATGGTCAGAATTTAGGGAAGAGATTTTATTCCAGCAAGCTCATAATTTTCATTGCTATTTTTATTTTCTTAATGTGATAGTATGTGTATTGACAATTCTAAATAGTTATGATGTTTGATATCACTAAGTTAAGCAGTTTTGCTTACCAATGATAAACAAAATATATTCAAAACAAAATTAATGATGATTTCCTTTGCCAAATGATTCATGATCGGGTTCCCTGAAGAGCAAACTACCTTGGAGTAGTAAATATAACTTAATATAACTTAATATATTATATATATTTATATATATATAAATATAACTTAATTTATATGACATCGTCCAAGATTATACTTGTAATTTAAAAATGTCTAAATGTAGATTCCCTTTGCAAATACTTATATGATCCCCATGACTTACACACCTTCTGTCCATAGGGCAGGTTAGAAAAACTGACTTCTGGGGAGAACAGTCAGCAGTTCTTCTGCTCCAAATGTCCTAAGTAGGACACTTCTCATGCAGAGGCAAAGACATATTAAGCAGCAACAGCCAAAGAGACATGAATTCAGCACAAGTCTATCCTTTTGTTTTTATTGGGCTCTATGGGCTCTAGGACAAATCTCCTTAAAAGATACGGGTCTGTTTTCTATTTCTTTGGTATTCCCCAAAGTACACTGAGTATTGGATACAGCACTTAGCAAATCTTGACAAATGTTGACAAGTCAAAATAGTTTTTTATAGATAGCTGAGGCTGAGAAGGTTAATAGTGTATCTTTTCATGTACTTTGGGCTTTCTAAGTTCAAAGAAAAGGGCAAAATGAGATATGAGAAGAAAAAGAAAAGTATAAAACAGCAAAAGGGGAAAAAAAGGCATTTAAAAGGTTGCTGGGAGATATGAATTCTAATTTCAACTTTATCCTTTCCCTACTGAGGATTAAATTTTTATATTATTTTTTACATACTGATTGTATCATCTTAGGTAAGAGGGTCTTTGTTCTTCAAAACATGAGAAAGTTAAACTAGGTGACAATGAAAGAATTCTTAAAGCTATTCATATTTTGATATCTAAAATAATTTCTTTATTAAAATTTTTTTGAATGTTTATTTAATTTTGAGAGACAGAGAGTCAGAGCATGAGTCAGGGAGAGGCAGAGGGAGAGAAAGACACAGAATCTGAAGCAGGCTCCAGGTTTTGAGCTATCAGCACAGAGCCCGATGCAGGGTTCGAACCCATGAACTGTGAGATCATGACCTGAGCTGAAGTCAGATGCTTAACTGTCTGAGCCACCCAGGTGCCCCTAAAAATAATTTCTTAATTAACAACTGTACTTAATCATCAACAATGCGAATCCTAATACTTGCCAGCTGTCATTCTGTAGGGGATTTTTGGAAGCCAAAAATTAAAAAAAATTTAAAACAGGACAAATTTCAGGTAGTATCATAAATATGTTTTATACTCATTAGAACATAATCAGCCTAAAAATCTTTTGCACAACCTATTGAAGTACAACAGATATATCTGAAAATAAGGTCTTTTCCCAGGAAAATGTTTCACTTTTCTCCGTGCTGAGGATAGCTTCATGTACAGAAAGCTAGGAAGAAGCTGAGAAATAATGGAGAAGAGGGAAAGTCTCAAGGGAAAGAGACCAAGAGTAGAAAGATAACTTTTTTCAAGACATTTGCCATCTGTGCCTCTCTAAAAGATGCCAGGCAGCTCCCCAGCCTGAGGGTTAGGGAAGCTCTTCTCACAAACCCTGGAAGATATCCCATTAGGTTTTCCCACCAGGAAGATAAAGAGAAGCAGATGGGATCCTGCAATTGTCAGGAGGTTATTTGGAAATGGAAGGCCACGAGGTTGGTGGTGTTCACTGTTACTCAGTTAACCTCTCCTTCCTTTCATTCTTCCTTTAATGAACTCTTTAATTTTACATGCTGGGTCCCCTACTGATGCTATTCATATCTGGCTTGCCCTTTTCATTTATTTTGTCTTAAATTTCCTTTTTTTTTTTAAATATTGCTTATTCTTCCAATCTCATGTTTGAGAAAGATATATCTGCAATTCTATAACAGGTTTGTAGTTGTACCCAAACAGGACAAAACTCAAGCATTAAAAAAATGCTGTATCACTAAAAATATATAGACAAAGAATCTGTATGCTTTTAAAGAAAGCAGTACAGAGAACTGCCAAACCTGGAAATTTATTGATATATAAAAATCATATTGCTCTGGTACTTTTCTAAATTTGGAATGGTTCTATTTTATACTAACACATGAAACCCACACTTTTAGTTAATAGCCAAGGCTTTGTGAAAAAGTAAGAATTAAACAACTTTTCAGATTCGATATTTGATATATAATCACATGTTTTTCGGTAGTCACAAGAACCATTAACAACTGAGTATATCTTTTAAAAAAATTTACTGAAAATTCTAGAGACAGAATACATTTGGGGAATACCCTGCTTTCTTTCAAAGCTATTAATACAAGCATATTCGTAAATCTGTTCAAATGAATTTTCCCTAACTTTGAAATCTTTCCATTTCTATTATGGTTTTGAAATAGACTACGTTCTGAAAGTCCTCTGAACACATCAAATCATGATCCTTGTCTGCCATGATGACAGGCATTTTCTATTCTAGACTCAGGCTTTCGGTGCCAACATCATTAAGAGATTCTTTAAATTACTTTTTAAATGTCCTTTTCCCTCCGGATTTTCACTTATATCTAATTAGACTACTTACTCCATGCCATGTAATCCCTGTTGCCAAAACTGCTAAATGCTTCAATAAGTAGGAGGAGGGCATCAATGGAGCAAGACAGATGTAATGTCACTGGTTAACAATAGAAGTGTGAAGCAGCTGCCTTAATTATGAAGCTTATTAATTCATGGTGTTAAAAAAAAAAACTTGGCAAGAGTGTTTATAAAATAAGTAAACTTTTCAAATAGCATCATATCATTTAAAATTTAAAATGTTTTAAATAAGGGATACTGAAATAATTATTTTGTCACAGTAATTAACATCTGCATTTAACATCTATAATTCTAAGTTACAAGGCCACATAAAATTTTGAAAGTAACTCTGATTCTTAACTGACTTTTTAAAAGTATATACCCTTATATTTTAACACTTTAAATTTTTTTACAATTGGAATTAAAAATACACGATAAGGATAAACTATGTCTAGGAAGGGAACTAAGGTACAGGGAAAGAGTTATAAAGAGCTACTTTGTATAGAACTTGAAAAAACTTAACCTCATTAAACTTCAATTTCATTATCTCTAAGTTACCATGTACCATGAAGCACTGTTTGATGACTACAAATAATGTATATAAAATGCCTGGCAAGTAGTAGGTGCTCAATAAGATGCAATATTATTTTTTAATGGGTGTATTAGAAAGACAAAATTTAAATAAATGGTTTACTAATACTGAATAAGACTAGTGAAAAGAAATAGTCTCAGTACAATTCTCACACCTACAATATTTAACTATCATTTAAAGATAATGATACCTAAAAATGTAAACTTAGAAACATTTTAATTTCTTAGGAAGACAAGTGAGTGGAAACAAAAGTCTCAAAAGATGTGTTACCAAGGAAAACAAAGCAAAACATTAGTGGAAGTGTACTTGCCCCTTCAGTGTTGACTGAAACAAAGGCTTATATACAATGGAGTAATAACAATAGGAATTCGTATCTGAAAGATTAACACACGGCCATGTTTAAGAACAAACAAAACTCCTCATAATTCTGAGGAATAAAAATCTAGCTGATGAAGAGAAAACTCGTAAATGCCACACAGGTCTGATCTGAATCCCTGCCTTCTCTGGTCTATAGAGAAATGATCACCATCTATCCCACCAAAATGACAGGCACAAGTACAACTTCTCTCTTAGCTCTTTATTTTTATTTTTTATGGGTTTCTTAAGTGTTTATTTATTATTGAGGGACAGAGAGAGCAGAGCATGAGCATGGGAGGGGCAGAAAGAGGGGGAGACACAGAATCCGAAGGAGCCTCCAGGCTCTGAGCTGTCAGCACAGAGCCCGACATGGGACTTGAACTCACAAACAGTGAGATTATGACCTGAGCCAAAGTCGGACGCTTTACCGACTGAGGCACCCAGGTGCCCCTCTTTTAGCTCTTTAGTAGTTTTATCATTAATAAATTCCTTCTGCCCTTTTGAATCTATTATACATATATTCATATGTATATTTGAATCTATTATATATATTTATATATATTATTGAATCTATTAATGTAACACATATTTATATATAAACTTATACACATAAGTTTAAGTAATACATTCTCTGAATTTATTACTTGCAGGATCAGACAGAACTTCTAATTGAAAAAGTAACTGTGTTAATGACCTAAAGAGGGCCTCTGTTCATACAGTTCATGATTTTAATTTCAGTTAGACAGATTCAAAGCCTTTGCCTTTCTAAACTGAAATATCCTAATCACATATCTTCCATCATTTGAGTAGCTCACTTGGGCCCAAACTTTCTCCATGATGTTTTTGTGATGTGGGACCAGGAAAAATATACATAGCAAATATCTTGTGTAGGACTGATTAACATGAAGGAATATAGTCTAACTTGTTTTGTTTTTAGAGACTCTTTGATGATGAGTGACATTTTGCTCATTCTTAGAGCATCAAACTGAGCTGACGACCAAGTATCTTTCATAGTTTATTACTATGGTCCATAGTTTATGCTTTAATATTCCTTCTCTCTCTCTCTTTCCCTCCCTGCCCCCCACGTTTGTCAGTAAAATATCTCCTGCCCTTATAAAGAGCCTCACACACTCCAGGTACAAAATAAATATTTTTGGAAAGAATCAATATATGGTCTGTGAATAGAAATATGACTGAATTTAATATGGACAATGAGAGAGTAACATGTTAAGGATAAAATGTATAAAGTATGCATACTTCATTTTATGCTGAAGATACATATTTGTTAAGACAATCTCATTTACCTTGACTCTTTACTATTTGGGAGAGTTCAGTTTTCATCTTTAAACTCAGAAATTTCCTGTTTCCTCCATTCTTTGGTCAAATGGATGAAACAGTCACAATAATACCATTCTGCAAAGTACTGGTCTGACCTCAACCATTATATTGATAGAAGAAAAGAACAAAAAGAATAGAATTCAGAAGACAATGTATAAACCAACTTAATGTATGGGTTCTTTTGTTTTGTTTTGTTTTGTATCAAACCTGACAATCTTCCCCCATGAGCAGTGCAAGAGGGAAGTCTGTAGTGCCAAAAACACTGTAAAAGAAAGCATGTCATGAAATAACCTGATTAAATGCTTTCTCTTTAACTTTTGAAACAAAATACACTTTCTGGTAAATATTATAAAGGCAATAAAATTGTATCTCTACCTAAAAAGAAATTTTAAAAAGTTGATAGTGATATACAAAATGACTAGATAAAGAGTAGGAATTCAAATTCACTTAAGTAAAAGAAAAACAACGATGGCTAATAATGAGATTCTAAATACATACCTTCTCTAAAGGAAAAAAGGACTAAAACCGTTATCAATTATCAGTCATGAATACATAAGATCAAGAGACCATCATTTGAAACTATGTTTTGTGTTAAATGAAGAGAAATAATAGATTTATGTGACTTTAAATGCCTGGTGAAATGAATCAATGTCTCAACTGTCTTTTTTCCTTCTACAGTTGGTTACCTTCTAGGTTTTATTTTTCCCTCTGTGCTAAGTGTAATCAATCACATTGCAACATATTTAGAAAATCTCAAAGAAAATCTTAATGAACACAATTTCTACACTACCATTAATATCAAAGGAAACAAAACAAAAAATTCAATACATTATGTCACCTAAGATATAGTGAGAAAACTTCATTCACTGCCAAAATTAAACTGATGCAGTATTAGCATAAGTTCAAAGGAATATGCAGAGAAGAAGCTTTTCAGTTGTGATCTCTGGACTACTAAAAATTCTTTTTAAAAATAATTGATAAATTAATTTTTAAAAGTTTAAAGATGACTTAGAAACATCAATGACTCCCTTTGTAAAAGGAGATGCCGATAGTGAATATCTAATACTGCTTTTTTCAAAAATATAATGTAAAATTATTAAGTAAGCATTTTAGTAACAAAAACAGTGATAATGAAAATAGGCCTTTGAAACACTAACAACACACATATTGCTTTTTTCTGCCCTGTTGTGTTTATAATCCTGTTTTCTATAGCTCCTGTCTGGCGTTTTTTCTCCTTGTTTCAAAACCACAAAGAGATTAATATGCATTTGGGGAGGTGAGAGTAAAGATAATGAGGCTATGTGAGTCATTTAGCAATCTTTAGTGTGGTAATAAAAAAACCCAAACAAACCCACCTTTCAGTGAAAGAATGTATTCTAGAAATTACACTGTAATTACTTCAAATACAATCTTGCTTTACTATTTAACGTTTCTTTGTTAGTTACACATATGTTCTCCAGTGAATGGAGCCTAATTGCTAGATAAGAAATTAACAAAACAGTGGTACCTGCAGATCTCCATGTCAATGTGAGTCCTATAGTTCTAATGCCTCAATATCCTTATTCAAAAAGCAATCCCACTGAGATATTATAGACTTAGATGCTATCTAGCACACGCTGAGTTTGCCAGACTAAACACCACAATTCTGGACCTCAAGCTATATTACAAGGTTGTAGTCCCCAAGACAGTATGGTACTAACTAAAAAAACAGACATATACATCAATGGAACAGAAAAGAAAACCCAGAAATGGACCCACAACTCTATGGTCAACTAGTCTTTAACAAATTTGAACAGAATATCCAATGGGAAAAAGTCTCCTCAATAAATGGTGCTGGGAAAACTGGACAGCAACGTGCAGAAGAATGAAACTGGACCGCTTTCTTCTACCACACACAAAAACAAATTCAAAATGGTTTAAAGACCTAAAGGTGTGGCAGAAAACCATCAAGATTCTAGAGGGCGATATAGGCAGCAACCTCTTTGACCTTGAATGGGAGCAATTTTTACTAGACATGTCTCCAGAGACCAGGGAGACAAAAGCAAAATGAACAACTGGGACTTCATCAAGATAAAAAGCTTCCGCACATCAAAGGAAACAATCAGCAGAACTGAAAGGCAGCCTGTGGAATGAGAGAAGATATTTGCAGTGATGTATCTGATAAAGGGTTAGTATCCAAAATGTGCATCCAGAGTTAACATGCACCGCCCCCCCCAGCATCTTCCACATCAGTGTGTGTGTGTGTGTGTGTGTGTGTGTGACATGAGAAACAGCACAGGACGGTGGTTAAGAAGCCACACTTGGTTGCTAGACTGCAAACTATTCACTTGTTGTGCAGCTAATGGGATATTATCAATCTCAAATGAGTTGTTATAGTGAGGATTAAATGCATTAGCAATATAGAGTTCCTAGAATACTGCTTGGCACATGAAAAGTGCTCAAAGGTGTTAGCTGTTTTTACATGTATTCCCAAGGTAGACATGTACTTTTTAAAATAGATTAGGTAAATACACCAAGGTAGGTAAATATGAAAGGAAAACTATATTCTTAAATCTAACAGACACTAGATTAAGATGCTTGTCCAAACTAATTAACCATTATTTTACTGTTTTCCATCTAGATAAATCCTATTTATATGAGTTCCAATTGGGAAATAATAAAAACCTCATTCTTAGGAATCTAAAAACACCATTTTTTTACTGTTGCTTTAGAAATAAAATTTTAATTTTATCAACTTTTTAAAGTTTATTTATTTATTTATTTATTTAGACAGAGAGAGAGAGAGAGAGAGACAGAGAGAGAGAGACAGAGAGAGAGAGTAGGGGAGGGACAGAGAGAGGGAGAGAGAGAATCCTAAGCAGGCTCCATGTTGTCAGTGCAGAGCCCAAAGAAGGGCATGAACTCATGAACTGTGAGATTATAACTTGAGCCAAAATCAAGAGTCAGATGCTCAAGTGACTGAGCCACCTAGGTGATAGCTGCCTTATATACTTTATACTTATATACTTATATACTATATACTTATATACTTTAATTCTCTACTCTTTTCTTTTTAAATTTTTTTTAACAATTATTTTTAAGAGACAGAGAAAGACAGGTCATGAACAGGGGAGGGGCAGAGAGAGAGGGACACACAGAATTGGAAGCAGGCTCCAGGCTCTGAGCTGCCAGCACGAAGCCCAACGCAGGGCTCAAACCCATGAACTATGAGATCATGACCTGAGCCGAAGTCAGATGTTCAACTGACTGAGCCACTCAGGCGCCCCTTCTCTACTCTTTTCTATAGGCAAACAGTAGAAAACTGATGAATACAGGATTCATTCATCTTTCCATTTATTAACAAATTATTTTCTGACTCACTACAGTATACTTGGCCTTATGGTGTACACAAAATCTACACACTAGTTTCTCAAAGGAGAAACACTGAAAAATTGGGAACTATGAATGGGATATTGAAGCCTACTGAGAACAACAAGCAACAGGAGGTAAGAAAAAGCTAATAAGTAAGTGAACTATCTCAGAATCAGTGAATGTATAAGAGAAGGACCTTAAAGACATATACAGTCTAATGGTTTTTAACTCTTTAAAACAACACCAATGTACCAGAGGGGTAAGATAACATATGGTATTCTTTTCTAACATACATCTTTTTTTTTAATGTTTATTTATTTCTGAGAGAGAGAGAGAGAGAGAGAGAGAGACAGAGTGTGTGTGGGGCAGGGGCAAAGAGAGAGGGAGACACAGAATCAGAAGCAGGCTCCAGGTTCTGAACTGTTAGCACAGAGCCTAACGTGGGGTTTGAACCCACAAACTGCAAGATCATGACCTGAGCTGAAGAGGATGCTTAACTGACTGAGCCACCCAGGTGCCCCAATTTTGTAACATATATCTTGACTAATGTGCTAACAAAGTTTTGTGGGACATTAGTATATTTAAACTCAACAGAGACAAAAAAATACATATATTGTATGCCAAAAGGAAGATGGAGAAAATACTCTTTATAGTAACTTTAACTTCAATATTAAATTTAGTTTTGAGTTTCTTAGCTAAAAAGCAAAAATAAACACAGTATATATTTTTTTAACCATGTGATAAATCTGGTTGTATTTTTATTTTGCAAGGAAAAAGGGGAAGGAGTTGAACAGTTTTTCTGACATTAATTCTAAGATAACTTAATCATGTGTTCTTACGTAAAGAAACCTCGGGAACATCATGGATTCAAGAATGACTCAAAAGATGCAATAAGAAAAGCTTTCAATTATAATCCACATAAGTCTGCATTCATAGGTCTAACAGGACAGACCTGGCAGGGGACCATGGGGAGAGGAAGGGGGAAAGAGAGCGGGGATGAGTGAGGGACACAGATCAAGGGAGACGACTGAGTACTGGAAACGAACCATGGACTGAAGGGGGAGGGGGGGAGGGGGTGATGGTCATGGTGGGGGGCACTTGGGGGGAGAAGCACTGGGTGTTATATGGAAACTAATTTGACAATAAACTATTTAAAAAAAAAATAATCCACATAAGTTATTAGACTGAAGGACAGGGTGATCACCGGGCTCCTAGCCTCGCGTATACTTATTATCCTCACTTACATGTTAATAATGGCTCATTCCATTCTCAGGAGTATCCAAGTTTGGAAAATAAATTATGTGGAAATCTTGGTCCAAATATGTTACTCTGTAGTGATCTTGTTTGACAAAGGAAAAGACCTCATAAACAGTTTCTGCCAAATTTCTAGAGGCACTGGATGACAACCATTTAAGATCCAAATTAAAATAGAAGGTTTAAATATATACGATATAATCTCTTTGTATTAAAAAGCAACGTAATAACATTATGAAACTTACACTCAGAATTGAAAGCAATTCTTCAGTACCACATTCAGGTTTCAAACGCTCTTTGAACATTTTAACTGTTTGGTGCTTCAAATAGTAGTAAGAAGCAATTCGGCCATATGTCAGAGGTTCAATGCTCCGATTATCCTATTTCAAAAAGAAAGGTAAAATGCCCAATAAAAAGTACGATAGAAGCACATACATTCATAAAATTAATAGTTCTTACTATAGGTTGGTATTGTAACAATTTTGTTTAAATTTTTGGTTATCATCAGAAACAAAAGCCCTACTGTTAAAAAGTTGGGCAATCTTTTCATTTGGAATGTACACGACTGGGTCATACCTCTCCAATTTCAATACAGTAGGAAAGTTCCAGTTCAACCAGAGACTTCTCAACCAGATTGGACAGAAATCTATTCACGGAATCATGGCTCACATCACTCAAATTGTAGTAGCTAGAAAACAAGCAAGGTCATTATCACTTCAATTTCCCTTCATTCTCTTCTTTTCAGAATTTCAAAGAACAATTACATTTACAGCAAATCAAAGAAGTAAAACAACTGCAACTGCCAGTTTCATCTTACAGATCAAAATTCCCAGATCAGTGTTTCCTTTATAGGATTTGTTGACACTAATGAACAATGGTACTAACTAAAAATATGTAAGATAAGCAGATAAAATTCAGCATCACATTAAACAGATAACTTTCCAGAAACAGTATATTATATATAAATATATAATTCCCTTTTATATATAAAAACCTATCCACAATAACTTTATAAAACTCAAATAACTATTGATTTGAGTAGATGAATTCTTTTAGGAAATTTAGTCATTGATTGTTCTCCAAATGCTTAATGACTACATGTCACCCTAAATATGGGCAAAGACATCACCAAGCTAACAAGAAAGCATTTGAACTAAGCTTCTATGGACAAAAACCACACAGGTTGAGCTCTGTATATTTTCCAAGTAAAAAGCCTAAGGACACGCAATTCATCTCAATGCTCCTCCCTCTAACTCCAAAAGGTTCTTGGAAAATCCCTAAGATAGCTAGGAAACTGTGCCTGGGAACAGATCCAAATGGTGACAGAACGCCCCTACGTCATGGCAGATCACTAATTCTTAGTGGATGAATCCTGTACCCTGGTTGGCACAGAGAATTATATCTCCTCTCTACATACAAATCAAGTAACAGGAGTGTGAAGTGGCCTCAGAACAGACTCCCATCTGAACAGACTGAAACCCGAGCACAGGGATGTGCACCTGCACAGGAAAGAAAAGGGGATACTCAGAGTCCGGGAAGAAAGTGTTCACAATCTCAAATGGAACAGTCCTGAAGGAAACCACAACTGATCAAATATGGTGATTTTTTTTCTTTCTTCAAAGAGAAAGATTTGGGGTCAGTATATTGCAAAAATGTATTTAAAAATACACAGAGCAGGACTTAAATGATGTCAGGATATATTTTCAGTAGAAAGAGAAAATTGCACAAATGGCTAGGAAAACCAATAAGAGTCTCCACTAAGTATTACTAACAGACTATTTAGGAAAATCTGTAAATCATAAATATATGCTCAAGATTTTAATTTTCACAAAAGAGAAATAGTTATTTTCAAGCTTAGTCTGCAGAGAAATTACTGCCTTTCTTGGAAAAGTTCATGTCATAGACCAAAATCAAGCAATATTTATCAATGAACAGGTAAGTATTGAAACCAGTGCTGTTAATTTAAACAAAATGTACAAACTTTTAAAAAATGTTTATTTACTTGAGAGAAAGCAACAGTATGCACATACATGCACGTGCAAATGGGGGAGGGGCAGAGAGCGAAGGAGAGAGAGAATCCCAAGCAAGCTCCATACTGTCAGCGCAGAGCCCGAGGTGGGGTTCGAACTCATGAACTATGAGATTATGACATGAACCGAAATCAAGAAGTGGATGTTTAACCGACTGAACCATTCAGATGCCCCAAAATGTACAAACTTATCTAACCAGGCACGTAAAGTGAAAAACCAGCATCAGAAACCATTAGAAAATACTTCCTTTATCGTAGAAAATAACTAAAAGCAATATTAGTTAGAATAATGTATTCTGCATTAGATGGTGAATCAAAGCATTTGGGACATTCAAGGCCCCGTTAAAGAGATTGCTAAAGCCATTCTAAATTACTAGTCATATTTATTGTCTTTCATTTTTTTCCCAACAAATGGAATTTATTAGCCAAACTTTCTATAACAGAAGTGCTTTACTTTATTATTTTAATTCTTCTGGTTTGCTAAATATAAATTTTCCAACACTATTTTCAGCTGGATTAATATACAGTTGATAAAATTTTCTAAATTGAACAAAAACAGTGAAGCAATTCTTTATGCAAACAAATTACAAAAGGAAGGCATTATGAATAAAACATTACCATAAAAAACAAAATTAAAATACCATTTTTGTCTAAAAATTTCCTAGGCCATTTGAAAACAGAAAGTCTCACGGATGCTGCTACCGATTACTCTAAGCCATTCTCCTATAAATATAACTGGAATGACAACTTTACCATATTTTTGTTTTAATAAAAAATTAGTATACTTATAAATAATATTTATAACATTCTTTGAAAAAGACTTTCCTTCACAAATTATATATTCTTTTCAATAATTGTTTTTGTCACTGTTTTATTTACAAGGTATATTTTCCTGGGCTAATACCCTTTCTAATGTTTTTCTAAGTGTAGTGGGAAATTTTTAAGACTGATATGTAGCTTTTATCCAGATAAAGTACAGTCAGGGTAAATTTTTCTTAAACATTTAAAATAAGTTGCAAAAAGAAAAAAAGATCCTAAAATCATGTCTCTGAGACTACAACACATTATTTGATGATCATATTATTTATAATATTATTTGATAAAAATTAAAACATTTTTGAGCATAAGTTTAAAAACTTCCATTGATATTTTCTCTTAATATGGTTGTTCATTTCTAATGAACACTCTCTCATTGACTTGCCTACCAAATGTAAAACTTCAATTTAAGTAATTGAATGTAATATTTTAACCAGCACTTTCTATTTTTTAAATAGTTATTACTTTCTAAAACTAAATAAAAATAGTTTTATCATTTACATATGCCATAATATCTGAAGAAAATAATTTTAGAATTTTTAAAAAATTCTACATTATCCTCAGATATCATAAGGATAAAAGTGCTGATACTGAGTAAATTAAATGTCAATTCAATTACTTAAAATTTCAATGATTAAAAAGTTGTCTTCTGGGGTGCCTGGGTGGCTCAGTTGGTTAAGCGGACAACTTCGGCCCAGGTCATGATCTCACAGTTCGTGGGTTCGAGCCCTGCATTGGGCTCTGTGCTGACAGCTCAGAGCCTGGAGCCTGCTTTGGATTTTGTGTCTCCCTCTCTCTCTGCCTTTCCCCTGCTTGTGTTCTGTCCCTCTCAAAAATAAATAAATATTAATCAATTTTTAAAAAGTTGTCTTCCAGCCACCCAACACAAATACTAAAATGCTTATTTTTGTTGTGATATAACTTTATTGATTAAACTATCATTCTTTGCTAATATTTGAACTAAGGTTACTTAAACCATTTAAAAAACCCTGATAAAAGTAAGATTTGCTACATCTTATTTAGATACATAATTTCATAAGACATTGTAAAACAGACTAAATGTTAATGAAATTATTGTTTAGGTCACATAAATGTTTAGGAGATAATATATTCTGACACTTTCCTGGGAAAAAAGAATGGAGTTTATATTTGCCTGAACTTCATTAGCATTATATGGCCTTTGCTTCTATAGCATGAACTTTTTAGTCACTGGGTAATTTCTAGCCTAAATAATTATAAGCAGTTAGCTTAAAACATAATATATAATTAATTTCAATAATCACTTTACTAACTTGAAAAAGCAAGCAACAGCTAAGTAAAAAGGTCTGTTTTCATGTTGCACTCTCCACAGTACAAAATTTATAATTTACTGGTTATTAAAATAGAAATATTACACAACTGTTTAATTATAGATAAAGGATACAGTGTAGTTTCATGCTCTCTGCATTGGATCATCAAGTCATTATCTTCTCTCTGCCATAAACAGACAGCCTACCTTTTGTCAGCATGCTATTTCATTTATTTCACAGAGAAACCCAGTTCCACAATAATTGACTTGTCAGAAGCTCTAATTTATGAGGCTGAGCTCTGTAAGATTTCTCTATATTGGACTCAACCTGCACACAAGCAGGGTTGAATATTTACAATGCTGTTAACAGGTGCTGAGTTGTTTAATGATTCTAATAGCCAGAAGCGTACTGAGAAAGCCAGCGGGATCACAATTACAGGCTGTTTGAACACAACAATTACTAGTCCCCTGGGAGGTGTGAAAGTCAAAGGCAGTTGGATACTGACAGCATCTAGCACATGGGCTAGACAAGCTAACTTCTATTAGCAGTCCATTGGGAAAAAGTCATAACAAACCTCTCCCTCTCGTAAAAATTTACAAAGTTCATTAAATTTAAACAATCCCAAAGTAAAACAACTTAAAAAAATTATCTCTAAGGGCTCTTGTCAAAGGAGAAAAAGGAATAGCACACATGACACTTCAAGTTATCTTTTTCCAACCTCAGTAAGGATGAAATTTTGCCATTTGAGATTCAAAGAAATTTTATTGTAATCTAAAACATAGATAAAGTTACACCAAACAGTCTGGATTTAATGTGAATAGTGGCAGCCATTTCCTGTTTAGTTATTGTAAACCTGGCCAGAGATCTTGCTGGGAAATTTTTCATCAGTATTGAAATGCTGCTGCTATAACTGTCAGTACTGGGAAGTCATTTGTTACGGCACCATGTTTTTTTATGTTCAGATTATGCAGCAGTAATAATGACACAAATAATGAAAGTGGCTGCAGGGACAGCTGAAACTACCACAACATTTTTTGTCCCAGAAATATTTAAAAGCTTTCTCAGGGGAAAACAGAGAGTGAAATTGAACATACAAATTGAATCCAGAACTCAATTTGGAATATATTATATTTCATGATGCACCAATACATGTGTTTATATACATCTGAACAACTAATGTGTGTCTACATATATATTTATACATGTAAATATATATCTTTATATGCACGTGCATGTATATATATGTGTGTGTGTGTGTATATATACATACACATATCACACACACACACGCACACACAAACACACGAGACTATAAACATACAGAGAACAATCCAGGAACAGTGGCAGAATCTTTGTCAACCTAAGTTCTACTTTTGGTGGTGATGTGGTGGGGGTTCTTTACAGTAGTATGCTTAAATGAAGGGGGTTGGGGAATCGGGTCATTTTTATTATCTATGTATGACTGTATTTTGAAAGCAGTCTTGTCTACTTTAAATAAACCTCATTATTTCCTTGTTAACATACCCATGCATGTATACATGCCTCCAACTCAACCAAAAGTCAAATCTCAGTTTATGACACTGAATGATATAGAGTATTAAGGATACATTAAAATGACACATAATAGAAGCCCTTCATTTGAGACAGTGATTTTAGCCTTCTTAAAACTTTTACAAATAGGGGTACCTGGGTGGGTCAGTGGGTTGAGTGTCTGACTCTTGGTTTTGGCTCAAGTCATGATGTCGGTTTTGTGAGTAGGAGCCCCGTGTCGGGCTCTGCGCTGGCAGCATGAAACCTGCTTGGGATTTAGTCTCTCTGCCTTTCCCCTACTTGCGCTGTCTCCATCTCTCTCAAAATAAATAAATAGAGTTAAAAAAATTTTTTTTAACAGATCTAATAATAAGTACGAAAAATGTGCCAATTTCCTAAACTCTTGGGCCTTTCTTTGCTTCCAGATTACAGAAAAGATGAGTTTAACAAAGATAGTAATAAAAACATTCAGTTGAGGGCCAATCAGAAAGAAAACTGTAGAACCTGACAATAGCAGACTAAATAAAACACATGAGTCATTAAAATTGATTTGGGCACATGTTTCCATTTTTATCCAGATGTAAAGCTATAGGTATTAAAGTGGACAATATTTTTTGTATCAAATGAACAAAAGTGTTATATATCCAAGATTTGTGTGTGATGGTTTCTATAAAGAACACATTTTCCAGCATAGCACTGGACAGAGAAGTGGAAAAGGAGTATGGATATTTGGGGTCTGGACCTGATAATGAGTCTGGGGATGGAGACTGTAGCCTCTGGAGCCAGAGTGCCTGAATTCCAGTGCTGCCTCTACCACTCAGGAGCCGTGTAAGTAGGGGCGAGTTGCTCACTCTCCCTGTGCTTCAGCTTCTACATCTATAAAATGGGCTCATAGCTAAATGAGTTAGGCTCTCAAAACAACATCTCAAATACAGTAGATAATAAATAATAATAGTGTATATTTGTGTTTGTCACTATTAAATTTGATTTTTACTTTTATAAATTTCTTTCTTATATTTATGTTTTGTTAATGTTCATCTAGTTCCTAGAGATTATAGAGACTGCTTGCAGGTAACCAACTTGAACAATGGGAACCCAAGTAAGGTAGAAGGGCCCACAGTGGCCTCAAACTCCTGGCTGAATATAAACAGGCCTGTTAGGCAACTCACCTCAAATTATCTTAAGCTCTAGCTGACCAATAGGTTACTTATACCAGGACACAAGTACCAAAAAAAGGGAAAATTCCATACATCTTCATACCTCCTCACCTTCTCCATTTAACTACAGGCCACACCACCGCCTCATGACCGTCCTTCCCTTGCTGTCCTGCCCACTCTTTCTACAACTGTTGCATTCTCTTTGTTATTATCTTTCGTATCTTCTTTCAATCCTCAACTTTCAACTTTTTTATATCATTTTGATTTCATGTTTTCCATAAATCATGTTTAGTTGGATTTAAAATAATTAAATCTTAGAATTTCTTTCAACAGGTAAGTTTAAATTATTTTTAACACTTATGATTATAATTGACTGGACTTACGGTATGAATAGATCCTGTGGGTCCTCTACTCAAAACCCCACAATGGTTCTTATATCATCAACAATGAAATTCAAAGTCCTTCCTATGGTCTCCAAGGTCTCACATGACTGGTACTGCCACCAACCCCCCAAATCCCTAATCTCATCTCCTGCTACTGTCTATCCCTCATTCATTCCACATCAGCTATAACTTCTCTTTTTTATGCCTTGAAGACACCAGACATGCATGCCTTAGAAACTCTCCTGTTCTCTAGGTCTGAAATGTTTTCCCTAGATATCCATGTGGTCAAACTTCTTACTCCTTTCAAGTCTTTGTTCAAAAGTTAGCATGTTTTTAAAAAAAATAATACAGTATTATTAACTACAGTCACTATGCTATAGATTATAGCATTTGTTTTATAACTGGAAGTTTGTATCTTTTGACCAACATCTCCCCATTTCCCTCTTTAGCACCTTTAATTAGATCCACTCTGTCTCTCTATTTAATACTATAATCCCTTTACTTTAACCTATTGGTCTCCTGGCCTTCAGTACCTTGTTCTTTTTTTCAAAGCACTCATCACCTTTTTACTCCTCACCCCCTCACACTTTTTTAAGGAAGGGAGAGAAAGAGGGAGGCAGGCAGGCAGAGAGAGGAAGAGAGAGAATTTTAAGCAAGCTCCACGCCCAGCATGGAGCCAGACTCAGGGCTCAGTCTCACAATCCCAAGATCATGACCTGAGCCAAAATCAAGGGTCAGATGCTTAACAGATTGCCACTCAGGCACACGCATCACGTTTTAACATAACTTTTAAACTTACTTTCTCTGCTAAAAAGAATATGAATGCCATGAAAGCAGAAATTTTTAATTCACAAATATATCTTCAAAATGCCTACAATAGTACCTGACACATAGTAGGCACTCAATAAATATTTACTGAATTAAGAAATAAAGATTAAAAATCTAAAGGCCATTTTATGGTGATTTCAAGGCAATTCTATGATTTTTGAGACTAGAGAGCTACTACCTTCTAATGGAACCTAATACAGTTGCTGACCATAGCTTTTTTCTTCCTAATTGAGACATAGTTGACACATAACATTGTATAATTTTAGGTATACAATATAATGATTCAATATATGCTTATATTGTGAAATGATTACCATAATTAGTCTAACCATCACTTTACATAGTTATAAATTTCTTGTGTGTGATAAGTATTTTTAAGTTCTACTCTCTTACCAACTTTCAAATATATAATCTAGTACTAACTATAATCACCGTGTTGTACATTAGATTTCCAGGATTATTTTCTTGTAACTGGAAGTTTGTGCCTTTTGACCTTCACTCACTCTGCCCACCATACCCACCAATCTATTCTCTGTTATCTATGAGTTTTTGTTGTTAAGAGTCCATATACAAGTGAGATCATAGAGATCTGTCTTTCCCTACTGACATGTAACTTGGTATAACGCCCTCCAGCTCCATCAATATTGTTGCAAACGGCAAGATTTCCTTCTTTTCATGGCTGAACACTGTTTAAGCGTCTGTGTGCGCGCATGTGCCTGCGTGTGTGCGCGCACGTGCCTGCGTGTGTGCACCTGTGTTGATGTCTTCATCTGTCCAACCCCTGATGGACACTTAGGTTGTTTCTATCTGTTTGCTCTTGTAAATGATGCTTCAATGAACACGGGGATGTAGATACCTTTTTGAGATACTGATTTCTTTGGATAAATACCCAGCCGTGGAATTGCTTTGATCATGTGGTAGCTCTATTTATTTTTTGAGGAACCTCTATACAATTTTCCACACCAACTGGCTTCACCCAATTTTCATTCTAACAGTGTACAAGGGTTCACTTTTCTCCATATCCTCATAAACACTTACTATTTCTTGTCTTTTTGATAACAGCCATTCTAAAAGTGTGAGGTAATAGCTCATTTTGGTTTTGATTTGCATTTCCCTGATGATCAGTGATGTGGAATATCTTTTCATGAACTTGCTAACCATCTGTATGTCTTCTTTGAAAAAGTATCTATTCAGATCCCTAGCCCATTTTTTAGTAAGATTGTTATTTTTCTACTTAGTTGTATGAATTCTTTATATATATATATTTTGGATATTAAACCTTTTTCAGATATATCATTTGCAAACACTGTCTCCTATTTGGTAGGTTACCTTTTCATTATGCTGATGATTTCCTTTGCTATGTAGAAGCATTTTAGTTTCATGTGGTCCTACTTGTTTATTTTCTATTTTATTGCCTTTGCTTTTGGTGTCAAATCCAAAAACTCATCACCAAGACCATTGTCAAAGCTATGTCATCTAGTAGTTTTATGGTTTTAGGTCTTCCCTTCGAGTCTTTCATTCATTTTGAGTTGATTTTTGTGCATGGTGACATATATGAGTCGTTTCATTCTTTTGCATGTGACTATCCAGCATTCCCAGTATTATTTATTAAAGAGATTATCCTTTCTCCATATTATACTCTTGGCTCCTTTGTAGTACATTAATTGACCATATTATTGGGCTCTGTGTTCTGTTTCATTGATCTGTGTATCTGTTTTTATGCCAATACCATACTGTTTTGATTAGTATACCTTTCTAATATAGTTTGAAATCAGAAAGTGTGATGTCTCCAGCTTTGCTCTTTCTCCAGTTTGTTTTTGGTATTGGAGATCTTTTGTGGTTCCATATAAATTTTAGGAATGCTTGTTATATTTTCATAAAAACTATCATCATAGGCCTTCAAAAAATTTATTGCTGTATCAATTTTGGACTGATTAATTCACACAGCAACAGCTTGGGCACAGGTTTCTACTTCAGCATAATAATGACAGTTTTAGTCTTTACCTAGCCAGGTATTTCAAAATATGTTCAGGTGACTATTCAAAGAACTAGCAACTTTGATATGGATAGTCAAGAGTGTATAAATCACCATCTTCTGAAAATTAATTTAGGTGCATTTATCAATACATGGCTGGACTTTTAAGACTGTTAAAACTTGGATGGCTATAAGGGCTAACAAAAATACTGCAGGCAGGGAGAAGAGTGACAACGAAAGCATGAAACTGAGAGGAACTTCTTACCTAGAGTGGGTTAATGTCTCCTTTCATGGTGTTGGTAGTATAGGAAGGGATATCCAGCTCTTCTTTGGGGCAGCAAAAATAGCTGCCACAACCAAGTGCCCTAAGCCAGTGTGTCAAGATGATTCATCTTTTGACTCCCAGTCCCAGAATTTCCCCCTAGCAAAGATGGCTATCAGGTAAAGTAGATGAGGCACTGTGAACTATGGAACACTCACTATTTACATGGACTACAATCATATGAGCAGGAGATACCCTAAACTGTCAATACCCAAGGAGTCCCTGGGCTCAGAGCTCAATATAATTTAAGTTATAACCGAAGTATAAATCTTCAAGATTTCATCTTTGTCCACTGTGCTAACCTCCCTCAACCTTCTTGTCCTGTCCCTAATTAATACTGTTTATTATGGTTGGATGTGGATTTTTCTTACCACATTAATATTAAATAGAAGGTAGTTTGTAATGAGAGCAATGGGGAGTGATGCCTATTTCAGTTCCCTCTAGGTAGGTCCTTTATTCTTACTGGTATCTCACTCATCCCTCTAAAAACTAGAGTGGAGTCACAAAACTTATGATGTTAAGTTCCAGCTTTCGGACAAAGTAGTTCTGGTATCCAGAGCAAGTCACTTCAAGTTTCCAAAGTCCCTTCTTCAATATCAAACAAAAAGGTTGGGCCAGAGTGCATGTAAAGTCCATGCCAGTACACCCTTCTACAATTCTAATCCTGCCATCTAACCCTATCAATAAAGTTGCAGTGCTGGATGACTACCTTGCTAATCCTGCAATCATCTCAAATGATACTTTGTATCTATTCATCTTTTTCCATAACAGTTCATAGCTATTGATCTTTGTCCCTAACAGTTGAGGAAACAGAAAAATGTCACCATATTCTCAGATTCCTATCTGTATTAGTGGAAATGTTGACTGAAACAAGAAACAAATTTCTTAAGGCACTAACAAGTAAGATTTAGTAATAATATCTCATCATGATCTCTCTGTTCAAGACCCTACCATGCTTTGATATTTACTCTTACTCATATCAGGAATGCCCCCCTCTTTGGCCCACCTTTCATTCCTTCTGCAACTGTTAAGGTCCTATTCACCCTTCTTTATTATTAAACAGCTCCCTAACTGGTCTTCCTGTTCTGATTATCTCTTCATTCTAGCCCATTCCCTATCATAGTGTCATAAGTATTGAAACAAAACTGAACCTAATTTGGGGATGTTTAAAAATTCAACACAGCCGAGGTGCCTGAGTGGCTCAGTTGGTTAAGTGTCCGACTTTGGGTCAGGTCATGATCTCATGGTTCATGCATTTGAGGCCCGCTTTGGGCTCTGTGCTGACAGCTCAGAGCCTGCTTCAGATTCTATGTCTCCCTCTCTCTTTCTCTTTCTGTCCCTCCCCTACTCACGCTCTATTTCTCCCTCTAAAAAATAAACAAACATGAAAAAAACCCTGAAAATTCACCACAGCCAATAGGCTCAAATGCAAACACCTTAGCATGACATACAGGCCATTTACTCTTTGGTGCTTGGCCCACTTTCTGGTCAAGACAATCTTTTGGTCTCCATACTCTTAAGCTCTGGCTACATCAAACTTCTGGGCATTCTACGAATGCTGTTTCAAGCCACGAGAACCTATGCCCATATAATACTTTTGTGCCTCCGATCTTTTCTACTCCCATTTCAGATTCAAAATTTGGTTGAAGTATCATCTCTGTGTAGTTTTTGCTTTCAAAAGTTTAAATACAATTCTATTAGAGAACTTACGATTTACATTGAAGACACTTATGTCTTTTTCCCACATATCAAGATCAGCCAGGGCACTCTTGACTTTGCCTCAGGACATGATCTCACAGTCATGAAATTGAGCCCAGTGTTGGGACTCTGCGTTGGGCACGGAGCCTGCTTGGGATTCTCTCTCTCCCTCTGTCCCTCCCCCTGTCATCTTTTCTCTCTCTCAAAAAAAAAAAAAATCAGCCACTGAAGATGGAGGATAATGTACACTAATCTTTATCCTCAATATCTAGTATAACATTTGACAAATAAGTGCTGAATGAAGATCTGACCTATACTGTCTAAAAATAAAAGACACTCCCACCCCAACTCCCCAGTTTTATTTCCTCTTGCAGGATTCTTACCAATCATTACAAATCCCTTCTACAACTGCACCAGCCTCATTCTTCTCTGAATTCCAACTGCACCTAAGTCAGTAACTACATCTAGCTTAATCATTTAATCATTTATTAACGATTTCAGGTGTCCTGTCTCCCTAACTACAGAGCAAACTCCTCAAGGATATCCTAAGTTAATTAAAATAAGCTAAGTAATAAGTGAATACAATGATTCATTTTCAAATATATTATAATATAATGTGATCATATTAGAGACATCGTGTGATTCTCTGGGCAAATTCATATATCTAGAATGGCCAAAGTTCTGACTTTTTTGTTATGTACTAAAATTTAGGGATTGTTACTTTCCAAAATAATTTCTTTCAGTGCAAAACAGAATGATAAGTAGTTGCCCTACACTTACCTGGGGTTCATGATAAGACGTCGGAAAAAGTAAGTCCAGGTGATATAATCCATTGCATCTTGCTTAGATGTAATTGTACCACCAGCAATCTCTGCATTTAAATGGTCAGAGAGCACTCCTAATAAGCTATATGGTGAACAAGATATGGGAAACATACATGAACGTCAAATGAAACACAATTTATCTCACATAGCGGGCTGACAGAGGGGCTAGTAACTTTCAGGAAAAGATAAGAGCCAAGAGGAGAAAAGAAAGAGTGGGCAACAGCAGATGTAACTTGGAGGGTAGGGAAGAATATACGTGTGGGGTTTGGGAGTATGGAATAATACTGAGGCAGATGAAAGGAGAGTTGGCAAGACAGAAGTGACACTTATGAGTAAATATGTTCCTTTCATGTACTCAGTGAGCGTTAAGTTCCTTGTCATATGAAACACAATTGTCCTGGTGTTACAGAATATACACAGATGATCAGATGTGCTGAAAGACTGACATGACATAATGTTCATTTTAGTTTCTTATGTAAAATACTACAAAACTAAGGCAGTGTCCAAGAACAGAAAAGGCTAAATAAATTATGATACATGGGACAATGCAAGTATTAAAAATAGTTTTGCAAAGGATGTCTTAAGGACATGAGAAAATGGCAGTAAATTGAGTGATTAAAAAAATGAGTTTCTATATTACTCTTGATTCATCAGTGGCAGAGTATTAATCTGTATACTCAATTGAGAGGGTAATATCTATTTGCCAATATCTATTTGAATAATCACTATGATCCAGCAATTTCACTTTTCATTTTTACCTGCGAGAGAAACATTTACAGACAAGGATAGGGAAGCAAACTACTTTGCTGCAACATTATATGTAAGAAGAAATAGGAAACTCTTGAAAGGTCCATTAATAGAGAAGTTAGTATACAAACTATGAAGTACTCTGTGATAGATAAGTATTAATAACAGTTATACTGAAATAAACATTAAAATTTTTAGTTAGCTATTACTGAAAATACATACAGAAAATTACATAAACCATACATATGCAACTCAAGTAATTTTCACAATGTGAACACATCTGTGTAACCAACACCAAGATCAAGTATCACCAGTTCCCTAGAAGCCCTCCTTTTGTGCTGTTTCGTCACTATTCTCGTTCAAAGGATATTCTGACTCTTATTTTCGATCCTTGTCTTATTGCAGTGGCTTGGGCTTCAAGCACAATGCTTACTGGACGTAGCAAGAACAATGCTTTTGTATCATTCCCTATCTCAAAGGGAAAATTTTCAATATTTCATTATTGACTTAATGATGCTTGCAGTAAATTGACTGTTTATCAGATTAAGGACATTTCTTTATATGACTATTTGCTAAGAGCTTTTATTAATTGGTGTGGAATTCTTTTACTTTCTCTTTTTACATCTATGAAATAATCATATGGTTTTTCTCATTTTTTCCTGCTCATGTAGTAAATAATAGTAATTTATTTTCAAATAATAAGTCAACTTCACATTTATTAAAATAATTTACACACAATTCAACTTACTAATGTTGTTTAGGATTTCTACATCTATATTAATGAGAGGTACATGGTTGCTAACATTACTTTTTGGTAAATTTCCTATCAGGTTTTGGTATCAATGTTATCCTGATCTTACAAAATAAGTTGGCAAGAGTTCAAGTTAGCAAGAGTTCATGTAAGACTGATGTTATTTTGTCCTTAATGCTATGAAGAATTCACTAGTAAAGCATCTGAGTCTGAAGATTTCTTTGTGGAAAGATTTTAAATTTCATATTCAAATGCTTTGATAGACTATGAGACTAGATTTTCTATTTCTTTTTGTATCAGTTTGATAAGTATTAAAAATGAATTTTGTAGTTTGATCCAAATTTTAATTTGCTGTTTTTTATAATATTTTTAATAGCCAATATCTTTTCATTATTAGTATTATTTTGTTCATTCTCTCTCTCTCTCTCTCTCTCTTTTATCAGAGTTAAAGGCTTACCAATTTCATTCCTTTCAAAGAACCAATTTTTGGCTCTGTTGATTTTTTTTCTAACATATATTTGGTTTCAGTTCTTTGACTCTTGCTCTTATCTTTATCTTCTCCTTTCTTTGAGTTTAATTTGTTAATTTTTTCCCAAATTTCTGGGATGGCTATTTAGGTCATTATTCATGCTCTCTTTTAAAATATATATATATATCTTATTATATACATTTATATATAATACATATTATATATAGGGTCATAAATTTTATCACAATGTTAACTGTATCCATGTTTTTATATTTTCTAAATAAAAAAAAATTGAACATTAGCCTTTAGAATAAAAATTCCCATAACTCTTTACACTATCAATGAGAAACATGTGTTGTCCTTTGCAGTTAGAATACAGTATATTAAAAAAGACTGATAAAAGAGAGCTGGTGATAAGTGTTCCAAGTAAAAAATACACAAATCTGAGAAAGGCTATTTTTAGCTGAGAAAATGAGAGCAGCCTTTATCAAACGGGTAGTACTGTGTCACAAAGAATGGTTTGATTATTCTCAAATAAGCTAGTAGCCCAAATTATTCATTTCAAGCCCCTTTATTTTGGATATTTCTTTATTACCTAGAGAACAAGAACACATCAAATTAGAACTCTATTTTTAAATGCTTACCACGTGATAGACCCTATTTTACGCACTATACATTCAATCATTACAAGTAACCTCTGAGATAGCCAGTGTTGCTAGCATCTCCATTTTACAGATAGGTACACCAAGGCACTAAGGAATCAGATGACTTGCTGAGGATCAAGAAGTAAGTAGTGGAGCTCGGATATGAACCCAGGTTGTCTGGCACTAGAATCAATGTGATCCAACACTGTACTAATACTGCTTCTTTTAAAACGTTTTTTAAAAACAAAATTATAAATGAATTCTATCCTACAGTGATAATTACATTCAGTTTCATTTCAAATAATTCTTTTGACTAGAACTTTTGCTGATTTTTGTAAATATCATGATACAAATATTAATTGCTATGACATAAATTCATTTAAATTAATTTACAGCAAAATTTACCTTGACTCTACTGGGAAAGGTTCATAAAGAAATTTTTTGTAAAAGTCTTTCTTTATGTCATGAACCAGAATTACAGCTTTGCCTTGGTCATCAAACTGAGGCCTTCCAGCGCGCCCCATCATCTGGAGTACATCTATAAAAAAGAGAACAAGAAGAATTCGATAATGTGGCAGACAGCACAAAGTATACTTACTGATTATAGCATGTTTCGACAACACAACAAAATAACAAAGGATACAGAATATATTAAAAGCATGCATATTATCTCTGAAGCCCACTGTTGAGTTTCCTATTAAATAATTAATTCATTAAGACAGAAAATTGGATCCCCCAAAGGACTCTCTTACTCTTTGTATAAGTCAGAAAGATAAAAGTTTCCTTTAGTTAAATACTTTAACATGCTGTTTAAGAATTATTATTATTTTAATTAAACAAGATAAAGCAAAACATATATGGGTAAATCTCTTCAGCAGATTTATTTATTTTTCCACATGAATGGACCCCCGGGGTCCATTTAGGCCTCACGCTCTTTCTACTTACACTACAAATGTTCTATTTTTTTTATACTTACGAATCTCAGAGGTAAGAAATGATTTAGAAATAATATAGCTTTTACATGTAATCATTGAGTGGGAATACACACAGTATATCTCCCTTTTCAGAATTCAGCGACAATGCTTTTATCAAGTTTTAAGATACACATGAATCACAAATCACAGTATGCAGAAATCATAGCAGCAAGCTTTTTGGTTCTGGAAGTCCCACGGAACTATTTCTAGTGAGACAGATTTAAAATTAAAAGCATAACGTTTAACTATAATTTATTAAGTCACTAATACCTACCGATCTGTACTTTTTATTTGTGAATTTGAAACCATTAGTTATGCTTTTGATGTTACTAATACATTAGGTAAGTGAAAGTAAATGAAACAGCTCAACACTTTGAATAGCATGTGCATTGCATGGAAATAAAACTTTACAATTTACTGAAGGTATGTTGAAATGTAATCAATTCTCTACAATTTAACTTATGCAAATTCAGATTATTAAGGCTAAAATAGAAGCTTAATGTATCTGTAAATTAAGAAAAAATTACCTGTAATGGGAAAATCCACATAACGTCTTGTTTTTCCATCATAATATTCTGTTCCCTTAATAATTACTAAATGAGCTGGAAAGTTTACACCCCAGGCTAATGTACTTGTAGCAATAAGAACCTAGAAAATAAAATACATTTAACTAAAACATAACTTTTAGGTTACATTTAAACATCTGTTTACGAAAAATAAAATACCTGAACTTTACAGTTTACAAATAGCTCCTCTACTGTTTTTCGGTCCCTCTCATGGAGTCCAGCGTGATGCATTCCTATTCCAAAAGCAAGGGTCAGCTTCAGGTTGGAATCTCTTAGCGTTCCAATGATGTTCTCCATCTGCAAATAAGAGCACGATTACAGGATATAGGCTCATTAGTTTTAAAATTTTCATACTAAGATTATGTTTGACTAAGTTTGCATTTTGATTCTTATACTATATAAACAAAAATATAGGCCTCATCTACAGTTACCGTTAAAGTTAAATTAATCAAAAAGAAAATTTAGTTAGTGGCAATGTATATCCGAAATGAATTAAAGTTAAATGTTATCCGTTTTCTCCTCATGTGTCAAGAAAAAAAAATCTGTGGATAAATGCGATACTCCTGTAATGAGTAACAACTATTAAAAAGGATGTAACATTGGCTAAAATGTTTTGGGCCTTGTTCATCTCTAATAATAGAAAAACCTTCCATCTTCTTGGCTCAGTGCTAAAAATTTGGAAAATATGGATAAAAAATTAAGGGAGAAAAATCATAATCCCACAAAACAGGCAGGAAGCATTCAAGCTTAGGCTTTCTCATTGAACTTAATCGCCCAGGGCAAGCTATATAACCTTTCTGAACCTCAGCTTCCTTATTTAAAAAATCAAACTGGTATATTTTTGTTTGTTTCTTATTTCTTTAATCAACAGTGCAGTTTAATACTTTTCATATTTACTAGCATTTTTTGGTAAACTATCTTTTCAACTGGCTTGTAATGGCTCTTTATGTATTAGAGCTATTATTAAGCTATTTATGAAGTACAGTTATTTAATCTCCAGCTTTGGTTTATTTACCTAAGGTTTCATATGTCTAAAGAGTTTCTGAAACTTGTATCTTATATAATTTCTGAGTATTCTATCACTTTCCATTCCACAACGAAAATACTTACTGCAACACAGATTTTATGGCAACAAAAGCAAATCTTATTTTCTTATAACTTATAGGGAGTTCCTTACAGGAACTAAACAGAAAGCTCAATCTCTTCCTGCTTAACGACAGATCTTTACTGGTCCTCAAAGCAGAGGATGACACAGATGCAGTATGGTGAACTTCTTTCTGGACGACTCCATGAGGGGAGTAATGTAGAGAGCAGATTTGAGACTATGTGAGGAGCAGCTAAAAGAATGACATTAATTTTAGTTGTATCTATAGCTTTACTACCACATTCTCACTGTGAACAACAGTGGAAGATAGACTTGGAAATGGGTATATGTATAATTTTTATATGCCAGAAGATTGAGAGAGTACAAATAACCAACACTGTCTTCAGACTTTATTATTTTTTTCCTTCTACTGTTAATCACCTCTAATATACACAAGTATATTTGCAATCCATTCACTATCCCGGATGTGAATAAACCAATAAGCAGCTCACAAAATCTCCATCTAGAGAAACAACAGCTGGCTGCTGCAGTTTAGTGGAAATGCACACGACATTCATATGTGAAACACCCCAACATCCTTCATTCTTACTAATCTTATTCTCAACGATCAGAAAGATTTTCCAAGTTTTTTATGTGAGAATAAGTTATTTTACACTAACAATCCAAAAAAAAAAAAAGATAAAGTCTGTCTCTATAATAGTTCTTAATGTATAAAAAGCACTGCAGAGACACAAAGTAATATTTTAATAACATACACATCATGTGATTTATCAACTTTCCCTGAGCTGAATGCAATATATACAGAGTACATTCTGCTTCATAATCACAGTGTGGTCACATGATATTCCTGAATATTTACTTCATAAACTGTTAAGCAAGAATATGGAAATGTATTAACATTAATTAATGTTAACATTAACATCCACTTTCCCTTTTAAATTAGCAAAGGATAAGGAAACTGACTACAAATGCAGGCTGTAAAGAAAGGTGCCTGCTTTGTCTCATAAATTATATGTTAGCCATTCTCAAGTGACAGTCTATTATCCATTTTTTTTTTGTTCAATAGTTCACTGCATAAATATCTTCAATTTACACTATCGGGAATTAATTCACTGATATTCTTGCTCTGACAATTAATTTCAGGGATTATTTTTTTCAATTTCATAACTTAGTAACAGTATAATTTTATAACTTATATAACTGATAGTATTCCATTGCAATGCCAATCATACCCCCAAAATATACCTTTACCTCAGGAGAGCTAAAGAATCCTTTGGCAGGAGGTTTGGTGAGGCATTAATATCCTGTCCTTTCACAGGAGGGAAGGTTCTTTCTCAATTCCCCCTACCCCCACTTTCACATAAATCAATGCATTAAAAAGTACTATTTGCCTATCTGAACTGGCAAAGACCTAGAATCCTCATGAGGACAATTACAAAAAACAACTTCATTTATTACATAGTACTGTGGATGAATTCTGAGTTATTTGAACATCATAAAAAAAGCAAAATTTATAGTAACGTTACTCGATCATTAAGCATAAGATACTACCCAGGATACTACCTTGTTTAAATTTGAAAATATAAATTTTTGATTAAATTATGCCCTTGAACTGTTTCATCTTGATCACAATATAATACAAACAAAATTTTTGAGAAACTTAGGAAAATGAAAGCTTAAAACATGGTAATAATATTATTTGTTGAGTATTTAATGTGTCAGGCATTGTGCTTAACGCTTTACAAAGATTATTGCAATTAATCCTTTACAAAAATGTAAACCGTTCCATTAATGTAATACTCAATTCATTTATACAATCCAGTATATTTCAAATTAAAAGACCCAGTGATCTTAAATACTACAGAGCAGGCTCTCTCAACACTGGTTCCATGCGAGAATTAGCCCCCCCCAACAAATATTTGAGTTGCCATCTTTTTAATTTTTCCAAATATTGATAGTACCATTCTAGGTGACTAGGAGACAAAATCACTTACTACAAGCAAAGGATGTCTTAAGACATTAAGGCTTAATTCTTATTAAGAAAGGCTGCTATAAATTTTTAAAAAGAATAATCATGATAAGACAACAATGATAGAGGAAGTTTTAATTCCACAGTTCATTTCTGTCTGACCAACATTTATTTGTAATGTATAGGCATCTTTCCAACAAACAGTCTTTGAAATATGTCTGACTACCTGACAGTTAAACAACAAAAAAATTCAATATTATAAATAAAAGGAAAATGGATGGATCTATATCCTCTAAGTAGTGGTCTTTTTTTTAGGGTGATGGGGGAGTAGGCACATATGTAAACTGTTGAACCAATTACTTTACCTTAATAGAATTTTTTTTATATTTTAAATTTATTATACTCAAAAAGCTTTTGTAGAAATATAGGATTCCATTTAAGTAGATACATTACTCTGTTCCTGAAATACATTCCAGTCAGAATATAATTCAGTGAGTTGATGACAATCCTGGCTCCAAAAGAAAGGAGGAGACCAGATTGGACAAGAATGAGCTAACAGATTGTACAGCCCAATTCTGTCCCTTTGAGTGTGATATATTGTTTCAAGATGCTAAAAACCCATAGTTTCTCAAAGCATATCTGTTGTGCTGGTTTTCCCATTTTCACAGAATCCTCATTATCAGAAAACTCTGTACTCTTTTCAAAGCACGTCAGACTCAGACCATATGCCACTGAATAATGCTTATCAATTGCCTAAAATGCTCAATAAAAGATGCAGCATAAAGAAGAAGAATGAAAGTTACTAAGACAGTTTAAAAAAATAAAGATAATTAAATATATCACATCTGGTACAGATGTTAAAGTTAAAACAGTTCCTTATAATTACTAAGTGTTAATTTCTTAAAATACACTTCTGTATGATAAAGTCTACAGACTGAAGGTGAAAAAATTAAAATGAAAGAAACACTTTAGAACATTCTGGCAAAATATTAAAGGAAAATAAATTTACAAATAATATTAATTAATTAAAGATAGTAAGTTTCCAGTCTTTGACAATACTCTGCTCTTATACCTTGCTATCTTCTCTAAAGCCCAAAACAATGACCCTTCAAAATGATTCACCATTTTTATATATGTGTGTATAAATATAAACATATTTATATATGTGATTAAACATATGATTTTATGTGAATTAAATATATAAATGAAATCTAAAGAATAACATGTAAATTTTTGCTATGTTGGCTAAATAAACACAATGCCATTTTTCAATGTTTTTGCCCTAATTCTTAATGATAGCAATATCAAAACTGGGTATTAAGGTGAAATAGTAAAGAGTTTTTGCTTATTAATGTTTTTAACGTAATTCACCATGCTATTGGTAAGAAATCCAAGTGTCAGCACTTCATATTTATTCTAGAATATACATTTTATGATTACTTCCATTTTTGGAGAGTTCAGATTCTAACACATGCTTATAGAGCATTTCCATATATTGAAAAGATTTTATTTATTTATTTATATTACTTTTTAATTTAAATCCAAGTTATTTAACATATAGTATAATAATGATTTTAGGAACAGAATTTAGTGATGTATCACTGACAAATAACACCTAGTGCTCATCCCAACAGTACCCTCCTTAATGCTCCTCATCCATTTAGCCCATTCCCCACCCAATATGCCACCAGCAACTCTCAGCTTATTCTCTGTGTTTAAGAGTCTCTTATGGTTTATGTCTCTCCCTGTTTTTATCTTATTTTTGCTTCCCTTCCCCTATGTTCACCTCTTTTGTTTCTTAAATTCCACATGAGAAAAGCTTTTAAAATGTAGATAAAGCTGATGAAACGGGCCTTATAATTTTAATTTGCTAAGGCAGTATAATTTTAAATGAACTATACTATATTAAATAATTTGTGAAGAATGAACTATACTATATTAATATAACTATTAATATAAATTAAGTTTGTGAAGAAAATAAGAAAGATATTATAAAAATAACAGCAAATTTTACCACAAAGATCCGAGCAAAAAGAACCTATCTATATATAAGGTATTCAATGTTGCTGTACTATAACAGCAATCAACAGTTAACACTTACTGAACATGTACCTCTGTTCCAGGCCTGTTCTAAGTACATTAAATAAATTAATGCATTTACTCTTTAACGACAATCTTGTAAGGATAGGATTATTATTATCCTTTTATGGATGAAGGGATAGGCTCAGAGGTTGAACACCTACCAAGGTCATGTAGCTTGTAATGGGCAGTCAGTATTAAACCTAGGAAGCCTGGCTACAGTCCAGGCTCTCAACCCCAATGCCCCATTCTAATTGCCACATGAATGTGATTTACTTAAAATAACTACTTAAAATAATGAAATCATTCATTTGGCCTAAGGCTGGCCCTCACTGTTTTAGACTGTGGGCAAAAACTAGGTAAGATTTGAAATAATGACTCATATACTAGACCCACATAGCTGGGGAACTATGCAGATGATAGCAAACTTATTTTTTTTAAGTTTATTTATTTTGAGAGATAAAGTGCATGAGGTGGGGAGGGGTAGAGAGAGAGGGAGAAAGAGAGAACCCCAAGTAGACTCCAAACTGTCAGCGTGGAGCCTCATGGAGGGCCTGAACCCATGAACTGTGAGCTCATGACCTGAGTCAAATCAAGAATTGGATGCTTAACTCACTGATGCTTACAAGCACCCCAATTAGCAAACCTATTTATTCTTCAGTATTTGAGTATTTCTACTTCTATGCCTAAAAATCAAGGATACTGAAAAGTATCTTTTTTTATAAACTAAAAGATCAGCACTCATGATTGAGACTAGCACAGTGCTTGTCAGTTGCCTGTGTTTGATATCGTAGCCACTGACTTTTCTCTACTGTTTACTTCCATCCCCATTAAATCACATATGGACACTATGACTCAACCATCTTCTCTAGTCAGTATGTTGTCAAAGATTTCAGTTACTGTATGGCAGAGTAAAACAAACAAACAAACATACATGCGCTCTGAGTTAGCCGTCCTGATTTTGAGTTTCCTAGTCCCATTTATTTCATGCTATCAGGTAAATTACTTAATTCTTCCAAGTTTTAGTTTTTACATCCATAAAACAAGGAGAACAAGAAGAGCTCTTCCAGAATTCATAATTAAATTACATAATATAACCCTCTAATGAACTATAAAGTACCCTGTAAGTATATCAACTATTACTAAGCATAAGATCTTTGCCTCTTTCTTCATTAAGACATGCATGATATCAACTACTGGCAAAATAAAATAGCTTCATATCTTATAGCTTCTCTTAATCACACAACTATTTCCATACTAAATGGAAAATAAATTTCCATACTAAATGGACCAACTAAAATCAAATATCCAATGTTCAACAAATCTGTGGATAATGTATGTCTTGATATTTAATATTTTTAGCCTACTAATGTCTCTACTGGTCAGTGACTAAGACGTCTGAAGCCTGATCAAAATAGAAAGCACTTGGGGTAGGACTTTTGCATCACGAACTCAATCTATTTTGGTTTGATAATAAAACAGATATATGAATTGAGAGTGTGGTTACCCTTATATTAAACTCAATTTAATTTCTGATTTTTAACAATTTCAAAGTCCATCTTCAAAGCCTGGTACTAATTTCTTATCTATAGGAAGAGGTCATTATCTATGTTGAATGAAAAACCAAATGAATCTAAAGAATTATAATTAAGTGTCATTAGTAGAAACTCCACCAAATCTGAACTTGTGATGATTTTGAATGGTCAGAGTTGCTGCTTGCTGTTCACCACCATCATCCAGGATGTCTGAGTGCTAAATCCCATGGGCCTTTCTCTGCTTTTGCCTCACTCAACACCCATTAACATTTAAAGTAGTGAAGCCCTCTCCTTCACAAAACCCTCTCAATCGTAGTGTTTTGTGACTTTCCTTGCTGGCATCACCTTCTCAGTGTCCTTTGACAGCTCATCATTTTCTACCCAAGCTCTACCGTCAATCACTCAATGCCTGCCCTCTGGTCCTGCATGCTCCATATCAGGGTCTCACGTGCTTACCTGGGTGTGCAGCCTGCTTCTACGATCATGCTCCCAAGTTCACATGTTCATGTCACATCCTCTGTGAGTTTTACAGACTTCCTCTATCTAATTGCCTTAAAAGTCTTGGGAATACACGTTAACATCCAAAATATAACTTTTCTGGCTTAGAGTTAGTAACTGGGGAGTCATTCTTGATTCTTTTCATTTGCTCAACCTTCATGTTTCACTACCAGAAAGTCCTACTGAACTAGGTCACCACCATCGTTAATCCCATGCTTAACGTCCACTTGAATCCATTTTCCACCAAGCAGCAAAAATGGCCTTAAAATGTAAATTGGAGTATGCAGTCTGCCTAGCTTAAAACATTTTAATGCCCTGGAACACCCCACGCTTTGATATCTGTTTGGTTTATTTCCTTGCTTCCTTCAGTTCTCTATTCAAAAATACCCTCATCACAGAGACCTTCTTTACTTATATCAATGTATGAAATTTACCCACCATACAGAAACATCGAGATATTTCTTTAATATATGAATAAATGACTACCTTCCCATAGTGCTTAAAATCAAAATCCAAACTCTGTAACCATTGGGTCTAAGGTCTTACATGAGCTGGCTTCTGCCTATCTCTGAAAGTTAACTTATGCCATTCGCCTCCTAGCTTATTCTGTTCCAGCTGAGCTGATCTCACTTCCTTTAACCTTCTATTCCTTTTATCTGAAATGCTATTATCTTCTCTTTTAGTGTAGCTAACTTGTTCTTATGCTTTGGTTCTCAGCTACAATGTTATCTCCTTAAAGAAATCTTCTCTGACCATTCTATTTAAAGAAGCCTCACCTCCCCTTATCATACTTCATTTCCCATTTTATAGAAATTTTTATAATATTATTTGGTTCATCACTTATATATATTTAAAAATTTCTATCTAGTTGAGCTCCTTGAGAACTGGGATCAGTTGGCTACCACAGTGCTTGGTAAGTTGTGGATATTCAATAAATATGTTACATAAATGAAACACTTTACAAATTCTGGTAAGAGTTGCCTACAGATTTAAGTTAAAAGAATACTCTAATGGGTATTTTTGAGGTGGAAGAGAAAAAAATGCTTGACTGTGTGATACCAGGTAATCTTTCAATCTTTTAATCTTCAACCGCAATTGAAGATATGGATCATGAACTAATTTAGCCATCTGATTCTCTAGTTATACATGTGGGTATGCCTGGCAGCAGTCCATCATTAGTAGAAACAAAAGGACCACATGGAGAGTATCATGAAAGGTAGTTCATGAACACTCCATGTGTATGCCTTTTCCTTCTGTGCTATCCCTAACTTCAACACACAGAAGCTCCCTGGAATATTTCTTATGTCAAGTTGACTGAGAGAAAAATAGTACAACTGACAAATGACTTTGCATAAGACAGTGGCACCATATGAAGTACACTGATGTGGTGTTATAGTTCATTTTGGAAATGACTCTAAATACAGCTAAGTGTCAAGTATTTTCCCTGTCACTTTACTGGAAAGAAGAGATGATGTGAATTGATGATCCATACTTTGCTCTATAGCTACCTGATTAGTCAAAGGGTCAAGAGCACGGCAAGAGCGCTACTGGAGGACAGGTGGCAAGAAAGGCACAAGTTTTACGTGGAAATTTTAGAATGGTCCCAGAACAGTCTACCTATACCCTAAGAAGACGTTTACCAAAAAGTTAACAGCAGTGCAGATAATGCTATTAATAGTAAAGTGGACAAAATGACCACTTCTAAGGATATCAGGCAGTCTCTCTCACAGATCCCTGTGTTTTGTGCAATGGGTTCCTGTACTAAGTGGCACCATGGTGTAAGAGATGAAAACTATGCATGTGCTAAACACGGACTTCCATTTCCTCAGGGGGATCTAGCTACTGCCACTGCTCTGTGCCTAATATACCACCAATGCAAACATCCCAGGGCCCTTGCCCAAGTGACCAGACAGCTATCTGGCAGTAAGGAAATTATATTGGAGTCTATCATAGAAAAGCAGCTATTTGGGATGATGTCTAGAATGGACACTCTGAATTTTGATTCTCTGTTCCAGCCTACCAAGTGCTGCCAATAGCATCAACAGTAGGATTACTGAACACTTTACACATCACCTAGTATCTCATATGATAATGTTTCTGACTAAGAAACTCACTTTATAGAGAAAGAGTAATACAGTGGATGCCATGGGATCCACTGGTCTTATTGCATCCTTCATTACCCAGAAAGAGGTGGGTTTATAGATAAATGACTCAGAGTGGCAGCTGAGAGACACTGCTTTGTCAAGGTTGGCGTGCTACCTTATAAAATGAGGTGTATGCTCTGAACTAGTAGTCAGTAAATGATATTATTTCTCTCATTACCAGAATATACAGCTCTAGGAACCAAGCAGTCAATGTGTGCAAATGTCTTTTCCAGTCAACAGCTAATAAACCACTTGGAGAATTCTTGTTTCCCTCCCTATAATTCTAGCTCAGCTAGTTTGGAGGCTTAATATCCAAGGGATGTAGCAATTTACTTAGAATCTAAAACAGCCACATCTCTCTTTCTATGGGGTCATAGTATAGTTTAGGTGACCAATCCTGATAAAGAAATTGAGCTCCTGCTACACAATAAGGGGAGGGAAAATTTTGGATGGACCCTAGAGAACTCTTCTAACATTACACTATCAACTTGAAAAATTAATCAAAAACTTTAAAAGCCTTATATAGTAAGCATACATAAAAATCCAGTTTCCAATGTTTCAGGAATGTGGGTTTTGGTTACTCCACTGGATAAAAAAGCTTACTTAGCTTAGGGGCTGGTTAAAGAAGTGTACAGGTGATGGAATGTAGAAAAAATAAATCACAAACGTCTGTTTGGCTCCCTGATCAAATATGTTTGGTCCTGTGCTGCAGAAATAAATGGTGTGGCCTCTACCTTTGCTATCTCACATACTTTAATTAACATATTTTACACATACTAACTAATTTCATTTCTCTTTCCTCTCTCTACACTCCACTTTTGAACATAGCATATGTTGCTTGTAGGTAACTTTCTAATTTAGTCCACTGGCGAGAAAATATTGAGATGAGATTCCACAAGGACCAGAGAGTGACTGGATATAACCAAGAGATCTAGACCCGGCAGAGTCATGTGCTGAAATTTTTAGTAGTTTGCCTTGGGGGAGGATGAGTGGAGTTTGGTTATATTAGGGAGAACTGTGTTAGCTGTTAGGAGGAAAAGTTTTTAGTTTTTTGAAGTGTAGGTATGGAGAGAATGGTGTTTGAAGAGTTTGGGCAGCTAAAGGATTGTAAAAAACTACTGACAGACAACAGCATTTGAATATCTCCCCCTGCAGAGAGGTCAAGGGGAGAAGATATTCCCATTCCTGCTGCATGCCTGAAACTTAAGCTCAGGCATTCCAGTGTTTCTGCCTTGGACTTGAAGGTTGAGAGAATCATATAAGAGCCCAACAATCATTTGAGGTTAATGATGGATGTGGTGGTCGTTAAGCTGAGAATCCAGGGGACATGGTAGCACATGCCCACACACTTAGGGAATCAGTGCAGAACGTCCTCCTGATGAGAACGATGAAAGGGCATTACTCTGGGGGTTTCCTTATGCTGCAGTATGATTTCATATCAATGACACACTTGAAGGGGTGATTCTGCTTCCCAATCCTTTACTTTGATAATTTACTGGGTGAAGGAGATAGTTGGATTCAATTTTTTTCCTCCTGACCTAAGCTATCTGGTCCTGCCGAAAACACCAATCTGAAATTGCAATAAGCAACAACAGGAATTGTCACTAAGCTTCTAGTCCAGGATATTATGGCAAGTAACTCTCATAAAGATTAAAGTGTTTAAAAAGTCCTCTCAATTTTTAAAAATGTTTATTTATTTTTGAGATAGAGACACAGAGTGTGAGTGGGGGAGGGGCAGAGAGAGAGGGGGATCCGAAGCAGGCTCTAGGCTCTAAGCTGTCACCAGAGCCCAGTGTGAGGCTCGAATCCATGAACTGCGAGATCACGACTTGAACGAAGTCAGACACTTAACTGACTGTGCCACACAGGCACCCCAAAAAGCCCTCCAATTTTAAAGTAATTAGTTAGGGACTTAACAACTGAAACACCTGCATTACAGGTTTTTGGTATAGTCAGATTGAATCTGCATAGCAGTCAGTTGCAGACCCTCTGAAATCTTGATTTTAAAGGTGATGGCTTTTAGACGAAAGGCTAAAACAAAGCCTAGATGCTCTTATTATTGTAATGTGCTTGGTGAAACATAATGTCCAAGAATTGTATAATTTCTAGCTGTCCTATTTTAGCAATGAAAATCTACAAAATAGCAGAAACCATGAAAGTAAATTATATGGTTTCTAATTAGCGTTGGTGACAAATTTTTGTGCTGATAAAAAAAAAATACAAAACAGAGAAGTAATTCTACACAATGGCTGAGCTGTCCAGTTGCTTAGGTCTCATATATTAAAATAAAAACAGTAAGTGTACTCTAGTTTGGAAGATCATGTGAGGTTCACATTTGAGGTTAGTATGAATCATATATGTGCTAAACTCACAGTCTTATAACACACACACACACACACACACACACACACACACACATATACACACATACATAGACACACACACACACATACTTGAGCAAACATCCCAAAAAGTGTTCATACATTACTGACCATACATGTATCAAGGGTGAGAACATTAGTCAGTATATGAGTTTTGGAAACTAATTAGCAGTGTTATGAAAAGCTATAAAAATATCCATATTACTTGACCCATTAATTTTAAAGTTAGAACTCTATACTGAGAAAATAAATCTAAATAAAAAACAATGTAAAGGATAACAACAGGTTTTTAATTTTCACACATTTAGTGTTTTCTAAATTTTTGAAAATGGTCATATTACATATTTTATAGGAAGTTAATTTTGCAAAACTGATTATAAGTTCTATGAGGGCAGTGAACACTCAAACAGAAAAACAAACATAAATATTATAATATATATAGCTGATGATGTTGAAGGGAAAAATGGGGAAATAAATATTTAGCAGGAAAATATTAGAAGAAAATACATCAAAATATTAAAAGTGTTAAAGTGGCAGTAGTACGCATTTCCTATATTTTTCCTCCAAATTTCTGTAATGTCGTATTAAATTTTTATATAGATTAAAACTACACATTGTTAAGTATATAATTTTCATTAATTATAATACAAACTAATTTGACATGTATAAGAAGTAGAAATAAAATATATTGCTTACCTCTCTTTCATCCATATTCAACCACTGCTTTGGATCTTCTTCAGTAGCCAGAAAAGCTATCAATTCCAAAGCAGTAAGACGAGTTTGACGTCTTGAAGAGACAAATATCAAAACAGGTTTGGCTGGAGAATGGCTTCTAATCGCTATTGAAAAGTTGTGGAAAATGTGGAAAATAAGAGAAAGCAAGCCACTTACACCCAAATATGAATGTTATTAGGATATCAAATGGATGATATATCAAAGTTAGTATCACTGATTTAAATAAACTCTTAATTTAGTCATGAAATGCAGCATTATCTGAGGTACTATTTGGATCGGACAACATATTGGAGAAATGATAGGAAAGGTAGCTGAACCTACCTGCGGAACCATATCGCTTGGACAGCGGAAGCTGAACTATTCTGAGCTGCTGAGGAAGGTAATACTTAAAAAAAGCCAAGACTCTTCAGTAATAGCTGTATATGAATAATAAATCTAAGGTTGAACTTTCTGAGTTGTGCTTCTGCTCACCTAAGTGACAATATTATAGAGTTAATTGATCCTGGGGTGGAGGGAGAGGGTCACATCCTACCTAGTGATGAAAACTCTCTAAGAAAAGCCCCCCAAATTCCTTTCATTTTTGCCATTACCAATGAATGGAATAACTAAGAGAGGTTGTGGGGCACCTGGGTGGCTCAGTTGGTTAAGCATCTGACTTTAGTTCAGGTCATATCTCACTGTTTGTGAGTCTGAGCACCATGTTAGGCTCTGTGCTGACAGCTCAGAGCCTGGAACCTGCTTCAGATTCTTGTCTCTGTCTCTGCCCCTTCCCTGCTCATGCTCTGTCTGTCTGTCTCTCTTTCTCAAATATAAATAAAATACATTAGCTTTTTTTTTTAAAAAAGAGATTTTATATCAATAAACTAGTCGGAGATATGTCAAACGAAGGTTTTCCTTTCCTCTAAGTGGAAAGATAAGAGAATGTAGAAGAGAACTGAAGAGAATACCATGCCTGAATCTCTTCAGAAGATGCAGTGAACAGTCTGATACCTGTAATTCTACTGAAAGAAAAAAATTACTTAAAGAGCCACATAAATCATCTGACCTAACTGGAAACAAGGCTTCTTTACTCTATTTTGGCTCTAAAATACTGATAAGATGCTACAAGGGAAATTTATACCTATGTGTGCATAGGTCTCTTAACACAGAGATATTTAACAGTTTTATATGAAAAATTCAACCTTCTGTAATTTCTTGTTTGAAATGTGAGCTGCAGAATTTCTTTTTATAGACTAAGAAACAAGGATTATAAGGAAAATGTTGACATGACCTTCGCTATATTTATACCCTAAGAATAAGAAATAGAGCTATCATAAAATCCTATTTCTAAACTCAAAGAAATATAGTGATACACTACAGGTATAATAAATAGCTTATAAGGAAAGCTACTGTATTGATATCATATCTAGACAAGTGTAAGTATTTTAGTTATTTACTATTGATTTATATAACCCAAATGCTTCATTTTAACCATTGGCATGCAATTGGCCATTGCTTACATAAATATAAGCAATCACAACAATACATACCATGAAAAATAAACTCACTTATTTATCACTCAGTTTATCAGAATATTACAGAATATAAATGGTAATGCTTTGATAAATCATATTTGAAATACAATGTTTAAAATACACATATTAGTACAATATTGGTGTCATTTGTACACATAATCATGAATGAATCTGTCTCTTTTTTTAAACCTCAACATTTAATGGATTTTTGCTGCTGCAAGAACAGGTGTGGCTGAACAGCTCACGGCAGATTTATTGTTCATTAGTGATTTTGTACAATGCTTCTGTGGAGGTGTAAATAATCTGAACTGCCAAGATTGGTCTCTAGTTCACAATCAATACTTTGCTTCTGTCATCAGGCTAATTACAGCAGCTAAAAAGTCACCTCACAACTGTCACCTCACAATCAACAGCAGTTCACATTAGAGAATTTATTTTGGAGGTTATTTTTAATTGATATAATAAATATTCCTTATGCAGCCTAAACAAAACACATTTTAGTAAAATAGGAGTGTTATTCTTAAATCTTTCCTGCTTGCCTAATTTGTTAGAAAAAGAAAACCAAAACAAAACAAAACAAAACAAAACAAAAACAGAAGCAGTAAAAAAAAAAGTATTGAAATTTGTAAGTTTTAGGGTGTCTGGTAAGGATTATGTGATTTTTTTTACACTTATAGTTCCCATTTATCATTTGTTCAAGCTACTACCAGAGAAAATAACTTAATAGATTAAGAATCATTTACTTTTTAAGAATACATTTTTCTACTACCAAGAGAGTATCATTACAAAATCTCTCTAATTTTCAATGGTTAATTCAACATACATTTTCTTTTTTTAACAGCTGAGGTAAATTGTTTTACGCATTTGTGGAAGTTGGAGCAACACCGCCATTTCAAAGAAATCCAAGTTATTGGAATGCATTTAATACTACCATATAAATTCTCCAAGGATCTGAGGCTTACCTTGAAATGTCGGCTTATTCATACTAGCCATACGAGGACAGTAATGTTGACCTGGGAAGCCTTGAATATGAACTTCCAGTGGAACTGGACGTACTGATGGTCTGAAATTGAACAAGCCCATCTAGAGTAAAAACGAGAAAGAAATCATTTTCTGTTTTCCTATTTCAGTTTATGTTTTAGTGTCTCATTAATATGGCCACCTAAGCCGCACTATTAAATGCCTATTTATCAATCTTCCACATACCTGATGAATGTTGAGCCAGTCAGCGAGGTCTCTGGCATTGGCTAATGCAGTAGAGAGTCCAACTATTCTAACAGGCTTTTCTGTGTGCGATGAGATGAAATTTGTTCGAGATACAATGACCTCTAGAACAGGTCCTCTTTCCTCCCCTAGGAAATAGGAATAATACATGTTAATCATTTAACAAGTCCGATGCTGGCTGCTGCAAGTATGAGGGTCCAAATGTACAAACTGACATCAGATACAGTGGTACCCACCAAGCAGATGGATCTCATCTATAATGAGAATAGTGACTTGCTTCACATAGTTCCTATTTTGCCAGCTTCTACTGACTCCATCCCACTTCTCTGGTGTAGTGACGATAAGGTCAGCCTTAGCAATGGATTTCATATCAGGAGTCACATCTCCAGTTAGTTCAATAACTCTGGAAAGGAAGAAAAATGATCTTTTTCTTAGAAAACACATGACCTTGGAAAGGCAAAAGTTTATCCTTCAAAATAAAATTTTATAATGCTTAATATGACTTTATCTCTCTTTGATTTCTTTCTTTTTTAAAAAATTTTTTTAAATGTTTTCTTTATTTTTGAGAGAGAGAAATAGTGTGAGCAGGGAAGGGTCAGAGAGAGAGAGGGAGACACAGAATCTGAAGACAGGCTCCAGGCTGTGAGCTGTCAGCACAGAGCCCGATGTAGGACTCGAACCCACAAACCACGAGATCATGACCTGAGCTGAAGCCAGAAGCTCAACCAACTGAGCCACCCAGGCGCCCCATCTCCCTTTGATTTCTGAAATTTTCTGAGCTGAGTCCAAAATATTATTTTTAAGAACTGTAACAGAATACTGATATAGTTTTGTACAGATATGCAAAGGTGTCAAACTTTGCTATGATTATGTTTACAAAGTCTCTACTCTATGTGCTTTTATAGAGTTGAACTCATATTTCCTTCTCATAAATTGGAAATAACACTTTTCTAATGAAGGGAAGTGTTATTAAGACATAAAGAGGCATTCATTAAGAATATAATTATGTGTAAGGTCATTTCTTTTTTTAGACTAAGAATTTCTATAGATATTATAGGTAAATTCAAACATACTAGGACACAAGACATGCTGGGGCAAATACGTGTTACCTCATTATAAGAAGACCTCAGTTTTATAGTGAGAAAGAAAGAAATCTGAAGCCAACTCTAAATTTTAGATAATTACTGAATAATTTTTATATCTGACTTAATCCTCAAAAAATAAAACAAGGCAAGATTAGTTCCTCCAAGTACAGTGTTTCCAAAGCTTTTGCCTATTTTTATTCATTTTTTATTTTTATATTTTCTTATTTTGAATATGTGATATATTCATATGGTTCAAAGAATGTGTCGTCAGCAGTCTCTGTAGAATGTCTGTCTTCCAATCACCTGGTCCTTGTTCTAAAGCAACAATATATATTCTTTATCATTATTCCAAAAAGTAAAAGGTAGGCTACTTTACTTAAAAACATTTTCTACAGTATCTCTGGAAATCATTCCTTCAGTATATGAAAAGTTCATTCTTTATAGAATAATATAATATTTTGCATTGTGTAAATGTACTATAATTTATTTAGTCATGTTCTATTGGATACTCAGATTACCTGTAATTTTGCTAGTAAAAACAATACCACAATGAATAACCTTGTGCAATACTAAAATTTTTTTTAGAAAGTCATGTTCTTTAATGAATTTGTATTTTTTGGTAAATGCTCTCTATGTGGTTTCTGGGACTTTGAATGATATGAAAGGAAAATAAAGAGCCAAATTTATTTTTCTTTAGCTTTAAAATTTAAAAAATTTGAGAAAATTATCCTGTCAAATATACATATTAAATAATTAAAGGATTTTCATTTTTTTGACATTAAAACAATGGGAATAGTGGTAACATTTTAACAGTGTTTACAATACCCTTAAATAAAAGATGATGAAAATCACTGTTAAAGCAATCAACACTTTTGTGAAAATCTTTTATTTGTTCATCCTTTTAGATTACTCAAAACATACCTTCTACAAAAGCAAGAACTTACTTTTTACCAAGTTTTTCTTCTATTCTAACTTTCCAGTCATCCATTCTTTCACGTACAAGGGCTTTTAAGGGTGCAATATATACTGCCTGAAAATGGAAGGGAGAGTAAAAAGATCTTAAAAAAAGTAACATCATTTTCAAATAAAGGTAAACCCTGTAAAATTTATCCACATACAACAGTGTGGTTTAAAAATGTATCTTATATTACTGAAAAGCTTAAAATTTAAAGTTAATGGAAAAAGTTATTAATTTGCTCAAATTACCCTCATCCAAAGTAAGATAGAAATATAATACATCATAAAATACTGACATAGAAAATTTTAAATATTTAAAAAAAATCACCAAAGGTATTTTAAGTGATGAAAATTAAATTTTAATGCAGATTTTATGGAAGATGCTAAGTCATAGATCTTAGATATTCTACCCTTTCTTAATAACAAAAGTGACTGGTCTTTAATAATCCAAACTTACATACAGATTTTTTGGTCAAAAATTTTTTTTCCCTTATAAAATGTTTCAAATTTATAGGAGAGCTCTACTGTTGTATTAGTAGGTCTCATAACAGGTCAAAAACCAAAAATAGACTGAGAAGTAGGAAAACTTCAAGTTAAGCAGAGAAGAAAAGTCACTAATTGAAATCATTGAAAAAGGAAGTTAAAACATTTATAAAATAATAAATGATGAGGAAAATACCATATCATTCCAATCACAATATATGAATTAGCTTTCTTGAAAAATATGTACCTCTAAACTATGAGTACGTACTTCACATTTCAAGAAAGTATAAAATCAATACTTATTTGACTTGCCACATATTTTACATTAATAAAATGGAATTTGCAGAAATGTGGAATAAAACTGCCTCTGTATTTCCTGTGTATAATTAAACTGTACTTGTTGAACGATTAACATTTTTTATAGCAAAAGGATATGAATAAAAGTTATTATTTATCTTATGAATATGGCTATGGATCAGATATCTTATAATGAGAAAAAGATATGTGGAAAGTGACATGTACATTAGAAATCTAACTAGAGAACTCCAAAGTTTAAGATAAGTTTTCCTCTGGCCAGTTATTCTAATAATGATCTGGTCTCCTGTCCTTCCACCTCCATTCAGAAAAGTCACTAAGAGTGCTTGTGTCCTGCTGTGTATTTAGAACTGGCTAGTTTACAGATTATGAACTGCATTTTCTAATTAAAGTAAGCATGTGATTCTTTCAAACAGACCTTTGAAGAAGGGTACTTGTTGAAGACTCTGAAAATGGCTAATTCAGCAGCAACAGTCTTTCCTGATCCAGTTGGTGCTCCAAGGAGGACATTGCAGTCTGTGTGGTATAGGGTATGAAATATTTGTGTCTGTACAGGGTTAAAGTGGCTAAAGTTGTACAGTGCTTCATATGCTTCACATCCCAAAGCTGTGATTGGTAAAGGCTGAAGATCCAGTAATTCTGAAAAGATGAAAGAGGTATTGCCATACAATAACTGGAAAATATGCACAATACTGAATACTGTCTCTTAGGAATAAGTTATGACAACCTTTAATTCCTTCAAGGGGGAAAAATGACTTAACATAAATTTTTACATAGTAGTTACAGATCTTTTGTCTCCCATTACTACATCTATAATATTGATGTTTTGGATACTTTCCTGGGGGAGTTCCCATATACTGACTATAATGCAATTATATTATATAATTACATATAATTATATTATATAATGGTCTTCCCAATCAGGAAAGTAATTGGAATGACAGGTGAGTGAAAATACGTATGGAATAAAAGAAAACTAAATCTACACCAGTCTATAGAAAAAGGAAAACCATAGGTAAACTAAAGTGCTCGAATGGTTACCAGTAAGAAATCTCCTTTGTTCTGTTAGAAAATGGACCAAACCAGAATGGCTGAGTGAGCTATCGCTCTAGCCAATGTAAACTAAACTAAAATAATTACAGGAAGAAAACCCAGGGATGAGGGAAAAACCTCATTGAGGTTACATCGTGCATTTCTAACTATTGACTGAGATGTCACGGTGGTGCATTTACTGTTTTTTAAAATGTAGTCAGAAGTCAACCAATTATATAAATAGATGATACGTGCTTGGCCACTCAACAGAGAGGTGATAAAATGAGCACTAAAATATAATATTAATGCACGTTAAAATCAAGTACTGAAGTCAGAGATCTAGTAGTCTAGGTAGTAGTAGTCATGATGACAGCATATATTTTTAAAATAAAGCACACAAATATTTTTATGTATGTATAGGCATATTTGATGGAAGAAAAGCAGAACGGTCCTCTTAAATGAGTGTATCAGTAGATATTGCAATCTTATTATTTTTCTATGTTGGCAAGCTTTTTAGTTCTATCAAGATACCCAAGTGGTTTTAAGCTGTAGTCTAAAGTACTTCCCTTTAAGATGTGTTAGGATAATGAACAAGGTACCCATTTGATAAAAATGGCAAAGATAAGTCACATTAATGTCTTCTTTCATCTCCTAAAGGATTGTCAAAAAAATGTTAGTAAGAACTAATAAAATTTTGAAATTTTGGAAAAAAAGTTTGTCTTCAGAGGAATTATATGAACAAAATTGACCTTCATTTTTCTAGAAACTAAGGGTCTCCTGAAATCAATGATCATCAATTATGAATACTGAGTTGAGAAGAAATAAACTTAATACAAAAAATTAATAGTTCAATCTAAAGATTTTTTTTAAAGTAGGCTTCATGGTTAGTGCAGAGCCCAACATGGGGCTTGAACTCACAACCCTGAGATGAATACCTCAGCTGAGATCGAGTCAGAAGCTTAACCAATGGAGCTACGCTGGTGCCCCCAAAGATATTTTTGAAATAGAATACAGTCTACTTGAAAGTATCAATATAAACATTTATTCATGAAATTTTGCTTCTTTAATAAGTCACAATATAAACATAATTGCTCATGTAGCAAAAATCTAAAATGGATTTTTGTTAGTTGTCAAAGAAAAACTGTTACATGATATTGGAGATTACCATACACCCTTTTATCATATTACTGTGGGAGAACAGAACTAATAAAATGGGTACTTGTTTGTTGGATGCAAAGTGACTTGAGGTATAGTGAATCTATTCTGTAGTAATAGCATTATCTCATTCCTTAATATTAGTATTTGTCTGGTTTGGTTTGGTGTAGAAGCATACTGTATAGAGGGAAAGGAACCTACAATTCACTTTAATTAATTCATTTAACATACTAGAAATAAGTTTAAGTAAACAGTAATAAAGGCAAAGAAAAAGGATACCTCAAAAGTTTCATAGAGATCACAGATTACATGACAACACTTGCAATGGAAAAGGAAGGAAATGGGGAGAAATTGTAATGATTATATGTAAAAACAGGGATAAAGACAAAATAATACAGAAATAGTGAGTCTCATGCTTATTAGAACTATGAGATTGAACTAGATTTACTTTAATGTTTTTGTACTAAAACAAAATTAAGGCCCATCATTAAACTCTACCTAATATATACATAGCAATCTATTTTGGAAAGTCTCTTTTCAAATTATATTGACAAATAAGTTGGATTCTGATTCAGATTCAGACAGCTTTCTAAGTATATACAAATGCAACTTTAATTAAAACAACACTTCTCCAAAATCGATGATTCAAGTTACTATTCAATGTTACCTGTATGAGGAGGATGTCTCTCTGGTAGAATCAGATGTTGAAAGTTGATAATACACACAGCCTCAGCTCCTAACCATCTGTCGGACACTGCTCGGATGTAGTATTGGGAAGGCAAAGGCTCAAAAATAGGGATTGTAAACACGAGTAGTTGAGCTTCTTTACTAATGACCTAATATGAAATAAAGTCTCAAGTGAATATGAATATCCTAATATGATAAAGGCCTTCTTAGTCTCTGTTTAAGACAATGGTATCTACAGCAAGAGGTACTAAAGATAAAGAAATTATCTTGAATTTCTAAATAGTTGAGCTTTCCAGGCACTTTAGAAACTTGTAGGTGGTTTCCTCATGAGGATACCTGATATTATAGAAAATAAAATTTATACTCAATTTATATTATTTATATATGGATATCATCATGTATTAACAAGTTATCAGTTCGACTCAATCAGAATTTCCCAAACCTCATTCATTAAATTACTCAATGTCATAATTTTTACCAAATTATTTACTTAATATTTTTCTTTAAATTCTATTATTACCTTAAGTGAAATAAGAGAACCTAACATAAATTGAAGGTAAACATGAAAATAAAACTTTGCTGTGAAATTTTGCTGCTGTCTATACCTAAGGTTCTTCCCAGCCTGAAGCTTGCTTTCTCTTTGATAAAAAGAGAAGTCATGGATGAAGCATCACAGCTAAAGATATGCCAGCATCAAATTGAGTCTTTCTCTTGTGATTTAGGAAAAATTTTTCTAAAATACCCCTTTTACTCTTTTAGTCAATACTCTTTAGTATTTTGCTTTTGTAACACCTAAAATTATTAGTTTTTATTTAATAAATAACCTAAAGTTATTAATATTTAAAAATTTTTAAATCTTTTATTTATTTCTGAGAGAGAGAGATAGCATGAGCAGGGGAGGGTCAGAGACAGAAGGAGACAGAGAATCTGAAGACAGGCTCCAGGTCCTGAGCTAGCTGTCAGCACAGAGCCTGATGCGGGGCTTAAACCCACGAACTGTGAGATCATGACCTGAGCCGAAGTCAGACGCTCAACCGACTGAGCCACCCAGGTGCTCCCAAAGTTATTAATTTTTATTTATCCCATCCATTTGACATATTCCATTCCTCTGGAAGTCATGCCTTACCATGATAAAAATTACAGACTGATTTCTCAAACTTAGATCACATTGAATATATGAATAAAATAACATGCAATTTCTGTTTTCTTTAAAACCAAATAGAATCATAAAAAATAATAAATAAAACTTTAATGGTACTATGAAATTGTAGAGAAATAGGTAAAAACAGAAATTATTTAGTTCATATTTTCTTCCTTCTGTAATAGCAACGTAATAATAGAGTAACACACCCATGTTTACCTGTTTTTTTAGAACTAGAAAATACTCTGAATGGTAAATATGATCATTTGTAGGATCTTCTACCCAAATCCACCAAGGTTCTCCTACTGTCCCATGGACCTAGAAGAAAAATAACATTCTAATACTATGTGTATTTTAACTCAAGTCAGGGATACTCTTGTCTGCGTACCCAGCACCCAATCCTCTCTCTCTTTCTAACAGCTTTATTAAAATATAATTTACATAACAAAGTTTACTCAATTAAAGTAAACAGTTCAATGGTTTTAATATATTCGGAAAGTTGTACAAACTCTTCCATAATCTACTTTTAGAACTACCCCCCAAAAGGAATTTTAAACCCATTTTCAGTCACTACCTATCTTCCCCTATTGGCCCCATCTCCAACCTTGACAACCACAATCTGTTTTCTCTCTATAAAGATTTGCTTATATTGGACATTTTATATAAATAGAATCATATGTGGTCTTCTTTCATCTACTATGTTTTGAAGGTACATTCATGTTGTATTATGCATCAGTCTTCATTCTTTTAACTGACAAATAAGATTCTATTGGATAAATAGATATACTCTCTCTCATGTATTCCTTCCACTCCCTCTTTTTTTTCCCTAACAAAGCTCAATCTTGTTTAGTGTTCATCTCTCTCTCTTGTGACTCAGAAGAAGGTGACCACATCTCCCAGGATGGTTTTAGTACAAGCCAATCAGCTTACAGTATCCTTTCAACAAACAGCTTCTGGTAAGAGATAGGCACTTGCCCAATACTGGCCCACTTAGACTGAAGAAAAAGTCTTCTGGTCCAGACTCTGGGTTAATGAAGTTGGGGTGTGTTTATCTTTCTCTGTTAAGTGTGGACAAGGAAGCATGAAAATATTTGGAGAGTAGCCAAGAGTGTCAGGAGAGCAATATGATGAACCTTAAAGTACAGCATTAAATAAAAAACTCAATCATCTTTGGGGCCTACTCTACCTGTGGAGCTTTTATTGTGGAAGACAATATATTTCCTTGCATAAGTTAGTTTGAGACAAGTTAAGTTTTCTATTCTTGTAGCCAACAGCCTTCTGACTGGTAGAGTTTAACAATAAAAACAATATCTTAACATACTAATGAATTAAGCCAAACTGTGAAAGATTTTTCTATGGATATTGACAAAATAAAGTGTGGGGAAAAAAAAGACATTTATGCATTTCAAAAACACTCTGTTAAATAGAAAATGAAATATAAGTATATGGCTAATTTTATATTTTATGTTTAATTTTGTTTATAGAAATATTAAATATATCATGTGGCTCTCATAGAAATTCTATGAGAAACTAATTATTATTATTTCTTATGTTTTCAGATGAGGAAACTGAAGAAATTACTGGTTAGGACAGTTTATGATCTGTAGTAGATTTGCATTAGGACTATGGTTGGGTAATTTTTGAGCACACTGATGAACAAAATTAATTCACATTAAAGACATATGAATAACGTCAGGTGATGTAGAAGATATTTACTTAGACTAAATTAGAACCTTACAATAACCATGTAAAGTAGGCATTGATAGTACAATTACTAATTTCCTTGTCTTCTTCCACTGGCTTCTTGAAAGAAAGGATTGAGACTTACTTGGTTTTGGATCTACAATCTCTACTCTACTGTACTCTTTGTACAGTAACTACTGAAAAGACACCTTTAAAAATTTTGACAGAATAAGAAAAGGATCAAGAATAGATCTTCCTACACACACACAAACACACATACTTACACACACAGTGACACCTAAGATTTAGAAAGAAGAATAGAAGAAATAGAAATGTGATGGGTGCCAAGGAAGGGCATTTTCAAGAAGGACAAAGTATAGTGCTGAATGTTCAGAGAAGTAAAAAAAATAAAAACTGAGAAGAAGTCACTTATTATGGGAACCAGTCAGTTTTTGGTATTCACTGAGAAAGTAGTCTCAGAAGGAAAGAAACTTGTGACCAGGAAGAAAATATAGAATTCTCTTTCTACAAGTCTAATGGTAAAGAAGAGAATGACAGTTGGAGAAATACTAGGATTAAACAGCTCTTTTAGCAAGAATCTTAACTTTTTAATAGGCTAAAATGACAAAGTAAGTAGGACTGGCAAAAATGAAGATACCAGAGAGAAAATTAAAGAAGATAGAATTAAGAAGCAAAGTCACTATGAAAGTGAGTCACTAAACTATTGTTCAGTGCTAAATATTTAGGTCACCTAAGATGTTCTGAAAAGGTCTCATTGGTTGACATATTAATGTATTACACCATGTTTTTCTTGAGGATGATAGTAAATATTACTATAATGTTTTAAACGAATCTCCAATATATCTTTTCAGAGATTTTCTACATGCCATAAGGACACATGTAAGGAGGTAAAATTGAACCTGCAGTATAGGCATCTTTGCTTATCATGGATATAGATATTTTCCACTTTTACCTGATCATTCCAAGTAAAGTCAGGGCAGATGCTGAGTGTCACGCGAAGGACAGTCCGTGTGATGGGCTGAATGGACGCTTCCATTGTAACAGAAGGAATCTGATGAACGCATTGTTTGACCTTGAGTCCAATATTCACATGATGCAGCATGTGACCTATAAGGAAAACATCACATAGAAGAAATGTGTTCAGACAGAAAAAAAGCAATATAATCTGACTTGTAAATGGGATTTCAGAGAAGGTGGTTTTATTGCTTGTTTTATGATTTGCTATGTAGAATAGTTGACATTCTTGACCTGGCATGTTTGAATATTTTGTAATAGTTAACTCGAATTAGCAATTCATAGCTCTGAAAACCGGTATCAAGGTTTCTTCAGCTATTAATAGGGTCCTTAAAATTACTGAGACTTGACAGTGTTTAAACTACTATAAACAGTTCCATTTATCCTAGTTAGCTCATGACATATTATAAAAATATTCAGTATTTTGTGAAAACAGCCATTAATTTACAGAAAGTCTATTTCTCAACATTATAACTATGATAGAAAATGTTTTGATAATAAAACACAAATCACCCATCCAAACTCATTTCCAGAAAAATGCTAAAATATAAAATATGGTCACATAGCACACAATTAACCAGTTAACCATATTTTCATGAATGATTAGATCCTGAAATAGTTATGTCTGGGAATGCCAGGGTGGGGAGTGTGGTCACCAACAGATGTGACTAACTATAAACATTTTCCTACCTCAGTCAAGCAATTAAGTGGAAACAGATTATATTTAATAGTATTAATATTTCTTGTCTATCTAGGTTCTTTATAACTTCTTAAAGCATGCTTATGAACAGATCAAAATGTTCTATGTTAACCAGAATCTGAACTAAAGTGATTTTCTTTATTTTGATAAAACATTTATATGTTAGTCCAGTGAGTACTCATAACTTTCCTCGTTAAAACCCTCAATTTCTATTTTTATTGATACTTCCCTTCTACCTTTCTGTCTTAAAAGTGTTCTCATTATACAGGTGAAATAGCTACCTCAGACCCTCTTTATATCTTTGGACCTTATCCTCTCTCTTATTTCTCTTCAGCCTGATTCCCTTCATGTGTTATGTCTATCCTGTTCAGAATGTGAAATATTAGCTAGTCAATACATTATACATTTGTCCAATAAAATGTTCAGGTACATGAAATGTATGTAGAAATAATTTTTCAAATATCATATGATGAAAGCAGAACAAATGCTCTTGACATATTGATACCAACGAGTTTTAAAATGGTAAAATCTTGAGTAATGTGAAAATGTACAATAGTTCTCTTTTATATCTAATAAACCATTTGCACAGAATAATACATGAAGATATTTTTGCTTCCTTCTTACCTATTTCATCTTTCCTCATGTCTTTCAGCTTATCCACAGTAAGATTTTTTTCCTCTAATCTTGTTAGAATGTGTGGTGGTAACACTGAAAACTGTCTCAAAGGGCTAGCCCAACCCCAAAGTCTCTTGTCAATGACTTTACTAAGATTCAGGAGCCTGTAGGTCATGGCAGGCCAGCGTTTCCTCAGAGCGATTTCAAAAAGAGCACGAACAATTCTGGCTGCATTCTGAAGAATAAAAAGAGGGTTGGTGGTTAGGTACAGTCTACTTTTAAATTTGTCAACTTTGTCATTCACGTTCAGTTTTACAAGTATGCCAAGTTGAAACTTTTAATTGTGGGCAATATCTATTCTCATAGAATCCTATTTATCTTCATTATTTCTACATTAAGAATAATTACATCCTTCATATGTGGATGTTATCTTGTTTAATTCTCAGATGGTAGCCTCATTTCCAAATTGTCAGGACGCTCCACCCTAAACCCCCTAACCAGGAATGAAGGAGATAAAACGTATGTAAAGTATTTAGGAGGCTGTTAAGACCGGTTAAAATATAAGATACAGCTGAGGATACCCTTGGGTAGATAGTGGAATGATTATAAGTCTACTTAGAAAAATAAGGAGGACTTGGGGATCCAGTCAGATGGAAAAATTAGTGAGAGAAGAGTGATAAAGCAAATACTGATGAGTGCAGATACCTGTATTAATGACTCCCTAAAAACTAAGTAACATATTAACTGCTTTATGTATCTAGTTTAATCTGTATATTATCTCATTTAACCTTTATAGCAATTGTGTTTGATTGGTCTTGATATTACGAGTTTACAGATGAAGAGCTTGGTACAGCTAATAATTTGACCAAGATAACACAGATAGTTCATGTCAGAGTTTCTATTCAAAGCTAGGTCTAAACAACTCCAATTAAACTCCAAGATTCTAAATTCAGTGATCAGGATAATTTCATTAGTAGACATACAGAAAGTTACAATGACTGAAGCCTATTAAACATCTCCACAGTTAGTTTCTATTTATTTTGCCCTCTTCCCTCTATCATTAACTTTGTAGATTTTTACTGAAGATTGCTTTTAAAGTCATGAACTTGGAGATACCTCACAGAATCAAATGACATCTATATCTGATGTCATCTGAAAATGAAGAAGGTTAAAATTTGGTCAAAATCATAAAAAGAGATGAAATAGAGTGAAGATTTTAGATGGCAAAATCAAAATTGTTTCTTGACAAATTCAACTACTTTTTATCAGTAAGAGAAATTTAAGAACCAAAATGGTATTAAAAATTACAGGATGGCTTTTATTAGGACCAGAGAATGATAAATAAAATGAGCATTTTGATTATTATATCTACCAAATAGATCTTCTTGCATCATTCCTACTTGTTCTTGTACATGCAGAACTAATTTTCCCAATGTATTTGAAAGTATGTTATTTCTCTATGTCAGAAACTACAGTTGTTCCCTAAAAGCTGAAAGAAATGGAAGGGGAAATCCCATGTGAGATATAAGCAGATGTTTTAATCTGGAATGATATAAACTGAATGGGAATAATGATCAAAGTCTCTAAAATGTGCAGTTTAGAGAAGGTACTAAATACGTTCTTTATACATACATACATACATAAATTCGTTATACAATGGTAGAATATTTGAGCTAAAGATTTATCGCAGGGCCTGAGATCATCCAGTTTTAGAAATACAGAAGGAATTATTACTATCTTACAGATCTGAGAGGGTGTTTGTGGAACTGTTGGTGGCTTAAACTTAAAATATAAACTCAAAAGTATTTTATCCCATGCATTCCAGAATAATAAAACCACAATGGCCATTTATGAAAAACCAGGATGCTTTGAGATATAACCTTAATTTTCTAAGACTGACTTTCTGGGTACCAATCATGAAGAAACCATAGTTTTACACTGTAAAGAATTCATGCGTCAGTCTTCATAATCTTGAATCAAGCAGAAATGGGCCAAATTATTCATCCAGAAAAGCTTGAACTTTTAGTTAAGTCATTAACTGTTCCAATATAAAATCATTAGAAAATGTAAAATGACAGTACTATATTATTTTTCAGAAAAACAGAAAACAAAAGAGTTAAGAAACAATGGTTCCTATAGAAGTCACAGAGTTTTGAGAACATACATATAAATTTTTATGGCAGGAAACACAAAGAAAAAGGACGTTTTCACCACATCTACACATGCTTTATAGAGTATATGAAATCACCTGGTTCCCTGGCTACACTGATTAAATTACTGAATTCATTCATATTACTTGCCAATATATCCTGGTTCATGTTTGCAAATATTTCATTTTTATAGTTATCTTAAATCACTCCTGAGTATTTGTGGCTATTAATACTAATTTATTTAAGACAAACATACTTTTTCTACATAAAGTTTTTGAACAAAATTACCAACATAAGATACATGGCAGAATTATTTCTATATTTAAAATAAGATTAAGTTTTATAGTTCCTTAACTTAGAGGAGGTATTACTCAATAAAAAATGAAAAAAATTATTCTTTTTTAATTTTAATTTTATTTTAATTATAGTATAGATAATATACTGTGTCACATTAGTTTCAGGTATACAGCATAGTGATTCAACAATTCCGTACATCATACTGACGGTCATAATGACAAGTGCACTCCTTGACTCCCATCCCCTATTTCACTTCTCCCCCCACCCACTAACTCTGTGGCAACCATTCATTTATTCTCTATAATTAAGAGTCTATTTCTTTGTTTGTCTTTCTTTTGAAAAAGGTATTCTTGGGGTGCTTGGGTGGCTCAGTCAGTTAAGCATCTGACTCTTGGTTTTAGGGGTCATGATCTCACAGTTCATGAGTTCAAGCCCCACATTGGGCTCTGCACTGATGGGGAGGAGCCTGGTAGGGATTCTCTGTCTCCTCTCTCTCTGCCCCTCCCCTGCTTGCACACTCTCTCTCCCAATCTCTCTCTCTCTCTCTCCCTCTCAAAAATAAATAAACAGCTTAAAAAATTAAAAGAAAAAGGCATTCTTGATATGTAAAAAGTATTTTTTAAAAAAACATGTCTAGAAGGGAAATCTCATTTGAAAGGTATATACTGCAAAAAATAACCTATTTTACTTCACATCAAGTCTTGAATATAAGTACTCTTCTCTGACCTGGAAGAATCTATGTTCTTTAAGATTATTTGGGCTGATTTATTGAAATTTTTTATATTGAAACTAAACCACATTACATGTTTTTTAAAGTTTCCATTTTATACTACAGTATTTTTAAAAACATATATTTAATAAGCTGTAATTTAAGGAATAATTTTCTTTCTGTTCTCAATTTTTAAGTATCATCAAAAGGGAAGAAAGCTTACTTTTTTTTAAATCAGAGTCAATATGTGGTATGAAGTATAGCTATTGAACCTTATGTAATGATAAAAAGATGTTTATATCTCTAACATTTGGGGAAAGCTACAAAGATTCCACAATCTTTTACTTTGCTTGAAATATTCTTGTATTATTGTCTTTGTAAGTCAAAGAAATGAAATTCATCATGTGAAAGCAGAAAAAACCAAATGTTGATATTTCTAGACTCTACAATGAAAACAAAAGCAATATCAAAAGAGCCAAACCAACCACCAAATCCCACTTCCATTTCTGATCTAATATCATAGATGGCATAAAAGATGTGCAAATTAAATAGAACCATTTCTGCAAGAAAATGGTAATTGCTAACATGTCATAATGCAATACATTCATAGTATAGCATGTATTAATTTCTTGAGTCTCTAGAAATAACCAAGGAAGAGAAAACAGGAAGGGAGTAATATTCTTACCTGTGCAACATAGGCAGAATCTGATATAAGGGAGAAACTGTCCATCTCTCCTCGGCTGATATAAGTTTGAAGTAGAATGTTTATTTTTCCATAGTTGTTCTCTACACCTCCAGGAGCTGAGAGTTCACAGAAATTGTTTAACAAGGCATCTAGTTCCTCTATTTCCTCTTCTCTGACCTGGAAGAATCAATGTTCTTCAAGATTATTTGGGCTGATTTATTGAATTTTTTTATATTGAAACTAAACCACATTACATGTTTTTTAAAGTTTCCATTTGATGTAACTCAACATTTTTCTTTTGTATACTAATATAATAGTAGTTTTTTCAGAGATAGCTAATAAAATACAATAAGAAACTATCTTGAGGCTGATACAATTACATTTTATTATTCATCACCAATATTAAAGTTGCCATTGACATATAAAAATTTGATATGCCACAAAAATTAAATCTTCTGACCTCACCATCCTTCAGTTGATGAGATTTCATATTTTATTTGACCAGAGTAAAACCTCTGCCCAAATGGATTAGGGCAAACTTGAATTATCTTCAAATGCATTCATTACAGTCATATATTTTTATATGGCATAACACATTCATAGCTTAAAGCTGTGAAGTACTATGATTCACAGTATTAAAGTTTCTACTGTTAATAAGATTAAATTATAATACAGGTACAGAAATACTTATATCTAAGTTTGAATCATGCATGTCCTTTATATTTTCTTCAGTGAACCTTATACTGCAAATATACCAAAATCTACATACTATATTCTCTGCTAGTTTCATTACTGTAAAACCTACTTAAATTATATTTGATTTGCAGTAGAGAGCCAAGAATAATGTCAGGGAGGACATAATATCCTAATCTAGGATACTAGACATTGTTGATATATGGAAGAACATTGTTGGTACTCCAAGTGCGAAGTGCCATACAGCTTATACTGCATCGGGAATAACAATTAATTATAAGCTTTTATAAATAGATGAATGTATATTTGGTATATGCATTGATTTAAGCTTCAAGTAATCTTACCTTGATTTGATCAAATTCTTCAGCTTTGGAGACTATAGCAAAAATATCACTTTCTGTTTTGTGAGCATCAAAGAGTTCATTGAAGGTCTACCAAGGTAAATGTTATATTTGATTAAAATAGAAGATCCAGAAAAATATTTTCAATTAAAAAGTGACTATAAATTAAAGCATTCTTAAAGAATATTTGAGTCCTGGACAATTCAGAATTATGTCTGTGGCATACAATTCCTAAGCATTGCTTTAAACATCATCCAATTTATCAAAGACTAAAAAATTTCCTAAAACGTAATTAGCTGGAGAACACTTTTAGAAGCAAAAAGATCAATAAGGTCAGTTATTAGAACCTACATTAGATGTCTAAAAAATATTCAGCATAACAGTCCAGTCTTGGCTCATTTTCAGCATCGGCATATGGAAATCTGCACTATTCACCAGCTTTAAGCTGATCATATTATCATATAGAATTCAAAGAGGCGTAACTAAAATTATGTAACCTTAAAATTCGGGTGAAGGCATCATAATATTACTAGTGAGGAAATGCAGAAATTCAGGATACTGGGAAGAAAAAGAAATCAGTTAATAAGACAATTCAGAATACAGACAAAGCTGAAGAAAAGCTATAGTTCTTGAAAGACCTATGAAGAGTCACAAGATGTAGTTTGTGAGCAAGATACTCCAAGTGGGAAAACAAGAAACATTACTCAGTGGACAAAAGGAGTGCAAGTGAGCAGGTGATGGAAGCAGGAGGGAGAGTTAGGGACAATGTTCTGGGTTGAGGAAGATCAGATCACAGTTGTGAGATGACACATGCTGAAAGAAGAAACCTAAGGTGCTACACAAATGTGAGATTTAATTGGGGAAAGATGAAGAAAAGCTAGTTTGTACACAAAGGTGTTTTGTGAAACTGGTTATATGTATAAGCACATGTTAAATAAGTACAAAACTTAAATTTCATATAGGCCTAGGTTTTCATATTTCTGAGAATATTTCACTTTAGTGATTTTAATTACTTTTCCGTTTAAAAAATAAAAGTGGGTACCAAAAAATGAATATAAGAAAAAAATTCAAACTCTTTTTCTATAAAAAGGAGAGTAAAAATGTGCTTTAATCCATCTTGGTCTTTGAATGTAAGATTTTCCTCACAGGTAATCACTGTTACATTTTCCCATGTATTAACATATGTAGGTGCATATACATGACTATAAACACACATAAAAACATGCATATATTCCTTAAAATGTAAATATTATAGTGGCATCCTATCTTAGACAAAATTATGTTAAAAGGCAATAAGCAAGGATACATTGTGCGATCTAAATTATCCATGAAACCTCTTAAATTGCACAAATTGTATAGCTCGGTTGAACTGATAATTGCATTAGTTTTTCTAACTCTTTAGCCAGTGTTTCTCAATAACCCACAAGTAATTTTTCAACTTTTTATTCATTGATCTCATTAAGCCATCACCTCCTGCCTAAACTCATTCAGGCATTCATTCCATAGGTCTCCCCCACATGCTCAATGTTTTAGGCTTGATGTGTCTACTGTTAGGATATACTCACTAAACAGATGGCAAGAGGGTCCTTATTATTTAAAGTCTTATTTTTCTCTTGTGTTTATTGAGCATATGTTATTGAATTCATATAAGTTAAATGCATTTTGTTACATTAGTTGCTTTAATTATTTTGCACTAATGCTATATTTTGAAGTCCAGAAAGTTATTTACATCTAAGAATAAACATATTATTGTATTTGTTCCACTCAGTATAATACCTCAATGGTGTTGTATTTAATATAGTAGTGGCTGGCAGTTCTACCCAAATCAGTTGAAGAAAAATATCCAGTTCGCTCCTCAAAACGAATCATCCGAGCTTTGTCTAGTTTTCGTCCAACTTCAATGACCAACTGTTCTCGATGCTTTGCTAATGTTGGGTCAATCTGTAGGAAGAAAATATATATCAATACTTGGATATTTCTTTACAGAGTCATCATTTGCAAACATATACCTATTTGTGAAAATTAAAATTTTTTGTTGATGCTTTAGTTAGAATAAAAAATTTTATTACAGTTTTTAAAAAACTACATTTTTATAAATTTAGTACATAACCAGAAGATATTTTAATCCATTAAATAAAGTCTGCCTTAAAAATTCAATAAGATTGAAAAAAAGTGATCAATCTTTATATTATCTTTAGACAGGAATATTTCAGAATCTAAAATTCACTGAGATGTAATCCCAAATGGATGTCATGACGGAAAGGATGTACAAAACAGCAGCAAATCAGCTATATAGAAGACAAAATTATGGAGAATAATGAAGCAGAAAAAAAGAGGGAAACAAAGGCAAAAGATCATGATATGGACTTAGAGAACTCCATGACTTATTAAAAAGGAATAACATCTAAATCATACGAGGTCCAGAAGATGAAGAGAGAGAAAAGGGGGAAGAAACTTTATGTGATCAATTATAGTGGAACACTTTCCTAATTTGGGGAAGGACACAGGCATTAAAACTCCAAAAAGCGCAAATAACGCCCCAGTAGATTCAACAAAAACCGACCATCACCAAGGCATATCACAGTCAAATTCACTAAAATTCTTACATGGTCTTAAGAACAGAAATCAGATATAACAATCTGTCTTCTTTCTCCTACACTAAAATAACTAGAAATTTTAAAATATCAAACTATATTCCAACCTCATCAGTTTCTGCAGAAATTATAGTGAGGATGATTTCCTCTGTTAAAGTAAAGATATAAATAAATAAATGCAAAATTATCCTTTCAAAAGTATGACATTAATATTCCAGCAGTTTTCATAACTGCTGATGGAAAAACCTATTTGCCTATAATCATAATAAAAGCAAAGAGTAAGATGAAGTTGACAAGAATTTTTTGAATAGTTTTGAAGTTATTTTATATCTCTTTCTAAACAGAAAGGAAATTTAACACAAGATATTAACAAAAATTCTTAAAAATTGTGAGGTGATGTATGTATACAGGCATACATACAGGCATACACACCAGGTCCTGAAGGTCATGCTCTGGTCCTGAGCAATAAATATGACCTTTATAAGGGACTGAGGGGAGCATAAAAATTCTATAGAAATCAACTGATGAGTTAATACTCCTACTATTCATTCTAACCTAGAGTTTGATGGCAGTTTATTCATATACAAAATATAGCTAAAACAAATTTAAAAATAAGAAAAATGAGGCAAAGGAAAGTCAAATGTAGGGAAGATGGAATCAAAAGCCATTAGTACATACGAAGGTCTTAAAATTTGTTATAAATGATATATTGTATGTATCGGGTTCATCTTATAAAACCATTTTATTCATCACGTTACTAAACCATTAAAATATGTTGGACAACATGATTTGTGTTAGTTCACATGAGTTTGTGGCTACAAATTCTTATTGAGTAATAAAACAAACATGTAAGTAAAAAGAGAATTAAAAAGTCTCTGAACTGTGAAGATAGTAAAACTATGTACCTCAGAAGGAAAAAAAATCACTTTATATTAGGAAATTATACAACAATGACTTCTGATGTTAATCTAGTACTTAAAAAAATCAACTGATGTGTTTATTTTGCCCCAAGATTTCCAATGTCTTAGCCCATGAAAATATGTTTTAGCCTCTTCTACCCTTTGAGAATATTTTCATAGTGTCATTGACTATTTTAGCAAGCTTCTATTTGTAGCAAAATTTTTTTTCTTTTTTTCTCCTAAGCCTTTAAGTTTCAATTTTTCCATGGTCAAATCTACAGCACAGGAAAAGGGAAAATGACAGAAAAGCTTGGCAACTGCTTTGATTAAGACAATGGAATATATACAAAAGCTAAATTAACAGTAAATGGGGGAAAACTAAAGTTCAGTTCGATTTTGCTACTTTTGACTTAACACAATTGAATATCCATATGATGATGGTGACATAATGCTTTCATTAGACAACTGATTTTATCTGTAATTAGGAAGCATTTACAGTACATAAAACAGAGTTCTAAGAAAAGACAAGATCTCACAGAATCTGTAATCCACGTGGAACTTTACACAACTGTAAAGTTCACGGGAAGAGTTGCTACAACATAAATCTGGTTCTGTCACTATGGTCAGTGGAACTGATTCAAGCCACCAAACTGCTAATAAGTCATTTACGCTCTTTTAATTTAGGAATAAAGGCTTAGGAGAAACTTGATAAGAGGAACATACTTCATAAAACATAAGCCTGTTATTAAAAGTGATCTATAATTTTCCTGTCTAGTTTACTCTAATCCTTCATTTATTATAGTTTTTTAAAAAAATAACAGAAAATATTAACATCAAATGGAAATGTACCTGAATAATAAGTTGATAATATATAGAGAGTAGCTTTTTAGTATCAGTGGAAAAAGATATAAAGTGAAATTATTATAAGAGGCAAATTTAATTTTCCTTCATATTTTCTAAAAAAGATTAAAGCTCTATGTTTTTGTTCTATGTACCTAACTCTATTCAGATGAGGCAGAAGTAGCAAATATTTATCCTCATATCATAAAAAGATTACAAAACCAAAAAGAAGGTTTGATTTTTTTTTATAAATGAGTTTTCTACCTGATAAGCCTTGTGACTGATGCCGTATACTAATGGATTTGCTCTCATCCGTACATAAAGGTAAGTGTAACTTATCCACTTCACTGCTTCTTCCACGTTAGTAACTGTTCCAAGAGCAATCTGAAAATCAAAAATATAACAAAAATTAAACTAATGCATTAAAGTTGAATATAAACATTACCTCAAAGTTCATTTTGTCAAAGGTTAAGTTAAAATACATCACTATGCTGTACTTAAATGAAGGGAAGTACAATTATTGGGTAGGACACCTCTCCAATTAATAAAAAATCAGTCCTGCCTCATTTAATTGAGAACAGTACATTAGAAATGCTTGCTTCCAAAACCAAGTTTACTCAATATTATGGCATTTGATCATTTTCCCTAAATGGGGTTTAATTCCATAATAGCATTGAAAAGTTAGTAATTTAAAAACACAATATAACCTATAAGATATGTGTAATAAAGAGAAAGGAATTATTAGAAAATGGTATTAAAACAAAACTGCAATGAAAAATTTTCTTAAAAATACATTTCCTATACCACTAGATCAACAGGTAATCATTTACTTAGTGTTCCTTAATTTAAAACTTCATGCAAGCTGTGAAACTTCATAGTTGTATACTTCTTCCTGAACCTATAGCTGAAAAAAAATTAAATTTCCTTTTTTTAAATATAATTTATTGTCAAATTGGTTTCCATACAACACCCAGTTCACAAAAACAGACACACAGACCAGTGGAATAGAACTGGAACTCAGAATTGGACCCACAAACGTTACGGTCAACTAATCTTTGACAAAGCAGGAAAAGTGTGAGTATCCAATGGCAAAAAGATAACTTCTTTAACAAAAAATTAAATTTCCTAATACCTCAATAAAAGGAGGAGTATGCCTCCTACCTAAATTATTATGTATTAGGAGGAAAAAAAAGGAAAAAGGAACTCATTTTAGCACTGAATCTTAAAGAAAATAAAACTTTTATGCCTTTTTTATTCCTATAATTTTTAATTCTGTACAACTAATTTTGTGAAACAAATGTGAATGCTTAGCTATCTTTATTTAGTTGAAGATGAGATCTAGTACTATATAAATATCACCATACTACTGCACCATACTATTAATTATTTAAAAAAGAGAAATGACCAATGTAAAAATAATAAGGCAGATTCTATTTACATTTACACTAACTTGAAACACTAACTTGAAACAAAGCAGACAGAGGAAGACAAATACTGTTATCTTACATGTGGACTTAGAAACACCAATTTCATAAAAACAGATGAATAAGTTCCAGTTATTTAATGTACAGCATGGTAGCTATAGTTAGTAATACTAGATTGTGTATTTGAAAGTTTATATGAGAGTAGCACTTTAGTGTTCTCAGAACAAGAACAAAATGATCATTGTGTGAAGAATAATGTTTACTAACTTTATTGTGGTAAATGCTTCACAATTATACATATATCAAACCATTGCATTGTAAACCTAGACTTATACAATGTCTTGTCAATTATATCTGCCTAATTACATAAATTTAATGTATTTACAAATGACTAAGTCATACACAATATAAGTAAATATGTACATTTCCTAAAAGGTGAACTGTAAGACTTTCTACAAAATGAAGAGTAGCAAGACTAAAATATAACTAATAAAGGAATTGTGCCACACTCCCTAATTTAAATGAGACAATTGGAAGCACCTGGGTGGCTTGGTTGGGTAAGTGTCTGACTCCTGATTTGGGTTCAGGTCATGAGCTCGCAGTAGTGAGACTGAACCCCTCTTTGGGCTTCTGTGCTGGGCATGGAGCTGGCTTAAGACCCTCTCCCTCCCTCTCCCTCTGTGCCTCCTGTGGTCATGTGTGCTCTCGCTCTTTTTCTCTTTCTCTTTCAAATAAAAAAAAAAAAGATTAAAAAAACCCAGCTAAAACATTTTCCAGCCTGCCGAGGTAACTGAAACTAGTTTAATTATACAGCTAAAAATCTGATCGTGTCCTCCATTTGTGATTCTATTATTTGATGGCCAAACTGTGTGGATTCCCTTATGACCTACAGACATTTTTAATATAACACAACTCCTAAGACAGGAAATTTTATAAAGGATAAGGATAAAATAATGCTATCATTTTCAGAATCAGACTGAGTGAATTAACATTAATAAGTTAATTAACATTAACATTAATTAACATTAAAAGTAATAAGTACCTATTGCTACTAATGATAAGATTAAAGAAAAGGAGGAAGAAGGTATCAAATTGGATTAAATCATTCAAGTGATCTAAACTTTAACCAGAAGAAACAGAGAACCCTGAAAAATTGATGTAAATTCATGATATATCATATTTCTAGATTTATCTTTGAACGCCACCTAGTGACAAAGAGGAAAGTTTACTTGTAAATATCTGCTGTCACCTAGTGGCTACTTAGCATAGGAGCCTTTTAAGATAAAAGTAGTTTTCAAATCTCTTTGCAATATGTTCATTCATCTTAATAGTCGTATAGTAAATCAGTAACAAGTCTGTATTATGTAAAGGACAATGGCATAGTACTAAATGCAGCATGATCTCTGATCTCAAGAAGTTCCCCAGTCATGTAGGTGAGACTCATGTAACTAAGTAAGATGATGTACATGAAATCATCATCCATAGTGCCTGGTACATAATACTTATTCAAAAATGATTTTAATTAAAAACGCCTAACATGTAAAACTTATAAAAGTGCCATTAAATATACAACACAATAGAATTCTATGTTCTGTTAAGAAAAAAAAATAAATTTGGTAATTTAGAAGTAAGACTCAAAGTATCACTTTGTATCTAAGTCACCTATTTAAAATTTAGACTTTAAAATTATCTTAATTGCTTATTTATGTATTTTATAAAACTGGTTGAAATTATATAAAAACAAAATAAGCAAATATAATCATCAGTATGTAAGTGTATGCATGACTCTGTGTGTGTGTGTTGTGTGTGTGTGTGTGTGTATCCTTTAGTAAATAAATGAAAAAAACATACTACCATTTATGTATTTATTCAGCTAGGATTTGCAAGCTGATGGTAAGTATATAAATAGGGCTGAGTATCAAGGGACTATTAAATAATGGTAAGTGATACAAATGGTTTACTAAATACCAGCTTAGCACAGGCACCTAAATTTTCACAACAATCCAGTGAGATTGCCCCTATTTTATAAATGGGAAAATTGGGACTTTATAAGTGAAGTGAATAGATTCTGGGTCTGTCTTGGCAGCAGACATGTGTTGGACAATAACCAGAATCAGCATTGGGAAGATTGGTTGGGCTACAGAAGTCTTAAGTCTAAGGGCAGGGTGTTTATACTATGTCCTGCAGAGACAAGAAAAACTATATATAGGGGCGCCTGGGTGGGTCAGTCAGTTAAGCGTCCAACTTCAGCTCAGGTCATGATCTTGTGGTTTGTGAGTTTGAGCCTCAAGGTCAGGCTCTGTGCTGAGAGTTCAGAGCTCAGAGCCTAGAGTCTGCTTTAGATTCTGTCTCTGCCTTTCTCTTTGCCTCTCCCCAGCATGTGTGGTTGCTTGCTTGCTTGCTTGCTTGCTTGCTTGCTTGCTCTCTCTCTCCCTCAAAAATAAACTAACAAAAAGAAAATATCCATATAGAATATATGTAGGGTTACAGAAATATTAACACATTTTAAAATATGTACTACTGGGGCCTCAAACAGAGCAGGTACCCACTAATACTGGTTGAATACATTTTAATAAGCTTCAAACGTGCTTTAGTGTCTCTCTCAGTGCAAAAGTAAGTGGCTTTGGGGGTACCTGGGTTGCTCAGTCAGTTAAGTGTCTGGCTCTTGATTTTGGCTCAAGTCATGATCTCATGGTTTGTGAGTCTGAGCTCCGAGTTGGGCTCTGTGCTGACAGAGCAGGGCCTGGTTGGGATTCTCTCTTTCTTTCTCTTCCTCTGCCCCTCCCTCACTTGCATGTATGTGCAAGTTCTCTCTCTTTCAAAATAAATAAATAAACTTAAAAAAGGGCGGGGGGCTTGTGACCTTTTGGAATTAGCTTTAGAGAGTCAGCTGTATTAAGCATCAGGAATCAATCAGCAAATGTGTTTCATAAAATACATTAAAATGATTACTTAATGTAATACTTTCTTCAGTTCTTATAAACAAATGGTCAGAATAGATATTCATGCTATAAAAGATATTAGTAGAGGCAATATTCCTAATCTAATATGACCTTTATGTTGATCACTGCACCTGAATAGTTTCAGAAAGATTTGGGGAGTCTAAAAACTTAAAAGTCCATTACCTTAAGAACACAGTACACATTCATTTTATAAACTAATTTCACACTTGATTTCCACAGATTACCAAATGTAATTTCATACTCAACTATAAGGAAATTTGTGTCCTTAAAAGAAAATTTACTTTAATTGGGAGCTATTCCAAGTAGACTAAAATATGAGAAAAAAGTTTTAGCAATGGCTGTACTTAATTATATTAGCAAAAAAAATTCTAGGTATATATTATTTGAATGCCTTTGATAGCACTAAATGGAATTATGGTTATAGTTAGTTGATATTTTGGAAAATGACTTACCTAATAAGTACTTTATTAATATGAGGTAAATTCCTGGACTAAAATTTATTGTCTAAAATTTTCAGGGCTTGACCAAATAGATTTTCATTGGTAATATTTTAGAGTCTGTAAAAAAGAGTTCCTGGAGGACATAGCAGTATTTTACTTACCCTGTGTCTTCTGCACAATAACAACACCACCTTGAGTTTACTTTACCATTTATAAAAGGATAGTAACTATGTTTATGAAGATAGTCTTCCTTGATATACTTTTCTGGAAAAATTGCATTAAAAATATCCTTTCTTTTTAAGTCAGAGAAATTATGACTATCACTTTGGAAAATTAATCTTGGTCTTAGAGGAAGGCAAATGGTAGGTATCAATGTAGAGAAATGTATTCACCTTTCACTGACTGCATTCTGAATAAGGCAACAAAGATCTAGGCTATTATGAAAAAACTAGGTTTGTAGTTAAATATACCAGAGTTTGAATACTAGTTCCAAAAATTAGTAGCTTTGGGTTAGTTACAGATCTCTAGGAGGCAATAATATCTACCTTGCAGAGCATTTAGCAGGTCTCAGGCCACTCCCACTATTCCTATCATCCTACAATAGACTATTCTTTCAGAGACACTGTGGACCCAAGACCAAGGTCCTAATTATTTAAACCATGTAATCATAACAGGAAATGGGACTAAAACTGAGCTATAATAACATTGCCTTTAGAGTCAAAATTTATTTCCTAATCTATTTTATTCTCTTGTAATTATGCTACTAGAGATCATAGTGTTTTAGGACTTTTTCTGACTTGGAACCAGATCTTCCGAACCTTATCTAATCTTCTCATCTCAGATCAAGCTTCATTAACAAAGCTTTTCCTAATAGCTCAAGACCAAAAGTGTTTTCTCCTACTGCTGAATCCTTCTATAGAAAATATCACTTTCCAACATGACTACATTGTGTTTTTGTATCTTTTTTCCCCCTTTTGGACTACATGTACCTTAACAGAAGGGACTGCATAGTGGATATGCTTTTGATCCTCGAAAAAGAATTGTAAATAATTAAAAGAATGTAAGTGAAATTTTTATAAGCTGTTTAAAAAGTTCCTGATATAGCACTTGCACACAATATTTGATTGTAAATATTTCATTTATTCATCTATTAACATTTCATTTATTCATCTATTTAACACTTCAATCCCATCTACTTAAATTATTTGAATAAATTTTAAAGACAAGAAAGGATATAGAAACAGGAAAATGTTGAATGCCATGGCAATAATTTAAAATGTCATGAAAAGAGTGAAACTTTATTTGGAATGTGTGACACACAGACTCTTAAATTAATAATGTTATCCTCTTTATCAGTTAATATATTACCTGGACTTCCAGAGTCTTCTGTTTAAATCTTATCACAAAATGCACAAACATACATGAGACAAATTATAATTCTATAGCTCAATTTAAGCAGTTATACTCTGTATGACAAGGTTAATCAATGATCTAAATTAAAGAGCTTTATAAACCTTATGAAAACTTCATAAAAGTGCAATCCAAATATAGTAGTAGTTCCTGCTATTTCTGTTTCTGTAGCTTGTATAGCTTTGGTTAGATTTTTGGCCTGCAATAAAACCTCACAGTTTAAAAATATACTCCTTTGGCAATCAGTTATCATTTATATCATATACTGTTCTGAATTAACCAACAATATTGCCATTCAGTCCATTCAGTCTGTTGTGCCTTATGACTGTATAACAGCATAAACCATATTCCTAAAGACTACAGAACAACCAATTCCACCTGATATTTACTTGGCCATTCTTTCAGCTGATGATTCTATTCCAATCTTTTATTCACTAGATCTTACCTCTGCATTTAGGTTATCTGCAAGGCTTTCCAGAAACTGACTCTCAATTGGGTTTTGTTGAGTAAGCAAAGTGAGGTAATGGCTGAGTTTGTCATGTGTTGTTATGATGATTCCTTCTCCAAATCTGTCAAATTGTGGTCTTCCAGCCCGACCAAATATCTGCATGACATCTAAAATTCCAAGGTCAACAAAGGAGCCTCTTTTTGCAGCATATATTTGTGTTCCCTAGATGAGGAAAAGTTAATAAAAATTTACATAAACACACACAAATATAATCCTGGTGAGCTGAATACTGAAATTAGGCAAATATGGCAAGATCTTAAAAGTGTACTTTAACTAATCCTTTCATCATCTGCAATAGAGTTAAATTTTCACAATATAAACCAGATTTTTTTGGGGCAAATAAGTCTGACCTTACATGAATAGCAGTAAAAGTCAATGAAACAGCCAAATCACAGTATTTTTCTAAATAAATCAATCGGCAGGTTTAAGACACACACAAATCCATGTAAGGTAAGCTATTACCTTAATAATAACAGCATGAGCAGGAAGATTGACACCCCAGGCAAGTGTAGCTGTACAGACTAGAACTTTGATATGCCCATTAGAAAACAGGTTTTCAACCAAGTTTCTGTCCTGCCGAAGCATTCCTGCATGATGAATACTGAACCCATCTGGAAATAATTCTCGTACTTGTTTATTTCTTGACTTCTGCACCTAGAGTAGATATCAACAAGACATAAGAGAGTATGACTTAGCATTTACAAGTAACTGTCATTTAGCATTTTTGTTCAATAACTTCATCAAAGAAAGGATAAAATTATTGTTTTGAAGTCTTACTAAATATACATTGTTCTGTATAAAGTTGTTAAAAATTTTATTTTACCTATCTTAAAACATAGGTAATCTCCAAAATGACACAAAATCCAAAAGTTAAAAGGATCTCTTTCACCCAGGTTTGCAACCAATCATGACTTGTTTCCTATCTTTCCAAAAATACTCTATTAAAAAATAAATGCATAAATCAAAAAAAAAAAAAAAAGGAAAGAAAAAAAAAAAGAAATCATACCATTTAATTGCTTTCAACCCAGTCAGGGCAAAGGCCATAGCTCTTACAATGCAAGACTCTACACTGGGTGTTATATGTAAGCAATGGATTACTAAATTCTACACCTGAAACCATTATTGCACTATATATTAACTAATTTGGATTTAAATAGAAAGGAAAAAAAGAAAAGAAAAAAAAAAAAAACCCAGAAGACCCAGGAGAAAAACAAAAAGATCCAAGGCCTGGTCAATAGTATCAAATGCTAGAGAGAGAGGCCCAGTAACTTGCTATAGCTCCCTGTATTTCCTGTAATGGAACACTTAACATGTTGTGTTCATGACACTTGTCTGAACACCCCGCCCCCCAGTGAAATGTAAATGCCACAAGGCCAGGAATTGTATCTATTTTGGTCCAACATTAAGGATCAAATGGTGTAACATTATGCTTGACCCACAGTGGCATTAAATAAATATTTGTTTGGGGTGTCTGGGAGACCCAGTTGGTTAAGTGTCCACCTTTGGCTAAGGTCATCATCTCATGGTTCATGAGTTCAAATCCCACATTGGGCTTTGCCTTGACAGTGCAGAGTCTACTTTGGATCCTCTCTCTCTCATTCTTGCTCTCCACCTCCCCCGCTTGTGCCTTCTGTCTTCTTCTCTCAAAAAAAAATTTGTTCAGTTATTAAAAAAAAAAAAAAAAGACTACCGAAATTATTCTCAGTCCCTAACCTTACTTACCAATGCCAGCTACTAGGGTTGACTTTTTCTCTAAGTCCCTTTTTGACAAACCCACATCCACTTCACCAAGGTCTTTATATTTTCTGTATATGATCTATTTCTGTTCTTCCTGGAAGACATTCCCCTCTTCTTTCTGAGATGCCCAGGCATGAATCCCTAGCGTATGTACTGTTTCTCATTGCAATGGCCCAATAAACTCAACTGTGTTCACCTAGAGATGTCTTGGTGATTTTTGATGGGAGGGCACTGACCACCTGTGTTACTTCCTCAACTTGGCAATGTCTTGAATATACTAACTTCACTTCTGATGTCTGTCTTTGACCTGGTTTTGAGCTCAGATGTGGGATTTGATCCATTTATTGGCAATCTATATAACTGCTACAGCAGAGTATCTTTAAAAAATCGCTAAGACTCACATTATACAATGGAGAAAATCTCCTTATAAAATTAAAGACTATAGTTTAACATAAAATAAGTACTTATGCAGTCGAAGTTCTTTTTGGGGCATCATGTCCTGTGTTTGCTGGCTATTGCTTTAAAAATTTCATTATCAACATTTCAAGAGCTCCTTTTGAAAGAGAAGCTTTCCACAGTTTTTATGCAAGGGCATTACACTGACAGGGTGTGGGATTTCAGGGGTCTATGATACTAGTACAGACTTTGTCACACTGATTATCTCTAAAGTCACTTAAAATTTTAAACGTTTTAAAAAAGTTTTATTTATTTACTTTGGGGAGGGCAGAGAGAGAATGCACATGAGCATGCAAATGTGGGAGGGGCAGAGAAAGGGAGAGAGAGAATCCCAAGTTAGGTTCCAGTGCTCTCAGGGCAGAGCCTGAGGTGGGGCTCGACCTCATGAACCTTAAGATCATGATCTGAGCTGAAACTAAGTCAGTCACCTAACCGATTGAGCCACACAGGTGCCCCCAAATTTTAAAATTCTAAGTTAATAATTAATTAAGGAAATAATCTAAGAAAACAGCACTCCATGAAATCTATTGTAAAAATAAAACAGAAATATGTTAACAAACCACTCCATCTAGTGGCCATCCAAGTAAATAACAACATAAACACATTAGACCTTTTAGAGTCCTGAACAAAATACACCTATACCCAAAAAGACTTTCTTTATCAAGTTTCACAGGGGGCATATTCCTCTTTTATTTTTGTGCAGTTTGGTGAGCCTATTAGACATCATATTATGCAATGGCCTTATAATTAACTATATTTGGGTCATATTGCCTAAACACTCATCTTTTTAAACTTTTTCATCTTTTCAGACAAGAGTCTTCTTAAAACAGCTCTTATGAATATGAGATGACGTGGGATAAGGTCTGTTGTGGAGTATTTGATAGGATATAACAGAGTTACTTCATGGGCCAAGGGTAGGGAGAGGACACATATTTCATCTAATATAGTTCCTCTCTAATATTCATGAGTAGACACTCACAGCTAACAGAATGAAAAAAAAAAATTTCTTGGAGGAGATACTCTGTACAAATTATAGTGCTTGGATTGCTGTTGGTTTCAGGTGAATCTGCTCTCTGTGGACCTCTGCAGTGGAATGTCCTGATGTGCTTGTGAGAAATGCAGATTTCTTAGTCAAACTCCATGCGGAGTAGGACTTGGTTTGTGGCACCAATGACACAATAAGCCGAATGCAGGAAATCTTGAACTGTGGGGAAGAACATTCTCATTATGCAGCAGAGTGCTAACATAGCAGCCCCTGCTCTGACCAACTGAGTTGAACTAGCGTCAGGGCCACCATCTGGGTAATCCCTCTGGTCTCAGTGAGGAACACAGAGGCACTGGGGATCATTTGTCTTTTGTCTCTATTCTTTCTAATATCTTATGCATCAGTTTTCAATTGGTTCAGTATAGACTTGAAGTGACAACAATCCTAAAACAAGTCTGGTTTGCTCATTCTTAATTGTCTTTGAGGCTAAATTTGCCACTTGTGGTCTGGCCTAGCTCATAGTACAAACAAACTAGAATCCTTGAGAATAAAGCAAAGATATGTGTGTTTTAAATTTTTTATTTTAAAAATCATACAGAAAAATTTTATTATTTTCCATTTTTGGTGTACAGCCTATGAATTTTAATATGTTCAATATGTGTAATGACCACCATAATCGGGATATAAAACAGTTCTTTCACCCTAAAAAATTCCCTTGTTATTCTTTTATAGTTAAACCCTCTCCACTTATAACCGCTGGCAATTAATGATCTGTTCTCCATCCTTATAGTTTTGTGACTTCAAGAAGTTGATGCCTTTGAGATTTATCCAAGTTGTACTGATAGTTTATTCCTTTTTTTTTTCTTTTTTAAATTTTTAATGTTTTTTATTTATTTTTGAGAGACCGAGAGAGACAGTGCAAGCAGCGGAGGGTCAGAGAGAGAGGGAGATACAGAATCTGTAGCAGGCTCCAGGCTCTGAGCTAGCTGTCAGCACAGAGCCCGATGTGGGGCTCGAACCAACAAACCGTGAGCTCGTGACCTGAGCCAGAGCCAGACACTTAACAGACTGAGCCACCCAGGCGCCCCTCCTTTTTCTTGCTGAGCAGAATTCCATAGCATGGATGGATATGTTACTTTGTTAATCCAATCATCCACTGAAGGATGTTTGAGTTGTTTCCACTTTGGGCAACTGTGAGTAGAGCCTCTATGAATCTTCATGTGAAGTTTCTGTGTGTGTGTGTGTGTGTGTGTGTGTGTGTGTGTGTGTGTGTGTGAGAGAGAGAGAGAGAGAGAGAGAGAGAGAGAGAGAATATATTTTAATTTCTCTAACACAGATACAAGGAGTGTGATTTCTGGGTCACATGGTAAATGTATGTTTAACTTTGGCAGTTTAACAAAAACTGACAAACCATTTTCAGAATATCTGTACCATATGCATTTTCACCACCAATATATTAGAATTCCAAATGCCTCCCATGTTTGCCCACACTTGAGACTGTCATTATTTTTTACTTTAGCCATTCTAAGAGGTGTGTAGTGGTAAGCCATTGTGGCTTTAATCTGCATTTTCCTAATGACTAATAATATGAAAAATCTTTCATATTCTTAGATATGCATTTCTTACCATCTCTTCAAGTTATTCTGATGCACACAAAAGAATAAGGACCATAGTTCCCTCTAGGAAGATACCTAGAGTGATTTCTTTTTAAGTTTATTTACTTGTTTTGAGAGGGGAGGAAGAGTATGAGCAGTGGAGGAGCAGACAGAAAGGCAGAGTGAGAGAATCCCAAGAAAGCTCTACACTGTCAACCTAGAGCCCGATGTAGGGCTCGATCCCACAAACCCTGAGATTATGACCTGAGCCCAAATCAGGAGTAGTACACTTAACCGACTGAGTCACCCGGGCATTCCCTAGAGTGATCATTTTTACCCATCTATGTACAACACAACTGTATAATTCCATTATATGACACTATTTAGTGCTACACAACTTCATATTCATTACTGTACTGAATTTACACTCTTAAGAAAAGTACTTTCCAACAAATTTATAAAACAGGATAGTGACTTAAAAAAAAGACACTGTAAAGGGACAAAGATAATTTAAATGAGAAATAGACATTTATCATGTATTGGATCCTAGAAATACAAAGAAATTTAAGACAAAATCTGAGCTTTGAATAATCTACAGAATGGAATGAGAGACCTATAAACAAGTGATTTCTATAAAATATGATATGTTTCTTTTTATTATTTTACTTTTTTAAATGTTTATTTTTGAGAGAGCTAGAGAGATCGCACGCACAGGCACACATGAGAGGGGGTGGCAGAGAGAAAGACACAGAATCCAAAGCAGGCTCTAGGCTCTGAACTGTCAGCACAGAGCTTGAGCTGGGGCTCGAAACCATGATATCATGACCTGAGATGAAGGTGGACGCTTAACCAACTGAGCCACCGAGCGTCCTGTATGTTTCTAACAGAGATATATGGACACAGCTGAAACGAGGGGAAGAATGGCATTATGGTTTTGTTGTGTTTGTCCGGCTATTACCTGGCAGAGTACTTTCTGCACAGCCAGTACTAACGGCTCACTTCTGGAATGAATGATCAATGGTCTGCAAGTCTCATCAAAGAAGTCTTCACAGAAAACGTGAAGTGTGAGTCTGAAGGACAAGTGATATACTGCTAAGTGGGGGTACTAGGTAGCAGGACAAACAAGCATAAAGGCTGTAACTAGCAAAGAATGCAGCGTGTATAAGCATATTATTCAGGAGGCACTGAATGAATGCAAGAAAATGATGCTGGAAGGAGGATTAGGATCAGGCTTTACTGGTTCCAAGCATGGGTGTAAAAGGCCCAAGTAAAATTCGTAAGCAATATCAGATTTGCTGTTAGAGAGGTAACTTCTTGTATGAAACCAGAGGCTGGCTGAGCGGCTCTGGGGCTATCAACAGTCCTGGTGAGAAGATGGAGGGAGGAAATAAAGATACTACATAAAGTTGAGGTAAAGGTAGGCTATACAGTAAGGAAGACTGGGTGACCGTCTGGGAAGGGAGACATGAAGGGAAGGAAAGAGTTAGGACTGTTTCTAGTTTATCAGTTCCTTGGTCACCGATTAAATGATAGGGAAAACAGATGAGGAGGGCCAGTGCTTGTACCTCAGGCCAGGTACTTGGAAGGTGGGAACCAAGATTCAATTTGGACATGAGTTTGAGGACATCCACTATAAATATCTTGGCTTTTATTCTTAATAAAGTAGAAAGCCACTCAAGGTTTTGAAGGAGAGAGATAGGGGAGACCGTTTAGGGTTATTATTCTAGTACAACATTCCAGGTGAGATGTGATGGTAGACTGAACTCGGTGTAAAACATCTGAATGAAATAACTGATAACTCTAACACACTCATATCACTTTATATGTATAGCTTTCTTACCTAGACTTTCTTAAACCAGAAGGAAAAATGAAAATTAAAATTGCCTAAGTCTAAAAACTAATGAAACCACCACACATCAAACTTATAGGACAGAGTAAATCATACTCTCAGAAAATATCATACCTGAAATACTGAAACTAAATAAAAATATAAGTAAATTAACATCTAATTCAAGAGTTGGAAAAATTAAAGTATAACAAAACCAAAGAAAAACAGATACTCTAATAAAGTTAAAATAGAATCTGATGATTTAAAAATCATGAAATTGATAAGTAAACACAAAAACTCTTAAAAGAAAAAAATTAAACAAAAAGCACCAGTGATTATTACCGACAAAAACAGGAGTTGGCAAATTATATGCTGACTATTTTGTAAATAAAGTTTTATTGGAACACAGCCATATTAATTTGTTTATGTACTGTCTATGGCTCCTTTCGAGTTATAGTTGAATAACTGTGACAGATACCACATGCCCACAGGCTTAAAATACTTACTGTCTAGTCTTTTTAAGTAAAAAGAGATAGTTATACACAAGCACAACAGCATTTAAACACAGAGACACAAAATCAGTAATGTAAAAAAAAAAAGGAAAATGTTCAGAAATACATATACCACAGTTTAAAATAATCAGAAAAGGGTACATTGTAAAATTCAATACATTCCATTCAAAAAACTGGAATGGATGGTTTTCTATGAAAAAATGTTATAACATTTATCCTAGAAGTTACATGAAGTTATAAAATAATAAAAACAATGGAAGAAAATTTAAAAGCTATCTAACATATGGGTTTTCTAACTTTTAACAAAAAATTAATTCTAATACTATTAAGAAGCCCTGAAGCACAGAAATAAAAGTAAAGTCCCAAAATTAATCTTACAGAAACAATGAAATAGCATTGATATTAAAACCTGATAAAGAAGCAGTAAACAGAATATAACAGAGAATTCTCTCTTATGCATATCAATCCAAATGGTAAAAAACTTTAGAAAAACAGATTCATCAATGCATTAAAATAACACACCACAATTAAGTACAATTTAACATCAGAATTCAAGGGCATTATACTTATAATTACATTGAAATTAATATATTCAAGAAATGAAATCACAAGCTTTGTTTTTGAGATGGGAAAACTTGACTTGGTAAAAATGCCAATTCTCACTAACTTAATCAAGGCAATAACTCAACTAAAAAAAGAAACAGGATTTCTTGGAGGTTATACTCAAGTTCACCCTGCAAAGTAAATCTGTATATTTATTTAGGAAAAAATCTAAAACTGAAGAATAATCAGGATGCTGTCTAGTCTCAATCAAGTTTTAAAAATATTGTAGTAATAGTAAATAAAATAGTTTGATACCAGAGAAGAATAAAATCAATGAAACAAAAAAGAAAGTCCAGAAATTGACTCAGTCCAGAAATGTGAGAATTCTGTATATCAAAATTTAAAATCAACAGAAGAAACTGAGTATTCAGAAAAAAGACGATGAGTCCATTACTGTATGGAAAAAATGCCAGACAGATCAAAGTTTTAATAAGAATAAAATTAAATTAAAAAAGAGCTGGGGGAATATATGGATAAAGCAGATATAGCCTTTATAAGAAAGACAAATATTCATAAATTAAAAAAATCAAAAGTTAAAAAGGAAAAAACTGTTGATAACACACGACAGCACAAGCAATATACATACAATGGACCACAAATATGAGCAAATTTTAAAAAAAGGAACTCAAGTGGCCAAATGTGGAAAATGCTCAGCTGTACTCATAATTAAAGAAATATCATTCAAAATAATAATAAAGTACCATTAAAATTTTTTTTAACATTTATTTACTTTTGAGAGACAGAGAGACAGAGCATGAGCAGGGGAGGGCAGAGAGCGAGGGAGACAGAATCCAAAGCAGGCTTCAGGCTCCAAGCTGTCGGCACAGATCCTGATGCGGGGCTCGAACTCACGAACCACAAGATCATGACCTGAGCCAAAGTCAGCTGCTTAACCGACTGAGCCACCCAGGGGCCCCATCAAGTACCATTTTTTAAAACTGAAAAATGTTGATATTGCCCAGTGCTGGTAAAGTTATGTGGAAGGAAGTTACTGTTTAAGGAAATGAAAATTGAAACAATCTCCCTAGTGGCAACTGGAGATCATTCATCAAAATTTTAAATGCATGCACTGTGTTGATGGACAATATTCCACTGCTAGGGATTTACTCAAAGGATATCACTGAAGATTCCAAGAGTATGAGCATGAATGTTTACTCCACCACTGTTTACAATAAAAAATAATTGGAAACAACAAAAGTGTCCATCAAGATAGGACTGGATAAATGAATTAAGATATTGTGCACATTATGGTATACTATAAAGTTGTTTAAAACAAAGAATCAGGTCTATCTGAGTTGAATTGGAAACATCTCCTCTATGTATTATTACAAGAGAAATAAACTGTAATACGATAAAATCTGTTTACACTAAAACACATATACAAATACATGCAATATTTGCGTGTATTTGTATAAAGTCCTACCTTAAAAAAAATAAAAAGCTTTTTGGGGCACCTGAGTGGCTCAGTTGGTTAACTGTCCAACTCGTATTTTCAGCTCAGGTCATGATCTAGTGGCCTGTGAGATGAGCACCACACTGGGCTCATATATAATATATGATGTATATATGTATATAATATATGATGTATATATATGTACACACACATACATGTATGTATATTATGAAGCTTTTAAACAGGAATTTCATTTGGAGAAATGAATTGAGAAGATAGTTAAGACCATGAGTTATGGAGCTCCACTTGTTTATTACAAGATGACTGCTGCTTTCTAAAGTATCAAAACAATGACTGTTTGTCCATCTGGTTTCCCAGGCTGAGCACTACCTGGAGTCCAGGCTTTGCTATCCTCTGAATAGCTGCAAAGATATAATTCATCCTGCTTATATTCTTTGAACAGAGCACTGGATTCTCCAAGGAAGATATTCGAGATCCAGTACTATATTAACTGGAGAAAGTGTATCTACACATGGAAATACCACACAAAGAACATGAGCTGCAAAAAGGGAAAGAAACTCAGGTGCATAGTTTCAGAACTGTGTAAGGGGCCCCTGGATGGCTAAGTCAGTTAGGTGTCTGACTTCAGCTCAGGTCATGATCTTGTGGTTCATGAGTTTGAGCCCCATGTTGGGCTCTGTGCTGACTCAGAGCCTGGAGTCTACTTCAGATTCTGTGTCTCCCTCTCTTTCTGCCCTTTCCCTGCTCACGCTCTGTCTCTCTCTCTCAAAAAAATAAACATTAAAGAAAAAAAAGAACTGTTTAAGCTTGGTTTCCTCAGATTTTATATTTCCACTTTTCACAAATGAAATTCCCATAAAGGGCTTAATAGTCAGTAAAATTAGAATGGAATGGACAAGCTGCTAAGATAATTCTTCAGCACACAGAGGGTACTATATTCTTTTCCCTCAGTGAAAACATGCAGGGCTTCCTTCCATGACCTTACACATCCTTTTCCTACCCATGAGATGGAAAATCAGTGTGAGTCCTTTTTAAAATGAGTAAGGCTAGGGGCACCTGGGTGGCTCAGTTGCTTGAGCGCCTGACTTCAGCTCAGGTCATGATCTCACAGTTTGTGAGTTTGAGCCCTGCATGAGGCTCTCGGCTGTCAGCATGGAACCTGCTTTGGATCTTCTGTCCCTCCTCTTTCTCTGCTCCTCCCCTCTGCTCTCTCTCTCTCTCAAAAATAAACAAACATTTAAATAAATAAATAAATACGAGTTAGGTTAAAATGTAATCACTTCCCAAAGCTGATATCCACTAAAACAAATATAGGAATTAAGAACATGATTTAAAAAATTACTAACAACAAACCTTTGAGGATATTAAAAGAAAATAAATTTTCCAATAAGCAAAAATATATAGGAGCCACACAAGAACTTCAGTTTTGTTGCAAGCCCTTGGTGAAAAAGCATGGCAAAAATTGCATAACTAATTAACAGTGACCTTTGTGAGCCTTCTGAAGTAATTTATCTCGATAAGATATGCTTTAATGTGGATAATATCAAATCCATTAGGAAGAATAACTTAACTGCCATTATAAAAACTAAAATTTAACCAGGAGGCAAATATCTTCCTCCAAATGACACCATTCTTTCTCACAATTATTAGTGAGTATGAATTATTGATATTAGAAAAAAATCCTCATCTTCAGAAAGGGCTATTTTTATTATTCAAAGTTTATAAAGACAATCAGCATGAGACAGTGGACCTGCTTACTTAGGAACATAAACCAACACCTGGCTTCTTTTTTGACAAAGGAGTTTAGAGATCTAAGAAACATACATGCAAACTTCCTCCACCTCTCTCTTTCAGAGATCTTATTCCACTTTAAACATCATTCTCTGAGGCATCTAAAATTGGCTCTTTGACATCTGTACCAAGTCATGTAATAGTTTTTCCTCCATGAGATTGTAGGAGGAAATCCATCATCTGTCTCATCCCTGTTCTCAGGATAAGTCCATTAGTCATCTGTTCACTAGATCAACTGACTATGATCAGAATTTCTGAGGATCATGTTAACAATTTTAGGTCCTTAATTTCAGATTCTGATTCTGACACCTGGCATAGGAACAGGTAATGGGGAATAAATTCTCTATTATATTAGTCCCCAGGATACTTGGTACTTCTTTGCTCTTGACTCAATTCCTTACCTTCTCTATTACTTCTCCAGCTTAGGGTATGAAATTCTTTGCTTTACTCTCTGGAACTGCCACACAGTGATAGCAAACTATATCAACTTCTTCTATTACATCACCATATCTTAACTGAAACACTTTCCTCTATGGATTCTGTCTCCCATCTATCTCTGTCCAGTGGTGGGAAATGATATCTCTGTTCCCCGTTACCATTTCCAATTATGTACTCACCTTTTCTAAAAATTCCTCCCCTTTTAAATTTAGCCCATCTGACTATGTCACCTGTTATTTAACGTTATCCAATAAAGACTTGTACCTGTGGCTCCTAGTCTTTCTCTCCAACTCAATTCCTGTCATCATTCTAGGTGACAGTATTTTTCATGTGGACATCCAAAACACCCACCCTTCAGTTCCCTTATGCCCTCATTTCCTGTGACATCTCCTTTGTCCCACTTCCACCATATCAAGTATTATTCCTAGGCATTGTCATCAACCTACAACTGTACCACTTCCAAAATCATTAGTACAAACATCTCGATTTCTTTTTTTTTATTTCAAGCAAATTTTATTTATATTTTTTTGTAACGTATGCAATTATTTTCCATCATTTACAATACAGTAGTTACAATGACACTCCAAACAGAAAAGCATAGTAAAAAATCAAAACACCAACTTCTATTTCATGTAATTAGACTTATACAGAAATTAGAAGGTTAAGTAACAACTAGTTAATCACCTAATTTCACAGCTATCTGAAGTGGCAATCGTTATATAGCAGTTTATCTATGATACATTCAAGATACATGATACAATTTATTACTTGCCCATAAGCTACAACACAGCCTGCTTAATACCTTTCCTTAAATTCCACCTCTATACTACAATATACTTGAGGTCCATGCCAAAAAGTAGCTACCTTTTATATAGGAAATGGATGATTAAGTCTTTGGTGTTGTAAAAGCAACTTCATTTAAACAT